>JAVKLF010000028.1:3381896-3400020 GCA_034783495.1 Millerichthys robustus
AACTACTTATTATTAAGATTATTTAGAGTCTGGCTGCTTGGAAACAACAGTTTAAAAAAGCGGGGCAGTGATTTTCCACATTTTTCTGTTAGATTACTCCGGATTCAAAGCTGCGTTTCCCCAAGCTGCCTGCTCCAAGTTCTGAGGCGAAGGTGAAACTGGAGGCGGTAAAGGAGGAAATGATGATGGAGAACTCGAAGCAGTTGTCTGCTTCAAGCCTGCGTCTGCCAGCCTGTCGAATCAGTGAGTCGGTGCAGCAGCTGATGGAGCTGGCTCTCAACACCCTGTGTGAAGCTGTTGGAAGCTCCACACAGTGGTACGTTACTTCATCACTCAGAGGTCTCTGTTCAATGAATATATATAAATAAATAAACCTAACTGATCGACGTCTGTCATCTTCTCAGTGCCTTACAGCTCTTCTTTACAGTAAGGAACATTTTTCAGCTTTTCCATGATGTCGTACCTACATACCACAAGTAAGGTTACCTCCTTAACACAACATGCAACGTTCCAAATGTACACCTTGTTGAGATAAATATTGTCTTCTCATGTTTTCATTTACTATTCAGGGAAAATCTCAAGTTACCTCAATTAGCCGCCATCCAGCACAACAACTGCATGTACCTTGCTCATCACCTGCTCACCTTGGGTCACCATTTCAGAGCCCACCTTATGTCCCTCAGCGAAGGTGTTGCAACCTTTGTTGACATGGTGCCTGGATTCAGGAAACTAGGTATGCACACAGATCTTCATCAGTTGTCATCAATTGTTGAATTAAATGGCATCTGTAGTTATGAGAAAGAAAGGGAACACACAGAGCTACTCTCCTTTCAAATTTGTAGGTGCTCAGTGCTTCTTAGCGCAGTTGAACATTCAGAGAGCTGATCTGCTGGAGAGGCTGTCCACCGCTCACAACTTCTGCAACCTCGATGATGAAAACAACTACACTGCAGCCAGCAAAGCAGTAAGACAGGTGAGAAGAGACCCTTAAGTTTAACACTTAGAGGAAGTTTACTTCTTATACTCTTGAGATTCTAAATTTGAACACTGAATTCGGTTCCAATCACTTTCTAAAAGCGCTTCAAAGCATTGTACACAACCATGTATGTAAAATATGCAAAAAAAATAAAACATTAACTACTAAAGAGCTACACGGATTATCACTCACTAACTGTTTATCTTTTTCTGACCACAGGTCAATCATCAGCTGAAACAGCTGGGGACAGTGTGGCAGGATGTCCTACCTGTCAGCATATATTGTAAAGCCATGGGAAATCTCCTCAACACTGCTATTTCAGAAATCATTGCCAAAATCATTATGCTTGAGGTTTGTCTTATTTTTTATTACTCTTCTACATTAATGCAGGCCCAGTTTTAGACAAATATAATATAAAGGTGCTGTTGTGAGTTTTGGTTATATCAATAACCTAAAAAGAGGTTGTTTTTCTTTGATTCAGATGTGAGTTTTTCCTGATTTCATATTTTTATTATCCAAAAAAAAAAAAGATTCATAAGAACCCTGTTATTGCTTTGATGAAATCCAAATATGCTATTCTGCCTCCAGGATATTTCCTCTGAGGATGGGGAGCACCTCCACACTCTGTGCCAAACCATCATAGAGGAGGGTCCTCTGGTCTTTATCCCTCTGGCTGAAGAGAACAAGAATAAGAAATATCAGGAGGAAGTGGCCCTCTACGTGAAGAAGTGGAGCACTTTCAAGGAGCTCGTCATCGTGCTGCGGGCAAACCTGCAAGAGATTGTTGATCGGTAGGAAACATTTTTATGACTAAAAATTTGTGTTGAATGATTAAAGCAGGATCAGAGGAATAATCTGAAGAATTCACTAAAACTGATTCAATTGTTGTTTTTAGGTGACGTTAAGCAAGTTTCAATTCTTGTACTGGAGTTTATGAAGAAAATAACTGATGCTTTCTTTTAAACACAGTAATTATATACATTATAAAGATAGATTTGTGTATTTTTTTTCTTTTGTTAAAACTTCTTGTTTATTTTTGCAAGTTAAAGTCTACAAGAACGTTTTTTTAACTTCACATAATTCCTTTGTGATATTCCTGATCAAGAATAAACTGACGCAGAAAAAAAAAGATAATAAACTGTGTTGTTGTCTAATTTTTTTAATCTTCTCTGCAGGTGGGCCGATGGGAAGGGTCCGCTTGCGGCGGAGTTCTCCAGTTCGGAGGTGAAGAGTCTGATCCGAGCCTTGTTTCAGAACACGGAAAGAAGAGCTGCTGCTTTGACCAAAATCAAATAAGATTCTTGAACAAACAAAAGAAGAGATCATTTTGTTGCATTTTTCCTCTGTGAAAAGTAAGACTTTTCAGAGTTTCTTTGAACCTCAACTTCATTTATTTTCAGATGTTCCACCTTTTCTGTTCTGTTATTTCATATAAGAATTTGTTTGAAACTGAAGTGATGAAAAAACTTTATTTACTAACGAGTTTTTTTCAAAAATACTTTAGGCTGAACACTTCTATAATGTATTTATTTTTGTTCCAATAAACATGTCCCTTTTTAAAACTCTAAATAATATCAGTGATGTCCTCTGGGGTAAATTTACTATCCATGTCTTCTTTGCAGAATTTAAAAACTGGAGGTTGCAATCAGTACCGTAGTAGTGTGTAGATACTTTGCAGATTCTGACAGTGGAATTCTCTAAGCTGATGTTGGGAACGCTGCTTAATGAATCAAATAAACTGATAGGGAAGTAAACAACTGTTTACAGTGATTTATTCTTATAGGTGCAGACAAAACTTAAAGGGATGTGTAATAATTATTACACAATTATTTTTCTGTGAAACAAGTTGGCTAAAACAAAAGTGTCCTGTAGCTACAGCTTTTATCTGATCAATTACAAAATTAAAGTTTAACTGTGCTGTTACAGCCGGATTATTAATTTTGGAAAGATTTAAAATAATCGAAACAATTTCATTTGAACGTTTAAGTTCATCTTATTCTGACTGAGTTTGACTTTCAAGAACAAAATCTGAAATGATGCAAAAGATGACGAGAGAAAAAACAGAAGTATGAACACACATAAATGCAGATCTGAAAAATGACAGAATACATAACATTTGGAACATCAACAGACGAGGACAGTAAGTGACGATGTCTACTACAAACCTTGGAACTGTGCACTTTCAGCTCAATATGACCTCGTCGATCTCTAGGATTTGTTTCATTACTTTTATGGTGAAACTGGGTTTTTTTCTTGTTTATGGATTCTCATGTGTTTGTTTAAATTTGACTTTTGGCTAAACTTTTGACCACAGACGTCACAGGAGAACGGTTTGTCTCCCGTGTGGACTCTCATGTGAGAGTTTAAATACGCTTTTTGCCTAAATTTTTGTCCACAAACATCACATGAAAATGGTTTGTCCCCTGTGTGGATTTTCATGTGCGAGTTTAAATGCGCCTTTTGGCTAAACCTCTGTTTGCAAATATCACAGAGAAATGGTTTGTCTCCTGTGTGGATTCTCACATGTGCATTTAAATTTGTCTTATGGCTAAATGTTTGTCCACAAACATTACAGGGAAATGGTTTGTCTCCTGTGTGGATTCTCATATGTGCATCTGAAGTGGTCTTGTGGCTAAATCTTTTTTCACAAACATCACAGGGAAATGGCTTTTCTCCTGTGTGGATTCTCACGTGTGTGTTTAAATGTGCCTTTTGGCTAAACCTTTGGCCACAAACATCACAAGGAAATGGTTTGTGTTCACTGTGGACTCTCATGTGTGCAGTTAAAGCGTGTGAATGACAAAACCTTTGTCCGCAAACATCACAGGTAAATGATTTGTCTTCAGTGTGGACTTTCATGTGTTTGTTTAAACTTGCTTTGCCCATAAATCTTTTGCCACAGTCTTCACAGCAAAATGGTTTAGTTTTTCTCTGGACCTTTCTGTGTCTCTTCAATTTTTTCCTCACTTTAACACATTTCTTATCATCCAAACAGCTTGAAGACCTCACTTCTGTCATGTGACTCTGAAGAGACTGGTTGTTGACATACTGCTCACTGCGTTCAGGGCAGCTCAAGGATTTGTTGACAGTGTTTATACCTGATCCAGGATCTCTGCTTTCCTTCCAGTCTTTGTCAATGTCTACAGTTTTTAGCTCAGAGTCAGACAAGTTCCCAACCTCTTCATTTTCACTGATTTTAGTCTTAGAACTGAAATGGTCTTTGTCACAGTTCACTCCAACAGCTGCTGCTTCCATCTAATCCACTGAGCTGCTGGTTGGGAGATTTCTGTCTTGTTTTTGGTGCAAATCTCTGAGAACAAAGGCTTCTCTTCAATGCCCTCCCTTTTCAAAGGAACTGCAGTGTCTGAAAACCTGGTGACAGCAGTTTCCTCCTTCACACTCAGCTGGTCTCCCTCTAGGCTGGTTCAAATTTCATCATCTTCGGTTTTTGTGTTGAGGGTCGTGCTGGTCCACACCAAGCCCCAATTCTTCAAAAGCTTGTACTTTAATCAGCACCAACGCATGAACATGTCCAGGGAACACTGTGCTAATGCCCAGTTTGTTTTTGTTACCACATTTGTCAAATACCGATTCTTACATTTTTCTTACTAATGTTGATCTACGTAGAAAGTACTGACATCGATCTGGGTCCAGAAGATGTCCAACGTTCATTGTGTTTGCTCGTTTTGGTGCATGTAAAAAAGGATGTTTCTTGTCCATCCAAAATTAGTCTCCAGGCTAACACCTCTGAGGGGCTCACGAGATGTCCACTCGTTCTCGATGCTGTCTGACCACCAAAATAATCCGCTTTCAAGAGAATGTTCTGTGTAGTTTTTTGTATACCTTTTTTATTACTTTCCCATCTTCTTCTGTACTTTTTTTTATGTTTAATGCGGTTGGGTTAAGTTTAGCGCCCCCTGGAGTCAGATTATGGTATGTGCTACCGGAAGCTAAATTTCTGGTGTCCCGGTCATTATCTGCCCCCTTAGCTAAATATTTTTTGCATCAAAACATGGCGTGATAATCCTTCAGCCGTGTGTCACTTTTGTGTATTAAGGGAGAAAATGTTAGGAATTAGCAATATACTTCACCTATCGTTTGTTTTATTATTTATTTTGCTTAATTTTACCGCGTTGACTCTTTCGTCCGTGACAGGAGAAGGTAGGAAACGAACTTTCAACTGCCGTTAGTAGTTGAATCAGCAATAGCAAGATTAAGATTTTAAGCTTAATGTTACAGTTGAAGATTTTATTAGGTTTTACTCAACGTGGCGTTACATAATGTTTAAAATTTACCCAGTACTTTACTACAAACTAACTGAGATAATTATCTTTAAACATTATTGGTTATTATCCTGATGCATCTCAATCGTCCAGGTTTATTCTTTAGTTTTATATTTTTTGAACTGTATATTTTTTCTTTTGTGGTCAGGTAATGATGATTCACTGGAGCTTATTCCACCAGGGGACACAGTGTCTGACACGGAGAACAGCCCCAAATTTGTGGAGTCAGACGACCTGGACTCTCTGCCTATAAGGCAGTTTAAAAGAGCTGAAATTGCAGATGCTGTGATGGGGACTGAAACTCAGATACATTCATCTGAGATTGCTTCCCTGTTTCCAAAGAATGGGAAAGAGTTCCAGTCCAGCTTCTCCCCTCCTTGTGATGAGAGCAGTGGTCAGTGTGGCTCAGTTGCTCCGGCTGCTGATGAAGTACCCCTAGAAGAGCAGGAATCACAAATAGTACAGCAGGTCAATCATTTAACTACATCCTTAGAAGCTGTTGAAAACACAATGTCTTCAGTTTCTCTGTTGGTAATTGTGTAAATACTGATTCAGTCTTCAGGCTAGTGTTTTTTTTATTTTTTGTTGGACCTTTCTGTATGTTTTTTTGTGATGTAACATTATCTGTTTTGGAGTTATTTTTAAGTCTGGTTTTATTGTTGCACCATTCAACCAGTGACTTCTTCGTTTAATTTCAGGTCAGTCTCGAGGTGGTGTCTGCAGACACACCAGCTGAGGAGCAGAACACCACAGAAACGGCCAAGTCTTACAAAGTGAACTGTGATAAGAGGAACACCACAGGAATGGAGAACTTCACAGTGCATGTCCTCGATGCTTCACAGGTACCTCTGCTTATTTCAGAGCTAATTTTACACAAGTTATTTTCTTTTTCTCAAGTTTAGTTTACAAAGTGATCAGCTAGGGAAATGTAAACAATGATCAATTATTTGATCTTTTTTCTCTCTTCTCTCAGGACTTGATGGAGTTCCTTAATGCTAACAGCACAGAATGCTCTGTGGTGCTGTTCTTCACAGCCTGGTGTCAGTTCTCAGCCAATCTGGCACCTCACTTCAATGCCCTGCCTCGAGTATTTCCAAGCATGCATTTCATGGCACTGGATGCCTCACAGCACAGCAGGTGAGTGCCAACATCTCTCTTGTGTTATTATCTATAATTTGACCAATGCTGCAAGTTATTTTTAAAATAACACGAAGGGGTAAGGATCCCATTAGACCACATCAATAGGAGCACTTCATCCCTTTGTATGAGATGGTCCAGTTGTTTTTTATGTGCCATGACCAGCTAAGCGTGGTCGTTCTTCTGTTTTTTGCTACAGTCTCTCCACTAGGTTCGGGACAGTGGCAGTCCCTAACATCCTGCTGTTTCAGGGGGCCAAACCCATGGCTCGCTTCAACCACACAGACAGAACTTTGGAGACGCTCACCTCCTTCATCACTAACCAGACAGGTAAACGGAAACAGCCCCAAATCCCACAGTTTTTCTCCCTCTGTCACCCCATGTGAAATGATGTAGTTGTGCTAAAGCTACAATTTAATAGGCTTGGGCGGTATGACAGTATCGTGGTAAACCTCAGTATTGAAATATGGTGATACTTAAACATTATGATGGTATATTAATCATGTGAGGTGATGCTCAATATTTCCACAAGGCTGCTATGAAAACTGGGACATAAACGTTCTGGGCTCGTTCAGAAGATTTCAACGTTTCTCTGTTAATTATTAATCACTCAACACCCCACATACCATACACACCCTGCCCTGGTTGTACCTTCTGAAAAAGATCAATACCACCCAACCCTACAGTTGAACATATTTTATAAACTATAAAACTTAAAAACATACCAGACAATCAAGGCTTCTAAGGGTATGCTGCATTTTCTAAAAGCCCTTTTTTGTTTTCAGGGTTTGAAGCGGGCCCCTATAGAAATGTGACAGACACAGACCGCCTGGGACCCCTCCCCACCCTCCCAATAAAGGGCATCGACTGGCTCTTGGTCTTCTCCATCCTCTTCATCACTGCATTCATGCTCTATGCCATCCTGAGAGCAGACAACATCCGATGGCTCATACCTGGACAGGAACATGAGCATCAGGACTGAAATCTCTCAGATCAAATGTCAAGAAAGATGGGACTGTTTTTTTTCTTTTAATATTAAATTTGTTTATGTTGTAGGTGTTGGAAATAAAATTTTTGAAATGTTGTGATTTAAATTAAAAACAAGTAATATTGCATTTTCTGCAGTTTAAGTGCTGAGTGATGAATGACTGATGCGATTTGTTAAAGATGCTGAATTTAAATTGTTAAAGTTAAAACAAGTAGAACAGAAGGGACAATGAGCAAAATGAAAGCTGAAAATATCAGAATGTGTACTCAAAAAACCAGCAGAACAATGAAAAGCTAAACAGTAGCTAAAACATTTAACCAGCTAAACCAAAACTAGAACCAGCAAAACTGTTTTCCTAAAGCCTAAATTGGTTATTTTGAACCCAAAAGCTTAATTTACTGAAGGGTAGCTAACAGCAGCACAATGATGCCTAAATAAAACAAAAGGCAAGCTGAAGGTTAACATTGTCAAAAACGCAGTTAAATGACGTACTGTACCAGTGTTTTATTTTGTTTGTGTGTTTTTAATTGCTTCATACTGCAGGGGTCACCTCTGTCACAAGCTGGGCTCGAACTCGCAGCCTCAGGATTTCAAGTCTGCGCCACAGGGGCAAACGTATAAGTAAAACTATCGTAGCACATGTCATATTTTTAAGGAATTAAATAAATCCCAATGCTTTTCAGTAGAGTATTTTTTTTTAACAAGATAAACGTTTTAGCACATAGGTTTTGAATTTTTGAATTTTAATCAGGCAGTGAAACAAACACCTATGGAGAAGTGTGACAAAAAGGCCAAAGGACAGACGGAGAGCGGTGCAGGTTGCGGAGAATAAAGACAGCTGGTTAAACTGTGGGTATGTTTGGGTTAATGTTTATCCGGAGGACGAGCAGCTCATGCCTTCGCAGCTTGAGGAAACCTCTGCTCCTCCATTGTAATTCGTCTAAAATGGTGAGTGTTGCTTTATGTTCTTTAGCATTAGCAACATGTTTAGGTTTTAAAAAGGCGTTTCACACTAAAGTATTTATCCCGTCAGTGTTGTATGGTGAAAAGTGTTAAGAAAATCCTGCTCCCCATGTGGCTGTCGCATTCAGTTTGTCATATTTTAAAACGTCTTAAGAAGTTGCTCAAAATTTTAAATGGAAGGCTTCTTTTAAAAGTCACAATAAAAGCTTTTTTTGTCTTATTTTAGTGTACAGTTTTGCCTATATTCTTTTTTACTTATTGCATATGTCACACTCATTGTAACTTGATTTATTTTGAATGAGTTTTGGAGTTGTAATGAAATAATTTATGAAATTTAAGACATTTCTATAATTAAAATATATAGTATATAAAAACAAAGAAACAAAGTTGTAATATTTAGGCAGATATTTGTTTTAAAGCAATGGTATATGAAGATTTATGGTGACACTGCCCCCTTGTGGACACAACATAAATAGCATCAAGTTTACAACATAATGAAATCTGGAAGAGACACAAAGGCTGAAAAAACACACCGAATTAAATAACATAACAAATTATCTGCAGAAAGAGATTTTCTTGCTTTTCTCCAGGGAATGTTGGGTCTTTAATTGCAGAAGATATTCCGATATTTACAAACAAACTTTTAATAAAGAGTCTGTCAGTTATGATAGTAAAAATGCTAAACGTCTCTCCAGTCGTCAGATTCCCACTGGCTCAGTCCTGCAGACCGGGATCAGCTGGTGATGGAGCTCAGGGCCACTGGATGGATAGACGTGGAGGAACGGGATGCCATCTTCAAGGAGCTTCATTTTAAAACCTTTAATCAGGTTTGTGTTGCTGTTGACTTCTTTACAGCTCCAGAGCCTGCAGATATTGGGATTTTAGTTTGTCTTTAAGATGCTAATATTTAGGCATAAAATGGTGATGACCGCTCATTAACCAAAAGACTGCTTGTATGTTTTCCGATCCCACAATCATCATCATCTTGCACGGCAGCTTGACCAAATTTTACATGTTTGTGTGAATTGTTGAACAATTCCAGAGCGCTTTACCCACAGAGTTGGCGGGAAAAAACTGTCCATTCGTTTTTTTCCAGCACTGTAAGGACAGCACATACAAAGACTCATTGTTTTACATCAAAATGTGAAATGTCAAAGTTGTATTAATCAGTAGTTGGTGATTTCAAAACAAAACAATGATCATAACTACATCAGCTAGAAATGCCATAGCTGTTTACTGCAAGCATGTTTTTACTTTTACGGGAAAGAAATAACCAGAACTGTGACAATAGTGTAAGTATTTCAGATATTGTTAAAAGGAATCTTTTGCAGGAGTAAAGCTAATTTTACCTACACACATTACTTGGCAAAACTGAGCGGAAATGGGTCCCAATACATCAAAAGTGTTGAACATCTCAATCCTGAATGACTTTCACAGAATTCGCCCTTGTTTACCTGTTTTTTATTTACTAGAATGCTTGTAAGTTAAACTTTAAATGAACTTAATCACAAATGTGTTTCAAGAATTTAAAGAGTACTTTATTAGGATCAGCCTCTCTCAGCTTTAAGTGTCACAGAAAGCCATCTTACATGGTTTTTCTTAAAGCTTGTTAAGAAAATGGCTTTTGATGATGCATCTGCAATAATTAACCTCCTGTGTTCTCTATGGCATCTAGCACAAGCTCTGCCACTTCTCTTGGGTTAAAATAAACATCGAAACGTCAGCGTAAATGGTTTCAGTGTTTTTAACCGCGTCACTTTTAAGCAGCTTGCTACTTTAGCTCAAATGTGTTTCAGTTGAAGTAAACTGCAGCAACTGAAGGGCGCTTTGCGGACTTCCTCTAATCCCATCGTTAGTTGTTTTAGCCAGTAAAACAGCCTTTTTTTACACTTCCATGTGTTTGAAGTCAGAGGGGTGAGGGCTGACTTCCCCCCCATGTGCGCCTCCCTGCTCTGCAGCCTCTCTCCTCTTACTCCCAACACGTCAGGCTGCATTACCCAGAGATACGCCAGGCAACCACTTGGCAACAATTGGGGTTTTGATCAGAGTGATTTCTTTCACAAACAATCAAATTAGTTAAAATGTCTCATCTGGTTTGCAAACCACTAACAACCTCGTCATTCTTTCTGGCGGATGTGCTTTGCTTTCTGTATTTTCTTTCTTGTTGCCCCCCTATCTCTTTTTTATTTTGTCTTTGTCTCTCATTATGGTCTTTATATTGTTGAGAAATGAGCTCACATTGCTCCAGTTTTATATTGTTCCGCTCACTCTCTTTTATCCTTTCTTTCAAACACTCTCTGATTCTCTGGTGTTTTCTCACAACCCGTCCAGCTCGTTTTTCATGGCTGTTCTTAAAGGGCTTTTTACTCGAAACGAGCAGAAATGAGGAGCGACATGCTGGCTGATTTCCATTCTCCACTTATCTACAAGTGATGGGCTCCAGGAAATCAGATCCCTCAGAGTTTATAATGACAACAATAACGAATCCAGTCTGTGTGTAGAAACAGTTCCTGAAGCGGTCAGTAGGGGGCGCTGGAGCTGTTTCCAGGCATGAGTGACAGTTTGTCAAGCTGAGCTCCTTTCTGTTTTTGTGTGAATGCTGATTCAACAATCACTCCGTTTTCCTTTTTTTCATACTTTTTTTTTTGCAATCGTACTACTTCTGCATACTTTGTGCTTTTTAATTATTCAGGAGGTGAGTGCTATGACTGTTTTTTCTTTCTTGCTGAGTTATCTGTTGGTGCGCAACAGTTTCAGTAGAGGCTGCAAGTTATATTCTGCATCATGTTTGTTGTATTTAGTCAAGTTTGAGAGGAGACATATTTTCTTTCTAGACTCACTTTGGTCCCTTCAGTCACACGTGGAAACCTTTTGTGTGCGCGATCATCTTCAAATCCATCAATTCTGGTCAGAATTGTGCGTATTGTTTTTTTTTTTAGTTGCACTCACTGATATTATTTACACACAAGGCTTTATGCCGTTAATGTTTAGAGATGATCATCTGCTCCACATTTGACTGGATGAATTGGAAACATTCACGAGACACAAGTGAAACGGGTTGGTATAAAAGGCGGCTTGTGGTGGAGAGGTGAGCTGTGCATGCTCAACTGTTGTGTCATGTTAGCTGAGGTTGACAACAATGGCATTCCTTCTTTTGCCACAAATATTCAGTCGTGGCGAGGGGAGGGGAAAAAAAAAGCCCAACAAAACTACTCAAAAGCTGCATTTCAGGAAGAAAAACTGAATATTATTCCAGTTTAACCTCTAATGTTTTTATTAAATCTAAAGAAGGACATCTGGATCTGAGTAGATTTGTTGTTTTTATATTTTTAGATAAAGTAAATTCATTGAGTTTTAGAGGATATTTTAAAATTTTCTTTACAAATTAAGCACGAAAAAAGAGCTTGAAAACGAAAATGTAGGTCCTGTAAATTAAATCAACTTTCTCTCATCACAAATACAGGCAAAAGTTTATGAGTTAACTCGTTCATAAATGATTTTAGCTCTTAGAGAAAAGGTGGCAGGAGATATGCATTCCTTCAAGGAATTTATTGATTTCATTTACAACAGGCGGAAGTGTGGATTTAAAATAGAAACACAGTTTGGTATCCATGACCTCGTTTAGCTGTGTATTTTTTCCACTTCCTTACTAAAAATTAAAAGCAGACAGTTACGTTTGCTTCTAGCTTTTCAAATCAGGTGTAAAATAGAACAAATGAAAACCTTAAAATGGGCATAATTTTGACACATTGCGTTTCTAACGCAATTCTAAAACATTGCATCAGAAACCATTGAGGTCGTACTAGACAGATATTAGAACTAAAGACATTTTTGTGCACAAAGAACACGATACAAGTAGTCGAACAGCGTGCTAAAGCTGGTGGTTCGCCACAGACAATAACCGCGATACAAGCAGCCAAGAAAGCTTTTAAAGACGAGCTGCGTTCAGACGGCTCTGTTCTCCGATGCTCTGCACCCCCTCCCCTCTTTTTAGATTCAGAGCCTTCGCTCCAAACGTCGTCTCCGAGCCTCTGCTGCTTGTTAAGGACTTCAGTCTGCTTGTGTTGAATAAGTTGTCCTACAACTAAAGCTGAGCCCCTGGGTAAACCGAACCCTCAGCTCCCCCACCCTTTCCCACCACCCCCTTCCCTCCTGCTTTAAACACACACACAGTCATGTAGTGGTATCTTTGTGAAGACCCCTGACCCTAAACCTAACCCCACAGGTCCATACCTGGCCCTAACCCTGACCCAAACTTAGCCCTAAACCCTAACCCCTGACCCACAGATGGCATTTTCCCTTGTGTCCCCACAAGGGCAAAATGTCCTCACAAGTATAATACAGGGTCAGAAAATGTCCTCACAAGCTAAACATGCCCCCCCCCCCCCAATCTCCCCCCCACACACACACACACACACAGGTTTTTGGTGGGAAGATGACTTATTTTTCAGACTGTGGTCACTACTAAATTCAATTAATTTTTTTATTCATATTTTATGACCGCACCAGTTCACAACAAAAGTAAACTTCACAGAACGTAGTTGAACAAGCTAATTAAAGTCTTACTCTATAATCTAGTTGCAGAGATGTGTTCACATATAAACGTGACTTGGGTCTGATCTAAAAAAGTAGAGATATGGGTCACACAGTGGTAAAAATTATCCGGTTCGGGCCATTTTCATCTGCAGTAGGAATGTTAGTCTTTGGATATTACTTTGGGTTAGAAAAATCCATCCAAATAAAGTTGATTCAACAATTTTCTTTTTTTCCTTAAAATGTGAGAGCCGCATTTAGTGTTGGACATGTGTTTTACATGACATAAATCAACATTTTTTTGTATTTTTTAAAATAATAGCTGGTGAAAGTTGTCTAAATTGTTTCATACATTTTCAGAGTTTGATGATAGTTTGGAAATCTTTCTGTCAAATCTGATCTTCCACAAATGAGGAGATTTTTACACGTCCACATTTGTAAACATGCTGACCTCCGAGAAGTGCCTTAAACACACTCTTCTGTCAGACTTGGAGACCTATTAACTCAGCTGGTGTTCAGTTCTGAGAAGCTGCCCGTTATCATCTTACCCTTCTAAAGTGACTGGAGTGAAGCTGGCAGGTGTGGCACAAAACTTTGAGATGACTAGTGGCTCTAACAGATTACGGTCGAGCTATAATGGATCTTATGTCTGCTGTTTTAATTTTATTTTTTTTTACCTTTTTGGAGGTTGGGGTTGAATGAGGGGTTTGCTTTACTTTAACATCATGCTTGAGCATTACATTACACTTGGAACATAAACAGGAGCTGACACGCATGTGGAGTTGTTACAGATGATATCGGGCCCTAAATGGGAGCCAATGATGCGATGGAGCATTTATTATCTTTAACACCCTCCAACAAAGGCGGAGTGAAAACATTGTCTGTGTATGAGTGTGTCTGTGTGTTCTTTTGTTTGCACTGTCAGCAAAATCAACTGAATCACTGAATGGATTTGAATGAAACTCTCAAAAGGTAATCGTTGAATGAGCATCAACAATTGATTAATCTTTGGAGTAAAATAAAATTGAAGATGGCTGCCATGGTAAATTGTTTTATAATTATATGATTATTATTATTTATATATTATACAAATATTAGGCTAAAATTTGGTAGTATCTGAGAGATATTCACAACACATTCTCTGAGCGTTATGACATGAAATTGTACATATTGTTTATTTATCAGGTCACTGAGTGTTGACGCTGTGGCCGAGCATCGTCTTCGATAGAACGTCAAAGTGGGCCTTCAGTTGGGGTTTCTCAGCTGTAGCAATGACACTTTAAAAAAAGATTTTTCACCCGCCCATCAAAGTTCGATGGTACATGAAAGAACTCTGATGTCAGCAGCTTTCCGTCAGAATTACTTCTAGTTTTACTTTAAATTACATGTAGCGAGGCAGCTTAGCCTAGCCAGCTGTAAGTTTGTGAAAGAAGAGAAATGAGACATAAGAGGTGTGGTCATCATCATATTCGTCGTCACCACAACCATCATCATTCAAATCACAGTCTTTCTTGCTATTTTGCTGCGGAGGAGTGAAGGTTTTTTTCTGGAGGCTGGTACTGATGTGGGTGATGATGGGCTGCACGAGGTAATCATCGGGTAGTAGTGGTATGTAACGGAAAGAGGCTTGTCCTCCTGAGTGTGTGTGTGTGTGTGTGTTTGTGTGTGTGTCGGCAAATACTTGGAGGTTTGTGGGTTTGTAGAGTGTAAATGTGTCCGTTGGAGGCTAGTTAGAGGAGGCACAATCTGCATGCACTTAGGCCTGGCAAGGCAGAGCAGCATTTCTAAGCCCTTGGACCGCGCGGCTGTGGAAAGCCGATCTGTAAATAACAGACACATGTGTTTGAAACTGAGTCCTGTATTTCAGCCCACAGCCGCAATGAGGGCGAGAACACCACTCCGCTCCAACGTCAAATTGTCTCATCTAGTGTTGTATGACAATCATGCTGTAATAGCACCAAAATTGGCCATAAACTACGTGTGTGTGTCGGAGTGGGAAGAAGAAGCATAGTGGGGCACTGCTGACGGGTGTTTCTGATTATTTGGGATGGGGGTCCTGTGCAGTGTCATGTCAAATTATTGAACTCTGACAGCTACAGCTTGTTGGAGCAGTTGGAGAGGACGGCTGGTTGGACGGACGGACGGACGGTTGGCTGACCTGCTGTCTTGGAGAAGCGTGGCCCATGCTATACAAACGGGGTAAACAAAGCACTTCAAGAGGGAGGGCCCTTGACCTCTGTTGACATGTTTGCTGCGAGCAGGAGGGTGGTTTTATTTTGGTTTGGCCCGAGTGGAGAGCGTTGCGTTTGCCCACGGGTGACAGACAGATGCAGCATCCCCACTTTGACTGTATTGTGTCCTGCTGCTCTGTTTACTGCCCCCAAGGGACCTCCCTCCACCTGTGAGAGCAGGCTGGAAGGCCCAATTTCACTGTCCTCCTCTGGATTTTAGTTTCTTTTAACTGATTTCATCACAGGGCCTAACTGATTTCAACTCCACATTATTATAGCGGCAGACTGCAGGGTTTTTTTTTTTATCTCTTATAAGAGGATGAATTTTGAGGGTTTAGTTTGTAGAAATGTCATCCTGTTTCACATTCTCTTCTCCAAACTACGTTCTATTCTGTGGTTCATTTAAACATCACTGAGGTCTCCCTATTTGTTTAGAAAGTGACACCACCTGTGATTCAAATGCAATGAACTCTGCCTTTGTATAACTCACGAAAGAAACATTGAATTGGTTGCTGTAACAAACAAACAGTGAAAACATAAGTAATAATATTGGAATTTAGCCTTCTTTTGATTTATTCTTGACATTTTCAGGGTTCTACGTAAGTTGGAGTCCTGAAATCACATGTAAAAGAGCTGCTGGGTGTCTGCTACACTGTGAACTGATGCACCTGGTTTTTGGTTCAGATTGGAGCCTGCAGAGATTGTAAATGTGTGAAGACATACAGATGTTTCCAGCTGCAGATCTGTTACATCAGGAAGCAACTGTATTGTTACAGTGCAGCTTGGAATTGGTATGACAGAGTTGGCAGGCATTAAGTGTAAAATCATCCCAGCGTTTAACAGCGAAATGCACTTTTATGGTCACATTTGCTTTTTAAAGCAACAACGTGAAAACTGTTTATGTCTCGCAGACTTGACTTTAAGTGATTTAAACTTATAAAAGACTCTCCGTAACCATAAACCGGCAGAAATAAGTGATTCGAGTTAAGTTTGTTCCAACTGACATCACATCTTAGTCCTTTCTGTGTACAGGTATCTGTGATAGACTTTATGATGTAGTTTTCATTTGAAAAAAAAAACATTGCAGCATCTCCCCAAAAATTGACATTTTGGCTTCAATTTTGTACAATATTGATGTCAATTGTGCCATTTATACGTATCTGCGTAACTTTTCAATGGCTACACCTACTGTTTATAAGGAGAACTGCAGTAAGTAAACGTTAAACGTTCTTAAACACTAGTAGAAAGAGCAATTCTGCTTTATTATCGTCATGATTCACCTGCACTATAACCAGTCTGTTAGTATAATCTCAAGTGCTTCTGTGTAAAGTCTCTGTCTGATTATGAATTAGCCGGAACCCTTAAATTACTAGTTAATACTCTTTACACCCATAAAATCACAGTGGCAGAGATTTACAGCACTGACGGTCGCTTGTTAAAAATACAATTGTTGCTAATTAACCAAATCAACAATAGCACAATGACAGCACAAACACGTATTTTATTGTATGCAGTTTCTCTATTGATGGTGACGGTTCCAATCCCAGTTTTGACAACTACTGCTTTAGATTTTAAAGTTACTGAGCAAGGATTAAATAATAATTTTTTTTAAAATAGAGCATATATGTTTTACTCCATGGTTAAGTCTAGTCTGTCAGAAATGCTTCTAACCATGGAATGTTATTTTTGTTTGTTTGTTTTTTTTCCCATAGCAAGATGGAAAGTGATTATTCTTTTGTGTCGTTTCGAACTAGGACAATGTGCAGAAGCCCTGAAGTGCCAACACCGAGTCTTTTTACTTGTCACTCAATGTTCCCCAGCAGCAGGTTCGGCTGAGCGTCGCCCTGAGAGGGAAGACAAGTTTGAACAACACCTGACATGACAGGCTGTTTAACCATCTCTATTAGAGCCAATGAACAGTGAGAAAAAGCAGACCGCCTCACTCTGCAAATTGGTGCCTCTGGGGTCAAGTTGCAGGAATATGTCAATTACTTAAATTGATCAGGAGACGGTTTCCTTGATAACCAATTTGATCGAGCCGACGATCGTGTTACACGCATAGCGCTGCAGGGAAACCAAGCGAGGCCTTCTCAAAAATTGGGTTGCTGCACTAAAATGCCGTTTCCTTTTGTGAAAGTAATTCTGTTTCACCATGTCAGGTGGTGGGAGGGGGGCCGCAGCCACGGCCTGTAAACAATGGCATTTCAGTTGATTTAATTAGCCACAGAGGAAGCATTTAGGGGCTTAATTGAGATTGCAGTGGGAAATTGCTCTGGAATAGGTCTACCTGATTTTTTATTTTTTTTTCCCCTCACAGCGAGCATGACGAGGGATTTCACTCTCCTCTTTGTAGATAATTAGAATTATCGTAATCATTCCCTGGATAACCTGTGATTGGAGAAAAGGCGCATGCCAAAAGCAGAAATATGAAGAGTGTGTATGTCCTCGTGTGTGTACGCTCTCTGGTCTGGAGTTTGGTGTGGTCTTCATGTTCATGCACACAGGGACAACAACGGGATGGCAGCATTGCTCTTTATCCTCTTTGTATTTTTAATATTACGATCTTTTTGATTTTTACTTTTTGTTTAGAACTGCAACAACTAATTGGTCAATCAATCATTATAAAACCTTTTTTTTTAAGGAAAGTATTTCCCCTATTTTTTCTTTTCAAAGGTTTCAGCATTTTTTAGACCTCTGAGAAACAATTTAAATGTAATTATACAAAAACAACATGGTAATGTTGACTAATTTGACTAATTGTTGCTTTACCTGCACTTTGCCCTTATGGTTTTTAAAGGCCAGCCAAGACCATATTTTAGAACCTAAGCTGGTCTCATCAACCTGTTTGTTAGGTTATTCATGATTTATAATATCCTTATCATCAAACCAACATGATGGTTAGAGTTTTATGAAACCATAAAATAAAACTCTTTTATTTTGTCATGTCTAACAGACAACAAGTAAAAACGGCAGTAAATTATAATGTTCGAATACACAATATAATGTACTTTAC
>JAVKLF010000028.1:3490659-3501246 GCA_034783495.1 Millerichthys robustus
TTTTTACTCCATCAGTGTCCATCGTTTGTGTCCACCAGGCTCCGTGTGATGATTTTCGTTCTATGAAAGATTAAATTCAGGAGCAGTTGGAAGCAGACTTCTTGTTGTTCAGGCTCAGGTCAGGACTCGCGGCCATAAAGACCGTAATATTGTCTTCTTATGAAGACGATGAAAGGCAGAGCTGATCTCTGACCAGCTCCTTACCCCTCATCTTCTCTCCTCCTTGATCTTCCCACATTGTTTGCTTAACTTTATTTTCTGTTTTTCCTCCCACACACCCTCCCCCCTGTAATTTTTTCGTGCAAAGAATAAAATTTCATCTGCGCGGGCTCTGGGAAAGACGGCCCTTGGATTGGCCCTTGCCCGTACAGATGCTTTTAATTTACCGGGCTTTTCTGGCTGCTATAGGAGCATCATGAAGGGATGGATGAAGGCATGGTGGAAAGGAGATGGGAGGGAGGGAAACCTGTCTGTATTTCCTGTGGATTAAAAATCAGATGGGCGCCCTCGGAGGAGGTCTCAGGTCCTGGCCTCCCTGGATGGCTGGGAAACTGACCCCCATCTGACTCCGTGGTCCTCCCTGTTCCATGGCAGCGTGTCAACCCAGGGACACGAGCCGGGTCTGGATAACCATGAAAGCCCACTGACGACTGCGTGGCGGATCAAACCTGTAACCGTTTCACGTTGGCATTTTTGCCGCTGTTTCAGAAATATTAGTTTGAAAATAAACTGAAGATAAAACATGTTTGTTATCCGTATCTGAACATTCATCAGTATTTATAAGAAACGATAGTATTGATAAGAGAAATCTCCCTGGACACTAAAATGTTTAATGAGGACCCACTAAGTGTTCTTCACAATAAGTCCAAATACAAAGAGTGAATACAGAATATAATGTTAAATCAGAACTGTTAATCATCACTCCGACATGTATGGTTTTGTCATGTCTGACTGTCTTTAAGTATATCAGATATTTAAACTAAGAAAGTGTTAAAAATCATAGAGCACTATAGGAACAAATCTCAAAAAGTTGGGACAAGGCCGTGTTTCCCAGTGTGGAACGTCCCCATGTCCTTAACATCAGTCTGTGAGCTTATAGGAACTGAGAACAGATTCTGGAGTTTCCAAACCAAATGCTGGAGTAACTAAAAGTTTTCCGCTGATGAGACGTCTGAACTGCAGGCAGGTCAGCTCAGCACCTAGAAGTCATGTCGATGTTTAACGTTGTGCTGGAGGGCCTGAGGCACCATCTGGATAGGAGCACATCTTGTTCTAAACTCTGTGTATACTTTTCTGTATTGATGGCACATTTGTGTCAGTTGCCCATGATATAGGCACTAATGCACCCCCATACAATCAGAGAGGCAGGCTTTTGATCTGTGCACTAATCACAGGCTGGACGATCTCCTCTTTCTGTGTCAATTTTAATCTCAGTAGGTTGCAAAATGTTCTTCCAGATGTTTCTGATTCATACCGCTTACTTTACAGCCTTTTGTTACATCTATAAAAATGAGAATTACCTTATTGTTTCCAACACTAAAGATGAGTTTTTTAGTTTAATAATTTTTGTTTACTATGTTCCATTGTGAATAAAATGTGGGTTTTAAGATTTGCAAATCATTGCATTTTGTTTTTGTCAATATTGTAAACAATGTCTCATGTTTTTTGTTACTAGTATACCCATGAAGCTCTCCGACATCTCAGTAATGTCAATTAGGAGCTCAGTATTTTGTTCAAGGACTTGTGGGCAGAAGAATATTTGCACAGCTGATTTAAGGATTGACTCGACAACCTTACAGCTTTTCTTTCCTCTAGAGCCACTGATGAACAATATCTTTCATTCCTTTCAAGATTTGGTCATTTCCAAATTACCACAATTCTGTTTTCAAAGATATTTTATTACCGGAGTGTATACAGACATTTTGTAGAATCAATTATAGCAATTTTATATAAAGCAATTTACAATTTAGTTTTTTCATAAGAAAGATAGGCTGTTGAAAAGTCCAAATGCAGCAGAACAATCCTGTTCCTCCGTGTTTTATGTCCATCGTTTCCCAATTCAAATCCAACTCAATTCGACCAGCGTCTGTTTGAGGCCCCAATGCTGAATGAAAACAAAAATCCAATGTTTGATCTCGGTGCGCCATCTGGTGGCAGCGGTACGAAAACAGCAGAACCTCCATTTCCAGCAATACTAACGTAGAAATTCTTCATGGCAGAACGAAGACAAAAAATTTTTTTTAAATAAAAATAAAAACATCATGTGCCATTTGTTATTAATGAGTAAAATGAAAACAAGAAATTCAATTCTGCTACACTCTGATTTTTTTTTTGCCATAATGTTTCACAAATACTCCCATCTATATGAACACTTACAGGAACACACAAGAGAAACAATAGGTGCTCTGCAAAATCCTCCAAACTCTTGTTTTTTTATTTTTATTTTTTTACCACAAACTGATTGATTTATGCTGTTAACAACAACACAATGCTGGCGTTTCCATTGCACTTCATTTTTTTATAGATATTCAAAAATTTTGCAGCACTCTGAAAATTTTGCCTGTCAAAGGCTAAAAAAAAATAACATTTCAACACACAACACAAAAACTCTTTCTAATACACTTAAATTCAAGTCTCCTAAAGACCAAAGCAGACCAACGTGAACTTTTCTTTATCTTTTCATTATACAGTACAACAAACTTTCCAAATACCAAAAAGTACAACACACAGGTAAATGTAGAGTGATACTGAGCTCAAGAAAAAGAGAATCTGTTTTTAATATCTTTACTGCCTTTTCATGCATTAACCCGTATTATCGGACTTCTGTAGAAGCCTTGTAATTGAAGTGCAGCTTAATCTCATGTCTTTTTTTATGGTATATAACTGAAAGTTTTACCTGCTGATTCAATAATGTGCAGCACTGTTTGAGTTAAAAGACTGCAGAATGATCAGTACACATCTACTTTTAAACATCAGGTGTAAAAAGTAATTAGGAAATTAAAAACAATAGAATTAACATAATGCAAAAATTGAGTTTCCGGCCTTTATACTTCTTCTTTTTCTGTTTCTCTTCATTTCTAATAAATTACCTGTAAACAACTTCCTCTCTTCTTGCAGGCAAAAAACAAAAAAGGAGGCAGGGAGGAGGGGGAACGTCCCAGTCTTTAACTCGTCTCCAACTTGGCCATTTCCTGCACGTAGATCCCGATGCTCTCGCTGTCAAAAAGCACAAAGTAGACGGTCTTGATGGTGGAAGACATGGTGGCAACAAAGTAGCTGGAAATGGCCTTGAGGATCAGCTGAGCCGCCATCTGCTTTGGGAAACCGTTTCTGCCGCAGGAACAGAGGGTGCAGAAAACTGTTAGATATTTTCTGAAGATTAAATGAATTTTAGATACACACATATTTTATATTTTGTGATTGAATAGAGAATCTTCAGGTCTATCTTAACATGTGCCTCACTCCAGCCATGTAAACATGATGTTTTACATTTAAGGAATGTAGAACTTATTTTAAGGGTACTTCCTTGTTTACCATGAAGTCATATCCGAAGTATGACCAGCTTTTCTGTAAACACTGTAATGAACATGTGATTCGTGGTCATTTTGTTTAGGTTTCTGGAGCCAGAAGCAGGCTTGGAGTGAAATTATGTCTTTAGATCTGAAAAATACTTTACACTGAGAACTTTAGATATTTTTTTTCCCCATTTCTTCACAGCATGATTTCCTACCTTCCACTACCAATGGAGGGGAAGGCCACAGACTTGAGTTTCTTCTCATCTGCCAGGGCCAAACAGTTCTTCACCGTCTTCTCCAGCATCTCTTCACACTTATCGGAACCCCAGCCTGGACTGTTACAGTGGATCACATACTTAGCAGGCAGACCGAAGCCACCGGTCAAAACAGCTGAGGGAAGACGAAGAAAAAGGAATGTCAGGGGGAAAAAGCTTCAACAATCTAATCCTTTAAAATACCTGATACAGTAAAGGTTTGGAGATTTTTGGACCAACAAACAAATCTTGTGCATAAATCATAACTGTACTATTTCATTATTCCTAGTAGAAACCAGAGAAGGCAAAAACAAAATTAAAAAGTCAGCTATCTACATAACTTAAAACGGTTTCAAAACTTCTTGTAATTTTTTTGTGACTTTTAAATACAAATAGATGTTTTGATTTGTTTGCATCTGTGATGACTTTATTCAATCAGACGGAGTAAGATTTATTCACTACAGAGGCACAGCTGGAATACTTCACATCACAGTGTTCACCACTTCAAATCTGCCTCAGTTTTGTCAGAAGTTAAAACCCAAATGTTACCTTTGGAGGCCCAGAGGTGCTAAATGAGCACTTTTCTTTGTGGAAAGAATAAGAAGAAAATCTTCAGAAGCTTGAACTGATTAAACCAGAGCATTACAGGGAGGGATGGGGGGCTAAAGAAAATCACTTCTCCAGGGAACCGTGGGTGAGAGACGAAGAGCGATGGAGCAGAGTCTGTTCTCTGGAGTTTAACGTTTAGTTAAGTCCTTCATCGACCCAGCAGCTGCAAAAATGTCTAATTCAGCCCAAAACCCCCTGAGTCTGTGGTGTGAGAAAGACTCCAGGAATCGTATGACTCAGTCAAAGCTGAGGATGAGCCTTTCTCCAGATGGAGCACAAAATGATGGAGGAGATTCACACAGAGAGGAAGAATCTCTGCATGTGTGGTCCTGAGGACAACGATGACGATAAATACTGTTTTTATATAACACCTTTCTACCCAACCAAGACACTTAAAGTGCTTTACAATACAATCTGTGCTCTCATTCACCCATTCCCACAGCACTCCACCATGTCTCACTACAAAGCTAATCTAGAAAAATCATTCTATGGAGACTAGTCAGTGCTTTAAACCACACTCATACACTGATGGGACACACATCGGAGGCAGTGGGGGTTTAGCATCTTGCTGAAGCACACTTTGACGTGTGACTGAATAGTGGTGGAATCGAACCACCAACTCCCTGATTGGAGGACGCCACAGCCACCTAATGATGACGACGATAACAGTTTCATGACCTGTCCAATGGTTTGATTGGACACCACAGTGTGTGGTGGTATTAATGTTCCAGACATCTAAAAATCACCCTCTGTGAGATTCCCAAAAGAAACATGAACATGGTCAATTTTGCCAAAAAGAAGAAACTTTGTTTAATTCGACCAGAGGATTCAGCCTTTTAACGTTGTGATGATGAAACTAACAGCACATGTGGGAAAAACCAGGAACTCGGTAACACCTCATCAACACCATCTCTACAGTCAAACGTAGTGATGAAACCAAGTCTGGGAGACCCATCAGGAAAGGCGGAGGTTGGGCTGATTTCAGCATGTGAACAAAAACACAAAGGTGGCTTTGATAAAATTGTGAAATCCTTAAGTGACCTAGCCAGACCTTAAGCGTGTATCTCTGGGGAGGACTAAAACTGGCAGTACAACGATGCTCTGCATACAATCTGGATCATCTTAAACTTCAGAAGAATTGCTGTGCCATGTTTGTAGAAACGTTCTCTGAAAGACTTGAGAATGTCATTGCAGCCAAAAGTACTTAAAGCATCAAACGAGGCACTAGCAACCCAGAAAGGAAAAAAGTGGATAAAAGATAGTAGATGGATGGATAATTTCTGCTCTATGCACGCACCACCAGCCACCTCCAGAGGGCCATTTTTCTTCTTTAGCTCCTGCAGAGCTTCAGTGAACTCCTTTCCTCCTTTTTTCTCCAGTGCAGAGCCTGTGAGTGGAGAGAAGACTGTAGTTAATAATAATAGTAGCAATAATAATAAACATCACAACAAATTGAAGACGGGCAGCAGAAAGCTAGACAGCTGATTGGTGCTCATGCAGACAAATGGGCAAGCAGAAAAAGATGGGGATGGATGGATGGACGGAAAAGGCAGACATCCAACAGAGTGGTCAATCATTTCTAATGGCCTCTCCAAATCTCTGAGCTCTCAACTTTTGTTAGAAGATTCATAAAAAGTTTTTTTTAAAGAGTCAATGCTGCTACTTTTCTAAATGACCAGTTCACAGTCTGTAAATTAATTTTACAATTTTACAGACCTTGAATTTCTTCCCTTTATTCTCTCATACAATTCACATAAAATGGACCCTCAGTCAACTGCCTGGAAGTCCATCAAGAGGCACGTATTTCTGCAATCAATGATAACTGAAAAGTTTTCTATCTTATTTTAAAGGGATTGGGTCAAATAACCATCTAGGTTCAGTTTTAGTTGGATATTTTCAATCAGTTAATTTCACCACAGTGATGTGACTCTACTCAGAGCTTAAAAGAGAAGCCATAAAGAAAAGAAGCCCATTTGACTTTAGCAGAAACAGAACTTTAAATGTTTTGGCTGCAATATTGTAAAAAAAAAAAAGCACCACAGTTAGTATAAGCCTTTTTATGTTCAAGCTCTTCAGATTACACAACCGTGAATCCAATCAACAGTAAAGTGTTTTAACAGCCTATTGTTTGGTCAATAACAGTTCAATAGCTAAACATTTGTTTCCTCGTAAGCACTGATAAACCCTCAGGGGTTTGGATCTGAAGCCACAAAGAAATTTCTATCAGAAACTCTGAACCTGCTTTCAGATGAGCTGAACTGACAGCTTAGTCAAGAGTTCACGTGTCAAAGGTCATGAGACAGACCGTCTCAGATTGTCGATGTTTGGTCATATGAAACAAACCAACAAACAGCAGTAGCTTGATACTTCTGTGAGTACAGAAATAAAATGTGTATTCATTTTGTGGATCAACACTTAAGTTCTAATTCATTTTGCAGGTTAGTTTAAGACCACAACTGCATCTAAATGAACTTCCAAAAACTTTAACTCTTTACTGCAGTTTGTCTATTTAAACAGAAGGGAGGGTTTCCTAACAAAGCAGAAATGCTGAGTCATCTGAGTGAAGAATTGGCTTAAATAGTAGAAACATGAGTCAGAAACCTTCTCAGACAGAACAGAGCAACATCTGCACAACACCCTGTAAACCTCCAACTGTGACGAGATTAACAACTCTGAAATGGAAACATTCACAGAGTGATGTCAAACATAAAAATATAAAAACACAAGGGTTTTTCTGCAAATAAAAGAATATAAAAATAACTACACAGGCAGAAATGCCTAACTATATAGATACTCTTAGTATCTACACTGTGGCGGTTCCACTTTAGTGATTTTAAACCTAAATTTACAAGATATTTAAGAAGCACATTCAGTTTTGATAATGCACGGTAAAACGTACAATTAGCCAACGAATAGCTAAAAGTCGAAATTGTCTTTGAATATTTAATTTACTATAACAAAGCATTCACAGTATCAAAGTACCAATTAACTCTTTGGCATATTTGGATTGAAGCCTCCTAGAGTATTAAAAAGTAAAATCTGTATCTGCTGCTGTGTTGTTTTCTCCACAGACCAACATCGACCACCTGGACATGCAGAGGGGGAGCAGACAGGCAGCCGAGGTCTCTGTAGCGTCAGAGGTTCCTTTACCTACTTCACCACCTGCAAACAGGGAGGAGTTGGTCGGGTGAACGACAGCGTCGCTCTCCACGATGGAAATGTCGGCTTGAACAACTTGCAACTACAAGATGACAACAACAACAAACAGGCAACAACATGGTGGTAAAAACACAGTGAGTGATAAAATAAGACAAGTAATGAGGGGGGAAACAGATGAAAGAGAAGAACAGCAAGGAAAGACTGAAGTGAGTGCTCTCCTTATTGGCTGAGGGCACAGGAAACAAGGAGGCAAGAGAGGAAGCAGAGGGTCATGATAAAGTGTTGAATTAAGATGCAGGTCCACACAGTTGACTGGTTTTGTAAACAAAAACCCTAAAAGTCGAGATTTCAATTATAGAAATAAAAAAAGATATTTTTTTTTGTTTTAACTGTGTTGCCCTGATTCCTGAATTTAACAATCACACTTCAGGTGAATAATCTCTCAATCAGGCTGCACTCCACCTCCAACAGAGACCTGTGCTGGTTTCTGTAAAATAAAATTGCATTTGGATGTGTTATTTTTAGGACTTGAAATAACTTTAGTCATAAGATCTGGCAGCAAACTGGAAAAAAAACCATACAATCTGGAATGAACCTCGACATGTTCACGAAACAGAAAAGAAGAAAGAAAAAAACAGGCCAACTGCACTGAGAAGCTTTGATAAAAATCCTTGAAAGCCTACAAAGAAACTATTTTCTTTAGATTTTAAATAAACTGTAGCATATCAAAGAAAGAAGTTCATTACTTAAAAACTTGTGAATCATAAGACCTTATTTTTCACGTGCTAAAAAGTTTTTTTTTTTTTAAAGCAGTAATTTTTAAGATGTTCAGCTGCTGGACATTCAAGGATTATAGATCTGAAAGCTCAGTGGGCCCAGAGAAGGTAGGGGGACAGGGGCATGTGGAGCTCACCTAGATCATCTTTAAGTTCAAGTTCGGTATTGGTGGGGTTGATGACCCCGTCCACGTCAAAGCCAGCGAGGTTACTGACCTCGCTGTGGATGAGGTTGAGCTGCAAAAGGGGGAGGAGGAGGATGATGAAGGAAGCCAGGGGGTAGGCATGCAGAAAAGGAGATGGAGCAAAGAAGAAGAAGTGAAGAAGCAGAGCCATTAAACCCAGATTCACCCAGCTCGGAGGGATATCTTGACTTTCTGAACTGGTACCAGACTAACAACTCTTTTCTTTATTTATGTGCCCAGAGAAGTGTAAAGACAAAGAAGCCTCCTACACACTTAATAACATGATTATACAGAGCAAAAGCTGAGCCTCATTTCCAACTGAAAATTCAAGACCCAATCTAACGTTTTGTTATTGGTCACTTAAAAACAATCTGTACTTGGCCATGCATTCACATACCTAAACTCTAAGTAAAATGAAGATGCAGCTGTGTTGTATATATCGGCCATCAGCTGCCCTGTTATCTAAAGATCAGCACTAGTCACAGAAAAACTGCATTGATCAACCTCTATTTAACAATTCAGACTTCATCAACTTAGTACCATGACTGTTGATTTAATTTCATGACTGATACATCAGTTGTTGCAGTTTCAAAGTAATTTTAAGAATACAAACCATTATCTTCAGCGTGACTTAGCAATGTGGGCTAAAATGTCAAGGTTGGGTTTTTTTCCAGCTGCTCCATTCTGCATTTGTAGCTACAGCAATGAGGTCACACAACAAATTTGGCTTTTTTACACCAGATGACTGAGTTACCACAACCTCTGACTAAAATATCAAAGTATCCCTCTAGTATTTAAATTGTAACACCCAGTGTGCGCACATTAAAGTTACTATTATTTGAAACTAATATTTCACCAACAAGCTTTCAAGGGCAACATTTGATTAGATTTGAGCATGCTATTCACAAGAAAAGAAATCAGACTGAAGATGTGAGTGAAAGCAGGAAAAACAGCAGAATCCCAAAAATTAAGATGAGAAAGCAGAGAAACACTAGCTTTTTAATTTATGGATTCATTATCTTTGTCAGTGGGAGGTTAAATGACTTTGTATGTTTTTAACAGCTGCTTTAAATCGTGGCCAGCTCCACATAGCTGCACTGAGTTATTTCTTAATGAAAGCAACATATACTGTAAAAAGCAAATCAGATTTATGTTGCATTTCAAATCAATTAAGCCTGGGTCACTAAAACATGAAAGAAAAGATGATCTTTAATGTTTCTTAAGACAGAAATCATTTGTTGTTCCTCACTAAGACATAAATTATTATCCAAGAAAGGCGTTCATCTGTGTGGAGCAAACACAGAGCAATGAGTCGAGTGATTACACTTCAAAAATAAAACAGAACAGGAGCTAAGTCAATTAATACTTTACAAATAAATGTTTGGTTAATTTACCTCAAGCAACATGTGACATATATAAGCCTAACTGAGCTGAAACACTGAGCTGTGGGGGTCTAGTTATCTAAAGCAGGGACTTTGTTTCTGCCTTCTAACCACATGAAAATTCACCAATTTGTACACAAAAATACTTTCAGTAGACCATGTCCAATCTTTTATGCTGGAAAAAATTAACATAAGCCTCTCTGAAAAGTAACAAAGCATGAAATTGTTGCTGTGATTGAAACATTGTCAGTTTTGGGAGCACACACAAAGGCATAATTTTTAACAAATCAAAATAACAACATTGAATCTGCATTTTTTAATGCTGTAAAAGAAGAACCACTGACCCTTCGAGCATATTTCTTAAGTAATTTTAAAATCTTAAGTCATAGTGTTGCTCCTAAAGCCTTTTGTGTTATTTTTACCTCTTTCAGCTGCTCTAAATATAAAATAAAGCCAAATTATTTGGATTAGAATAAGAAAAAAAAACTTGTTTCAGTGAGACACTAGAAGAAATCTTGATCAGAGAATCTGAGTGTGTTTTACTTCCTTCCTAATTGTTTCTACAAGTCTTTGTAACCATCATTATTTCACATCATTTAGTAATTATTGGCTTAATATTCTGTGTAATCACTGTAGTAGTAAGAGTGGCAGCACCGTTGATGGAGACCCTGAGAGAGCCAATGAACTTAACACTTTTTTCAATCGGT
>JAVKLF010000028.1:3572666-3591118 GCA_034783495.1 Millerichthys robustus
TGGTGCTGTAACACTGCCATGATAACACCAAAAGCTGGAAACTAGACATAAAACATGGCAATAAAGCTTGTACTCTGTAAACACTAGAAATGGAGGACGGTCTTAGCTCATAGTAGGTTAGAAGCAGAGCTTTGACTTCATTGATTTCAAAAGGTTGTGCATTGACTAAACACGAAAATCCAAGATTGGCATTTGAATATTTGTTACTCTGCGACTTGTTTTTATAAAATACCATGTTAGGGCTTCTAAAAGGCTTTTGTGTGGCCTAGGGCTGCACTATTTTAGAATTAACTGACATTTTGATTTTCTTCTAACCCTGCAATATAAATTGTCCTAATGTCTCATCAGTGCAGTGTTTTTTCCTCTAAGATTCTGTCGGTTCTACCACTCCAGGGAACATTTTTATAACCAGTTGTCTGCATGACATAAACCTGTCACGGTTTTGCAAACTGCGAGTAAAAGATAATATGACACATCGTCCTCCTGCAATGCCTTATCCCACCGAACTGAAGTTCCTATTTTTAAAATACACCACCTGGTATTAGTGTCACACCTTGGACTTGATGCATCAAGGTGAAGAAACAGTCTCAGTTTGTTAGAGCCAACTGTGACTCACAAACGGGGCTAAAAATGTACTTCTGTATCTTGGCTTTTGTTTGTCGCAGATGTCTGCATGAGAAAACGAGGACTTTCTGGTACTTACAAGGCAGGAATTACTGCTAAGTCTTCATAGTCTATAAATTAAAGTGAATTTCAGAGCCAATAAATCTGTACTGGCTGAACTGTGTTGTGTTCTTGACAACTACAAAAAAGTGTCCTTAACTGAACTGTTTTAATGGATTTGTATTTTTAGCCTGATTTGAAATCACCCGTTCCACCTTTTCTTTCTCTGCAGTAAATAAGATGATACAGGAGCACGGTGACCTGTTTTCTGACACCCAGTGCAAAGTGTGCAGTGCTGCCCTAATTTCTGAATCTCAGAAGTTGACTCATTATCAGGTCAGTTCATCTAATTTTCCCTGATGTTTTCATTTTTTCTTAAGCATATGTTTATATTAGTTAGTCTATGTCACATTTATGGTTTGATTTTCCAAAATCTGCAAGAGTGTGTTCACAATAAAGCATCTTAGTTATATTTCATGAAGAACTTCTGCTTTTATATTACAATTTAACAGAAGAAAGGTATATAAATTCCTAAAAATTTTATGAACATTTTTGTGCTTCCAGAGCAAGAAACATGCCAACAAGGTGCGGCGTTATTTTTCACTTCAGAATGAAAAAGAGGTGACAGTGAAGAAGCTGAAGACTTCTGACAGTGTGAGTTAAATATAAGTGTCTCTAAGACTCCAAGAACTGGAACACCTTTTGTTAGAACAAAAACATGGACTCCACGTTTATTATTTACTTGTCAAGCAGCGATTTAAAAAAAAAATACTGTGAATGTGATTTAGTCACCCTGGTTGTCTTTCACATGTTGACAGGAGGTTTGTGATTGTTTATGCTGTTACCACCTGTTCTTCTATTTATACAAAATATCATTACTTTTTTGTTTTGTTTTGTGAGGAATCTGTCAGTTTCTTTAAAAACAAATTTCAGATCAATTTGAAGCAACACAATATTCTTTAAAATTATTTGAAAGTTAATTCCTCATATGCATTTTGACTGCAAGATACAATATGGAAAAAAATTATTTGTGTAAGCTTGCAACAAGTCCAAAATAATTATCAGCAGAAAATAAGATGTAACGAGTTATTGAACACACGCTGTGTATTCTCAGTCATCCTGGTCCATGCATAGTGATTGTGTATCAGCAGAGATAGAAGTGAAAGAAAACAGGCAGCTTGTTGGAGTTATTTAGACTTCAGACAGTAAATTGTTGGGGCATCATCCTCAGTATTGCTTCAGTCTACCGTGGTGAAGTTGAGTCGATAGGCGAAGCTCTCGATTTACTGATTTGTCTATGATCCAAGCCTCACCTGTGGTCATGAGGTTTGGATCTTGACCAACAGAATGAGATCCTGGATACAAGTGGCTGAAATAGGATTCCTTTGTTGGGTGGCTGGGCTCAGCTTTAGAGATAGGGTGAGGAGCTCGTAGTAGAGCCGCTGCTCCTCTGCATCAAAACAAATCAGCTGAAATGGTTCGGACATATTATTAGGACCCTTTGGAGGTTTTCCAGGCATGTCCCACTGAGCAGAAACCCCGGCGCAGACCCAGAACTTGCTAGAGGTATTATATGTCTTCCCTGGCTTGTAAACGCCTTGGGATCTTCTAGAAGTGTCTCTGGGGTGAGGGATGTCTGGGTTTCTCTCCTGGACCTGTTGCTTAAATTTTATGTCAACAGGTCCACACAGCAAGAAAGTGTTGCATATTTTAGCACAAAAAATATAGACTAAACAATGACTGTGAGGATGTTACTGTTTAGCCATTTCAGTCAAATCCTGGACTTCTGTTGCTGATCCTTTTAAACACTACTTTTCTTTTACATTTTGGATAGTTTTTTGCTAAAATCATGTTGGAGAAAAACATTGTACACATTTGTTTCTGTTGTCCTGTGCTGTTTTTGTTTAAGGTCTTTGAAAACTAGACACAAAAGGAAGACCCAACAACTGGTTCAGAAATATCTGCTACATTTAACCTAATTCAAATATTACCTATTGCATGCATTTTTTTCTCAAAACCAATAGAAGAAACATTTTAAATGATTCATACTAGTACCATCATTCCATTCAATTTAATTCAAGTCAGTTTATGTAGCGCCAAGTCGCAACAAATGTCGTCTAAGGACACTGTACAAAGAAAGTCAATCTAAGAAACCCAAACCAAAAAGGCTACATTTAGGCTTCTTGTTTTTATTTTATTATAATGTCCAATAAATGCATAAATGCTGTTTGTCTTTCAAAATGTTGATAAATGATGCCTTACTTCAAAGCAAATATTTTTTGTGTGTGTGTTCTTGTCACTAGGGTTGTGACAACGGAGTCACAGACCGGTTGAAGGTGTGTCATCTATGTAATATGACCTTCACATCTCCAGTAATGGCTGAGTCTCATTATCAGGGCAAATTTCATGCCAAGAGGCTCAAAATGCAAACAGTTGAAAATCAAACTCCAGGTTTGTGCGTTAGTTCTGATGATCTTAACAACTTCTTCCTTCTCGTTGCTTTGTTTTACCCCCTAATCTTAGGTTAGTTATTTTATACATATGTATTTAGTTTTCTTGACGTCTGTCTTTTGTCAGTCGAAGCACCTCAAACAGCAAAGCCTAAGGAGAAACCTGCAGACATCTCCAGTGGTGTTACTCAAATGGACAACAACAACCCAGACCGCTTCTGTTCTATCTGCAAGGCCTCCTTCAACAACCCGCTCATGGCCCAGCAGCACTACGAGGGCAAGAAGCATAAAAAAAGAATGACCCGACTCAAACTGATCGAGACATACGGACCCTCCACTGCACCAGGTAGGAAGACTCAATTCCAAGCTTTTGTCAGTAGCTTTGTTAATGAATTTGCTCAGCAATCAATGAATAGAACAGGTGATAAACAGTCAGAATGAGGCTGTTTTCATGATCTGTGTGTATCACAATAAAAACATTATATAAGTAAGTTAGCATGCCTTGAATAAAAGTAAAGCGCTCGCCACCCCGTCTGACAAAGTATTAGAAAACGGTGTCATGTGATCTTTGAGGGGCATGGGGGATGACTTTTATTTACTACGATATCACATTTAGGCTCAGTATCTGTAAAAATAACTGAGCTATAGCCACGTTTGTGTTAGCTAAGTTTGATTAGCTGAGGTGGCCATCTTACTTTCGTAATTCATGAGTTTTTTGTTTGCTAATAGATAAATTAACACATGAACAAACAGTGACACGGGTAAATACCTTTATGACGGTGGGCAGTAATTAATCAATAACCTGGCAAAAACCGATTTTTTACAAACTGGTCACACTTCACATCCCTACCTAATGCATAATCTAATTTTAGGGGCATATTTTGAGATTTCACCCAGGCCTAACTGAGACACGATTAACTTCCCTACCTTTTTGTGCATCTGTAGTTTCCTCACAAAATGGGTACTCATGCACCATCTGCAACATTGTGCTGAACTCTGTGGAGCAGTACCAGTCTCACATCAGTGGTGCCAGGCATAAGAACCAGTAAGTACATACAGTGTGGTACAATACTTTTAATAATATTGTTTGGTTTTTAAACGTTTTTCACCCGTTTTTAAAAAAAATATTCATGTATGCAAATAAATTTGTTAGTATCCTTACAGGTCACACTTCATTTCTTGATAAAAGTGGTTGACTAATGTATATCTTAATTAAATTTAACCCACATGTACCTTCAAGCTTTTCATCAGCCTCTGTCTATTCAAAGGGAACAAACAACCACTGGTATAGTTGTGAGCACCACACTGAACCTGGCGCAAAGAAACCAAAGGTTAGACATCTGAGGTGCTCAGGAAGAAGATTGTAGAGATTCTTGTTAAAGCTAAAGGCTGCAAGGCCATTTTCAAGGACCTCCATGGTCCTCTGAACAAAAGAAAAAGTTAACATGTAAATGGTTCTTTGGACTGCGGCCAACTTCTTCTTATGGCTGCAGCCACTTGTGTGTATGTGTTCTATATTATTATTATTATTATTGTGGGACAGGTACTAACAAATATATATTCTAGTGTGTGTATAGATAAAAAATTCTTAGTATTGAAATGTCTCCATTTGTATTTTATTTTTTATAGAATGAAGAAATCAGGGCTGATGCCTGTCGAGGACCAACATCCAGCAGAACAATCACAGGGTGGCAATAACCAGCACACACCTGCAGATGACCAGTGCACTTCAGCAGACGACCAGTGCACTTCAGCAGACGACCAGTGCACCTCAGCAGACGACCAGTGCACCTCAGCAGATGACCAGTTTGCACAGGGGGAAGACCAGTTTGCACCGAGGGATGATCAGTTTGCGCCTGCAGATGACCTGTTTGCACAAGGGGATGACCAATACAGTGCTGGAGATGACCAGTATGCAGCCAATGACCAGTACACCCAGGAGTACACAGAGTATTCAGAGCAGTTCCAGTATGCTTAAAGCTGGACTGGGATAAACTGTGCAGGCCTCGGTCAGGACTTGGAACGACTCTCTACGCCCCCACCCCCCACCCACTCCCTTTAACACATTAACAAACCATCAACACCTCCACCAACCTCTAGCTTCTGTCTGACTCCTCTCAGTAGGTTTCTGCAGTGCAACAGGCATGAAACCTCAGTTTGGACCTGAAGTTCCTTGTTGTGTTTCTTTGAAGTTTTAAGCTAAGACTGTCTTTAGAGTGTGTGTTACATTTTGTTCTGATAAAAGGAGATTTTTTTTTTTTAGTGTGTAAAATATTGATGTTCGTATTCCCTTCAGCGTGAAAAAGTAGTGATGCGACAGCATGCTCAGAGGAAGGTCCGATTAGTTTTTATTCTGTTACCAATCCACACAACGATAGACTTGCAGGGCTGGATATCATGCAATTTTATGACAGTACAGTTTAGTTAACATCCTCCTTTTTTCTTACAATGTCTAGAAAAAGCCAAAGTTATTTACATTGTCTTACAATCGGTAAAAGTTTAGCAGCGAATTAGTAGAATACTTTGGCCACACTTTGATTTGTCCCTGGCTGTCCAGCTCTAGCTGCTTGTTGATGCACTATTTCAGAGTGAAATTGACAGGCTGAGAACAAACTTCTCACTACTCATTCACCTTGTCTTGCTGCAGTTACTTCAGCTTTAACAAAAAAAAATGTAATTGGTTAAAATGCCTAACTCATACATGTAGTCAGAACAAGTCTTCCCGGGAGAAGTCCAGGTGTGGTCGAAGCACCCTGAGCGATGTGTTGCCATGAAACACTTTGACCAAATTATATCAGATCTGTATTAATGTGAAGTTTTGGGTTTGATATCCAGCGCTGGTGTAAATCAATATTGGCCGAACTTTAATCCTTGTGAAGAAATGGTTTCGATATTTAAAACCGTAAAGGTTAAGAGTCCTTTAATAAGATGCTCACAGAAAGGGAGCTGCTGTTGTGATATTCATTGGAAAAAATACCTATTGTAAGAAACGGAGAACAAAGAAGTTTATTTTAATCTGTCAGGAAGAGGGAAAATATGTTTTTATTATGTTTTGACTAATATCTGTTATTACCAGTCTTGTGCAACAGTTAACACAAAGGAAAGCTGTCGTTTTTTTTGTTGTTTTTTTTTCTGTTTGTGTTTCCTAAGGAATGTATTTATTGAAAAGCTCCTCTGATCTGCTATCTGCTTGTCTCTGCTTCTGGTGGGAACTCACTGGGCTCCAACTGTTGGTGACGTAAAATTGCAGGGAAATGGGTAAATATTTAGTCGCGGTCGTGCTGAATTCTGAACCTTTGCGACCAGCGAGCCAAAATCACAGCTTATTTTATGTTCTCTCTTCGAACTGTATTCTAGGCCATGCACATTATTTTGTTATCCACATTGTACCCCACCTCTGCTCATGTTGTGCTTAACAACACTCAGAAGAACATGGACACTTAGATATATGAATATATCTTTATATACTGTTTTAAAAACTGAATTGTGGACTAAAGTAAGCTGGTTGTTTCTGCTGCATCAGAGAAACTTGCAACAACGATATACTTTATGATAATCCAACATTTTCCTGACTTTCTCTTCAGTCCTGACTTCCATCTGAACCAGGTGTGGGCTTTAAAAGACTTTTGGATCAACCAAATCTGTTAACATGCGGAACCTGAATGCATGTTAATTGTGCTGCTTGAACTGCTGCTGCCCCATCATTTTTCTTCTTGGTAATCAGTTAAGAACATAGGAATGGCCAATTGTCAATTTATTATTTTTTAAGTGGCAAATATCTGCCAGTGAAATTGGTTGGCTGAGTAATCCCTCCCTGTTTACCATCTAGTGGCAGCCCAGTGAGAAACTACCTTTCCTGATCCTTTCTCTGAGTCAAAGTGAGGCTCTCTGTCTGCCTCAGCAGTTTTCATTCTTTTAAGTCTAGCCAATTAGGAAGGAATGTTTCTTTGTTCTGTAAAGATCTGTTTGAGTTTTTAAGGACTTTGTGGGGGTTTTTTTTTTGTTTGCATTTTGTTATCGGCTGCAGATTTTACTGTAAAATATCCCATGTCATGCGATCTGTCGCTGAAACGTCTATAAGCCACAGGAACATTGAGGAATGGCTTAATCTCACTTTGTCAACAAAATCTTTAACCCTGTCTGGTTTTTATCTCCTTTTTTATTTTGTTAACTGTTTATTTCTCTCTGAAGAAAATATCCATTTGTGACAAAAGTGGCTCTATAAAGTTCATGGCACGATTCTTTTCTCTGAATGGTAAAAAAAATGTCATAGATTTTCTATTTAACAACAACTTCAGAGCTTTACCTGCTGTCGAGTGTAGAGGTTCCGATATCTGCCACACCAAGTGATGTCAAAAGCAACAGTGATGTCAGAATTAATCTATTTAATTTGTTGTCAGTTTCTCCACAGTTGGTTAAATATTTCAGTATTGAATGTCTAATCTCTTGTCAAAGTAAAAAAAATAAATAAATGATTGGATGTAATTTTACGCAGAGGGCTCATGCATACTGTGTACAACACTACAAGAAAGACAACCTTGTTTTCATCCTTGTTTGTGTTTTTGATGTTTTGTGAGCAAATATTTGCTTTGAATACAAGTCATGTATAAAAAAAAGGCTGCAGATATGTGTATAAAGTAGAAAAATATTTTAAAGCAAGTGTCTTTTTTTCAGTTTAATGAAGGCAGTTTGGAGTCTGAAGGTTGAGATAAAGCTCAGAAATGAAAACAGCTGATTGGTCATCGCAGATATAAAATAGGTAAATGAAGTCTTTGTACAAAAAGTAAAATTGGTAAATATTTGTGTGAATAATTGGTGGTGTAGCTCAGAACATGTTTTTGTTGAAATGTGCAACAAAGCTTGCAAAGAAATGACTGAAAGCAGACAAAAGCAACAGAAACAAGTCTGTTCCTCTCAGTTCTTAATGCATTTAAAAAGAAAACTTTAGACAGTGGTGCCTGTGCCATAAGACTCTAAAACTCCGGTTTTTCCTCTAAATTCGTGGTATCAATGTGACAGAATTCAATTTTTCACACCTTTGTAGTGTGAAGATTTTACAGTAAAACAAGACCTGGCTGTGGAGACTTCTGGTCTCTGTTTTTCATGTTTATCACCTGGTTCTGAGAGGCAAAATGGTTTTTATGTTAGCAAAATATCTATTTTACTGAAGCTATCAATCATTGGATGTTCTGTACCAATACAACCTGGTCCAAGATGGCTGCCACACGCGGCAGCTTTCAGGAAATACAAAAATGATTCTGTCGGTTTTACAAATCTTGAGCTAAAATCTCAGAATCATTCATAGCACTGTCTTTGAAAGCTACACTTTGACCATCTTTACTAAAATCTTTGACATTTATTGTTAGTTAACCCTGCTTGTCTGTTAGCAAAATATCTCATAAAGCTAATTCCTGCAGCCAAGAGGTTTTGAGTTTGCACAGTCTGGCCAGAGCATAGAAGGTTGTTGTACACATTTTTTTCTTCTTTTAATCATGGAAGAGAATAAAACCTTCCTTTCAATTGGAGATGAAGTGAACTGATTGGAAACAGTTTGAAACTTTATGTTCAATAAAACTCAGCTCATGGACCTTAATGCAGACTGGACTTCAATTCTGTCCACATGGTGGCGTCCTCGCTCTGTGCGAGAATCGGATCAGATCCTTTATTTGCAGCTCCTGATGATGACCACCTTTTCAACAAACAGCTTCAAGTGCCTTCGTCCTAATCCTGCTGCTGCTGTTTGCCTGGACAGACTGAGATTAACCAGCTGAGGTTTGAGTGTGATGGAAGCAGCACTGAGAGAAAACGAAACCTTTTCCCACACACTTGTTTTCCAAAACTCACTTGTAGAGAGTTGAGTTATTTTGTGTTGTTTTGAACAGAACATTGAAGTATTTTATCTTCCAAAGAAACAAACTTTAATATGGTTTTACTCTAATTTCTATTTTGACCTAAATGAATTTAAATGTGTTGCATCAAAAATCATATACTATGGGAGTCAACCTTTGTGTCTGTTAGCAAAGTATCTCACGAATCACTGGATTTTACTGAAGCTTTGAACAAAGTATTCTCCTGTAATTTCTGGATGTGCATCCACAACAGAATAACTTTTGGAGTCAATTCAATGCAAGACGGCTCCAGCGCCTGACTGAAATGAGCCAAAACAAAACAAAACAAAAAAAAAAAAAAACGCAACTCTGTCAGTTCTAAAAGTAAAGAGTCAGCTGAGAGTGACCTACAGCACATACTCTGAGATTATACAGGTGTTTTTTTCAGGGTTTCACCAAAATGACTCCCAAGTCATTGTCATTTCTCAACATTAGGTGATTTTATTGCATTCCTTGAAGGTTTCGTGTTTTTTTATTTGCATTCTGTAGTTGGATGTGTTTACCTAACCTTTGCCCCGGGTTGCAGTTCATTTAAACATTTATCTTTCTGATTAATGCAGCAAAACTTACTGTCTAAAGCAGGGGATCTCAAACGTATTGGGTCTACGGACCCCTGACGGGTAAAAATTTTCCTTATAAAAAGCTGTTTTAAAAATGATTTGCAGCCATTTTAACCCTTAAATGCCATGAAAATTAATATTTTTTTTGTTGGGCTGAGTGTGTCCGTTTTTGTTGGTGCATTGTTCCTCATAAGAATTTATGCTGTTTTTTTAACTGGAAGAAAAAAAAAGAATTTATTACAATCTTTTGAGGATCCCCAAGCTATGGCTTGCGAACCCCTGGGGGTCCTGGGACACCAGTTTGAGAACCTCTGGTCTAAAGTAATGACTCTGGTCATGTTTGTTTGTTGTGTTTGTTCCTGCTGGTTTTATTTTCACTCGTGCCTCCATGACTGAAGCATCAGCTGATGGCTGAACGTTGCACGATGTGTGCTGAAGTGTCACGTTGCATACTTTGCATGTACTCTTGTTTGTTTGCATGCTGGGAGGTGAAAAGGTAGCCCTATCTGTCCCAGTAAACATGTTTACTGGGAAACAGTAAACATGTTTACTGGGAAGATCCAAAGGCAAGTTTTTATTTTTATTGTTTTAATGTTATCTAAAAGTCACTTTTTGTTTAATGGTGAGAAAAAGAAGACAGGGATGAAAAAAAAATGAAAGTGTATGACATTTTTAAAGAGCATATTCCTAAAATTAAGCCAAATCTTATCTTTATAATTCCAAAAAGATAAAAACGAGTCAGCATCCAGTTTCTGTAAAACAAACTTGTGAGTCCATTCAAGCAGACTTGGACCGGACACTGATGAGGATGTTTTCTCGAGCTTTGTGTGTTTGGCCTTTTAGCCACTGTTTCAAAAACCCGATCTAGGTGAACAAAAGCTAAATTTGTTATATTCCTTAATATGTTGATATGATATCCCTGTTTGCTTCTGTATGTTGTAACAACCCACAAAGAAAAGTGATATGTTGTCATTTTCTCAGGGTTTCTCAGCCGTTTGCTGCAGGTGGTCATGTAGTTGTGTTACAGCCCCAGTGAAAACACACACACACACACACACACACTCGCCTTCCATGACATCTGAAAATTCCTATGGATTAGACCTAATTCTTGTGACAGATGGACAAATGGTGATTGTGGTTTGTGTGTGCATGAGAGAGCAGCTGGGAGCACGAGGTAAAACCTGCAACCAACCATCGGCTGTGCGGAACTATCGGCAAACACCTGTTTGCGCGACACCCCCACCGCTGCTTTTTCCCTCCAGGACACTTGATATGTGGGAAGGGGGAGGCGGGAAGGGGAGATGTGGAGGTTGAAGTGAGACAGAGACAAATAGAGGAGGAAGGGGAGAATGGGAGAAAACAGCTGGATCAACTGAATGTTTCCGTTTTCTGTTTCCTGTCACAGATTTGTCAGTTTCCAAAGGAGACTGAAGAGTTTTAACTTCAGCCCTCCACGAGATGGTTGATGTCTTCTTTTTCACCAGGAAAAAGGAATGTTTATCTATTGCACATATAAAATGACAAAAAAGACAACTTAAGAAAATTCCTAAAATCTTCATTTTGTCTGTTGAAATGTAACGTAAGGTCTCCAGATTGTAGGCTGAAACACAGCAGATACATCTCTGACATACCGACCACTACATCTTTGACCCTAACTTGCATGGCAGCTCAGAAGCATCACAACAGTGGGTTGACTTAAGTCCCCTGAAAATGTCCGAGGCCTTTCATTATTCACACAATGCAGCAAACAGACACTTCTAGGTTTGAAATATTTGATGTGAGAGGGTTAGTTTTCCCCTCTTCATGGTTTTTGGACCAAATCTGAAATTATCACTCTGTAGTGGGTTCTTAAGTCAAGGAGTGGAAACCCCATCCGTAACACTGTACTTACATATTCCTAACACTGTACTGACATGAAACAGGCCTACTGTGATATGTATGGAACAGACTAGCCAACCATTGGCAAGGATCCCAAAGTAAAGTCTCACAACTGCCAATTTCTGAGTCCTTTTTTAAAAGTGAATTAAAACAGTTACAATAACACATATCAATTCATTATGAATGGAAGTAATTAATGCCACAGCTGTTTAAGGTTGTTTAGGGTTTTATTTATCACAAACTGATCCACCAACATCCTCATGAGTTAGATATGTCTTAGATTCTCTGTTTTGCTGCAAACAACCAGATAAACTATGGATTAGTCACACAGCAGAGAATACAGCAGTTGCTGAAACTGTGGCAAAAATCTGCACCTGTTCACTCAAGAAGAATCAGTGACGAGTCGTGTGTTCGCTTCTTGGAGGGGTGTTCCATTATTTTAACCAATTCTTTTAGCAGAACGAAGGGATCACTAAAACTCTGGTCTTAATATCCTGTGTGTGGTGTTTAGTTTGCCATGTGTCAGAGCCTTACTAAGTACACGTCACGTAACGCAGCTGCAGCGGTCAAACACTGCTCCACATAATGTACACGGCCTGGTGCGTACAGTCATTCGGATTTACTCAGAGGCAAAACATTTGCTAAGACAGGAGCTGAGTCCACAGGAAGTTACAACAGCCTCCAAACCGCAGAGAATCAGAGCCAAAGCCGTAGTCAGACGACAGGTGAGCGGTTACGCTCTCAGGCACGTCTCATTGATATTCTAACCTATTGCACTTTCTCAAAGAGAGGACTCCCATGTGGAAACACAGCACTGCCTTGGGGGATACCTCCTTCCTACAGGCTTTGATCCTCTCAATGTGAAGCAGATCACAGACGAGGCTGAACGGCAATTATTGCTCACATGAGAAAAACATTCAACTATCTGCTGAAGTCTATGGAGCAAAGAGCCCCATGAAAGTCCAAACTGAGTTAATTTTTTTGCATTATTGAGAGGAGTGTAATGAAGAACTAATGACTACCTCTGAATAGTACGCAGGTGTTCTGTCTTTTAAAGCGATTAGCCTCCGATGAAAGTGAAAACAGTGACACTTGAAGGAAGGTTCCCAGAGTCAAACAGCACAATGGCTTCCTTTCAGGAGGCAGCAGGTCAGGGCTCTGTGAAGCCCTGAACAGACTGTGGTGAAATGAAGCCTCGTCTGAATCCAACACCTCTGTTTTGGCTGACCTCTGTGTGTTTAAAGAGCCACGGGTCATTTCCTTCCCCCACCTCGGAGGATGATGGACTGCGGATGTGAGCTCGCTATGCTAAGCATCTCTCGCTCACCTGGGGGTGGAGGATGTGTTCCAGGAAAAGGGATTTCACAGTTTGCCAGATACTTGGACAGAGCACTCAGGAAACACAGCTTGAATCAAACCATAATGATCAAAATATACAGAAAATGCTGTAGTATTTTCATAGTTATTATCATCATCAAGAGTCCACACATTTCTGAGTAAAGAGGAATTTATCTGGTCTCTGAATAAAAAAGAGAACTTTACATTGTACTGTACTCAAAGTAATTAAGGAAAAGATTATGATTTTTTTCAAGCTATACCTCAAAGTCACACTCACGAAGAGCTTTTGTGTTTCAAATCAGGAGCGGATAAAAGAGCATTTTAGGCTTCAGATCCTTGCTGGAGGGTTTTAAGGACGAAGGCAATCCTTTGCCTTTGGAACTGATAATCAGGCAGCTTCTCTCATTTCCCTTCAGGACAAAAACCTCCTCTGTCTGCCTCCTTATTCTCAGAGGGAGAGTTTTCACCTCCCTGGGGTGAGACTGAGCCACCTGTAAGCCTGGATTTAGACTCTGAGAGGAGGAAACTGCTCTGGTCTTTTTAGCTCTGCCGGTTTCGGTCGCTTGTTTTGTGTGTTTCAATAGATATTTGGTTTCTAACTCTTTTTTTCTGCAAATAATCAAGAAGGAATGTCTGTATTTTATCTGCTCATACCGTATCAAACAGAGAAAATACTGGGAACACTAAAAATAAAGGTTTGGTGCAGCTCTTTCCTGGAAGATAGGTGTGTAAAAGCAACAGATTTTAAGTAGTTTATGAGCCTCAGAGGGTCTCTGAACCATGTGGATAAGAGGCTTATGTTTCCCTGCCATGTTGAAGGTGTGTTGGAATGAAAAGCATGAAGAAAGGTCTAAATGTTCTGCTCGTCAGGAGGTCACAGCACCCCAAGTGGTTTCTGCAGGAAAACAGCTGATTAGAAAAGTGAATGTTCTCCTCAGAGTGAGTTTAAAGCTGTTAAGTACATAAATGGTTCCTGATGGTGAATTTTTGTCCCTGTCTGGGGATAAATACTCCTCCATTTCTTACCAGTTCTGTGTTTTAGCATGAATCCCTTCTATTGGTCACCCTTCATATCTATCATGGAGGGCCAGTGAAAGGTGACATGAAGAGCATGAAACCAGCTATAATTAAATTAGTTTGGGAAAAAGAAGTTGCTAGGTTTTTTTTTTACATTTCCAGAAAGTTGCTTTTTTGGAGTTGCAAGATTTCTGCATGACCAAAAGGAATTGTAATAACTAAAAAGGAAAGTGAGCATAAATTGTTACCGTCTGAAGGTTTAAATTGGTTGAATCCTGAGTTTTCTGTTTTGTTCTAAGTTGATCTTGGATTTGTTTTACTCCTGTTGGGAGCAAGGGGTGACACTGTGGAGCTTTGCTGTTCTGACCACCCCTCTGCCTCCTTCACCCCCCCTCCTGCGAAGGCTCCACAGACAAGATTTGAGTTCAGTTGTAGACAGACGGGGAGCTGGCGACAGACAGTCAGACAGAGATTTGAAATGTCACGCAGTCCTCCAGACAGTCAGACGGTTGGGACAGCAGACAGGCTGGCAGTGGGCGTCTCTCCGTTAACGAGGCCTGACAGCTTCCATGCAGGCTCATGCCACTGTGAAAGGGAGGATTGGGTCAGATTCGGAGCGTTTGATGTCGGGGTGGCACTTGTGTTTGAAGTCACCGCTCGTTTTGCCCCTGTTTGCTTTTTTTAAGCCCTGTTGTGTCAGACAGGCCTCGCTGCCCAGCGCAGGGGTGGGCAGGCCCTTACAGCAGCTCACATCGACGGACAAAAACAGAAACACCTGCATCTGCTCGTAACAGTTGATGCTTTAAAATCACTTATCTGGGCTATTAGATTAACCACCGTTCTTGTTGTTCTGTTATCTACAAGTGTTTGATTTTTATTGCTGCAGCTGAAAAACATACAGCATTCTTTATTCTAGTTTAAGCCAGGAAATCCTGGGTTGGCATGCTGGCTTGGATATCCATTGTCTGGCCCCTAACTCACTGCTCCCATTGATGCTCTTCAACCAGCTGTAAAATCTGGTTTGGTGGTGAAGTGTGTGTGTGTGTCTGTGTGTTGGCTGAGGTGGTCCCCCGCTTCCTTCCACCAGAGCAGCCAGGATGGGTTAGAATGAAGAGGAATTGACATTGGAGGGATAAAACATGCTGCGGTTGCTTCCTGTGTCCTTCCACTGCACTGTGTCCTCTGTCTCCCTCCATGTCTCTCTGAGGGTCCCAGCTTTAGGTTTTCATGGTGCATTTCCCCATTTCCACTGTGGACATTCTGCGGCATTTAACAAGGGGGCAGATTAGCATAACGGCCTCTGCAGGAACCCTGTCAGCATTAAAACACACTTCCTCTGGAAGTGGTTTTCTGCATAATCTGTTCCTCCCACCACCAGCTTCACCCCTCCTCAGCACTCCCCCGCCTCACATTTCTCTCAATCTCATTATCCGTCCCTCTTTGTCTTTAGGTTCTTAGACATAAATTGATTATTTTACAGCAAACGCACCATTTCATCTCAAATCACCTCAATCCAAGTTCCCTGCCACAATTATGCAAACTCAAAAACCTTTAGATAGATAATAAAGTGAAATTTGTTGAAATAGACCCACAGTCTGAGCTCCAAAGGACCGCATGAGATCTTTGTTTTACATTTTGGCACGCAAAGCTTCAGGCAACATGCTTTTCTTCAAGGAAATGTTATTTTTATTTAAATAATAAAAGGTTTTCCAGATTAAAAACTAAAAACGGACTTTTATTGAATTAATTTAATCTTAGTCAATTGAACTGGTTGTTTTCATAGCACAGCAAACTTCTGTGCTCATGGTGTGTATTTTTTTTAAACCCTAAAAAAGTATTTTTCTAAATGCTTATCATGCATCAACAGCGCTATCCCAGCATGCACTGGGTGGCATCCTGACAACTGTAGCAACTGATTAAAGCTGAAACTGTCACATTGTAAACCTGATGTCTTCAGCATCTGCTGTAAGGCTTTATTTGAGCAGCTGCTGGCTGCTGCAGAGAAATGGGAGCTGGTCAGCTTTTAGTTTTTGCCAACAATAACAAGATACTGTCATTTGTGTTAATTTTAAAACAACAAGTGAGACGACACATTCCTGTCTGAACAACGGTTGTGATCGAAAAACACCCATCAGATTCATAAAATTACGTTTCCTGTTAACATATCTTGGTTTTCAGACAGATTTGGATACGACAATGAGCTTTAATAACTTTAAATAACAACAAGGGTCAACATCAGATAAATCAATTACTGAGAGTTTCATTAAAATCCATCCATGAGCCGTTTTTTATGAATGGAAATCTGTTTTGGGGATTGGTGTTTAAAAACAAGTTCTTTTTGAAACGTGCTCCTTTTGTTGTTGATGGTTGAGTTTGTGTGCTCAACAAGCACGAGGCTCAAACCCACATTTAACAGGAAAACACGAGAAACAAAGCCAGCAAAAACCCTCGGAGCGAGCACATGCTTTGTGTCTGGTTCTGTGAGGCATAGAGGGAATTTTTGTCAAATTCCACAACAAACCCCATCCGGAGAGTAATACAGTAAACTATGCCAGTGGAGAAAGAGAGAGAGAGAGGGAGAGAAAGAGAGAGAAAGGAAAGAAAACTGTTTTTCTTGCAGAATCGTCCGTATTCTCACGTTCCCACATCCGGATCAGGAAGCAGCTCTAAGCAGAAGGAACAGGTGGATCCACCACCCCAACACAACTGAGGAAATGTGAAGATCTTTACAGAGCAGCAAAGTAAAGGACTGTGATTTTACTTTCTAGTTTTGTTAGGATGGAGTCTTGAATTTTAACAATCAATTGTCAAAAGTAGAAACATTCTGCGGGTCGCCCACGTTTTAGATAAAGATCATCTTGTGTTGAAAAATGACAGAGTGGTCTCACTCAGATAAGGTGTTGTGAATGACTCTCAGCTACTACCATACCAATTTTCTGCTCAATATCTGTGACTGAGTTTGTGTTGGCTAAAGTCAGTTAGCTGTAGCAGCCATCTTGAATTGGACTATGATTACTTCCTGAAAGTTTCAATAAAATCCTTCCAGTGGTTCATGAAATATTTTGCAAACAGACCCACAGACGGCAGCGGGTTGACGTTTATATGTAGTTAATTGGTAAAGATGGCAAACATAAAGCAAAAGGAAGGATGGCGTTATAAAACTCCTCTAGAATTGTATTTATAGTCTCCATGTGCTCATAAGACCAAAAACATACATGATGAGGAGCCTCTCACACACAAACATGCTTGAGGGGCTCGGCTCATGCAGTGAGCCAGGACTTGAGAGGAAACAGACTTGGGAAAAAGTCCGAGTGTGGATTTTGGATTCCGGATCAGGTTTCCGCCTCTCGGCCCGTAGCGCCGGATGGATTTGATTGCAGCAACGACCTCGGGCCAAATATAATTAGCACGTTATTCACATCAGGATGTCAGCTTCGCGTTTCAGCTTGAGCCAAGACATCTACACCTTTCCACGGTCGCAGGGAGAAACCCGATGGTTTCCTGGCATCTTGACCCAAAACTTTTGTGTTGTCAAAGACACCCCCTAGTGTGACGAGAATTGTTTTTTACAAAAGTAAAAGCTAAAGACTTTGGATTGTCATTGAAACAAGGTTTAGATGAGGACTTCCACTGTCACTCTAACATTGTTGTGAACAGGCTCTAAAATGTCTAAAAGTCAGTGGTGTTCTTTAAACTCATAAAACATTCAAGACAGGTAGATACATGAAGATGGTTTTAAAAAGGCTCCATTTTAGCAAACTCTTTTCTTCTTCAAAGCTGCATCTGAGATCCCTTCATCCTGTCTTGGTGTGATTTGTGAAATGATCAATGCGGAATGGGGAGCTAAAGTCAACCCACTGCTGTTACACCTCTGAGCCACCAATGTAGTTAGTGTCAGTGCTGTAATGAGCGAGAAATGAAAAGATGAGTGGAGGCTCAGAGGTGTGATGTGGCGATGACAGACGGTCTACATGACCAGCTAGTTTGCAGAATTTAGAGCGTGAGACATTTTCTGTGTATAGTGCACCGCAACAATACAAGTGGTTCATGCAATATTTTGCTAACAGACATATAAAGCTGAATTTAACAGCTATAGATTGTTTGAGTTACTACCTGCTGATAAGAGAAACGCTGTTTGTTGCCTGTTGAAGAGGTTGCTGCTGATGTTGGATGTGAAAGTAAAACTGCTGTTTCAGGTCTGTGTGAAGTCCACACTTGATGTGCCAGTCGAAAGTTTCTAATTAGAGCTTATGTTTGAGTCACTGAGCACGGCGGTGAGGCTTTCCTGCCTGACTTCCTGACAGAGAGGCTCACAGCAGAGGGAAGCATCACGCAGCATTCTGAGTCTCTGCTCATCACTTCTTTTCACAAATTATCATGGGACCACCTGGGCTTTGGAATTAATTGTGCTTCTGTAAGATGGGCCATAAACTCTCAGTCAGCCTGTAGAGAGAGAGAAAAAAAACAGTTTGTGGAAACATGATGGGCTGTTGCCCAACCACTGGTATCAGAGACCAGCTCATGTTTATTTATTTATTTTTATTTAACCTTTATTTATCCAGGTAAACTGTTTGAGAATCATTTCTCATTTACAAACATGACCTGGCCAAAAGGCTACATAGAAACATAAAACATACAACATTTAGCATACCAAAAAA
>JAVKLF010000028.1:3609857-3621892 GCA_034783495.1 Millerichthys robustus
GTGTGTGTGTGTGTGTGTGTGCGTGCGGGCGTGCGTGTGTGTGTGTGTGTGTGTAACTGGGGGACATCTGAGAGCCAGAAAGACTCTGGGGGTGATGAAGATTTATTATACATAGGAGATAAGACACACAAACACGTTTGCATACTTGTACAGACCACACAGGAGATAATACACACTCTGACATGTCAGAGTATGTACAACACACACAAACACACACAGACACTTCAAAAAGCGGGGCTGGCTGGGATCACTCGTGCCCTCTCCTCCCTCTTCTTGACCCTTCACCTAATCTCTTCATTTTTATGTCTCGTCCTCCTTGTCTTTCATCTTTCTCTTCTCCTCTCCAATATTTCTCTTTTATTTGATAGACTGGATCCTTTCCTGGCTGATATTTTAAGAGCTGGAGCTAAAAAAAATATGCCAGGATTGCAACAAAACACGCAGACTTTGTAGCAACGCAGTTCTGCACAAAAACCAAACTGTACCCATTGAAATGTGACTTTTATTTGGTTTCAGTCACATTTTATAGCAAACAATTTCTTGTTCAATTTGTGTATCGAGTGGCATCAAGTGTAGATTCTGTCTAAACTGACAAGTTGAAAGTGTGACTTCCAAAAAAAAATAATTCATTTGACATGTGTCTGTTTTGGAACCAAATGAGGCACAAATATGAAAGAAATAAATGAATTGCTGCACTTAATAATGTGCTTTCTGAGTTTGACTTTTCACACACGAGATACACCACAGACAATATGTCTGATGGAATTGAGCCTGTGACTACCTGGTCTCAAGTCCTAGCCCTACCACTGCACCACAGCCACCAGCTTATCCTCTCTGTTACGATGGAATATTGCAAAGACATTCATCAGGAGGAGCCGGTTGAGGTGGTTCATACATCTGGTAAAGATGAGAGAGAGGAAGAACCAGGACAAGCTGGAGAGACTAAGACCCTGAATCCTTCCAGATGAGCTGAGAGAAGTGGCTGTGGAAAGAGGTTCAAGCTGCTGTCCTCCCAACACAACTCCAGAACAAGCGGAGGATGGATGGATGGATATTTTAAAGAGAAACTACTAATGCATTTTATGCACTCGGATGATTCAGAACAAGGAGCTCCCGCTAGTTTTATTTCATTCATATTTACCAACAACAAACTTTAGAAAGCTTTTGACTTAATCTGAAGTCAAAATGTTCCATCTCAGGGTAAAACGATTAAAACTGGCTTGGTTTGCCTGAAAACAGAAATCAATAATTTGCAAATCTTATAAATACATATTTTATTTACAATGGAAAATAGTAAAAACTAACAAACGTTTCAATCAAAAATAAGGTCATTTTGAATCTTATAACAGAAAAACATTTCATAAAAGTCGGGTTACTGACAGCAAAAGGCTGTAAAACTAAAAATGTATGAATCAGAAACAGCCAGAAGAGCATTTTGCAACTAATTAGGTTCAATGGGAAGAAGTCAAGTTGTTTTTTAAAAGAGCATTTTAGAGCAGTTGTACAATAAAACATCAACAGTAATTAACATTAACTGATTTAAATAAAACCTACGAGCTCAACGTCAGGATTTATTTATTTTTTCTGTATTTAGGTTTGAATCTGATTATCACCCATGCTGAACAAACAGACAGAAACAATGATCTGCTTTATTTTTAAATTATACTTTATTTCATATAAAAACAAAACAATAAACAAATAAATTAGATATTTCTAAAATAACTCTTCTTGAGGGCATATTAAAGAACAGGATTTCTGACGATTGTTGATGAAAGTTAAAAATAACCAGAGCCTAAAAGCAGAAAAGTAGAAACTTGTTGACAAAAATACTCGAGCATGTGATTTTTTTTTTTTTACAATTAGAAATAAAAACTATCCAGATGCAGATGTTATAAGGTCGAACTGGGAGCAACAAAAAGCAGATTTGAGGTGTTTTCTCTCAGAGATCCAGAAGATGATGTTCGCTGACCACACAGTTTGATCTCTTTCTCAAAGATCCCGATCCACAAAACTCCCAAAGCCTGTTTTGTTCCTGTTTGATTGTTTTGTTTGTGCTCAGATTGAGGAGGCAGAATGAGATTCTTGTTGGCATTTCAGCCCACGAGGGAATTATCTACAGCTGGTCCCGGTGGTACAGCGGCCAGTCTGAATTAAGATTTGTAATTTAAAAGATGGGGAGGCTTTGGGGGATAAAGATAGGAGACGTTTGAGATAGAAGAGGACACATTACCATAATAAGAGCCTCTTCATTTGCACACAAGCTCAAACTAACCCCCCCACCTCTGGTCTGCAGTCACACCCATTAAGCCGGCAAAGCCTTCATTGTCCGTCCGGGGCCGCGGACCTGAGGACTACTCGCCACCAGATTGAGCTGGGTGAAGGGTTACAGTCAAACAATTGGGAGTCCCCTCCCCACCTCTCTCTATTTGAAATCAATCACACAGGCTTTCACATTCAGAGGCCCTCCCTCCAGCCCAACCTCCTCCCCAGCAGTGACAGTGGGCCAGATCCCCTCAGGGCCCTCAAGTCGAACTGTCCAATCTCCTTTAAGGACGAGCCCCCCGCCAGATTACAAAAAAAAGAAGGGAGGACTGTGTTTTCTGAATATTTGTGTGTTTTTTGTTTTGATATCTCAAACTCAAATTTCTGGTCTGGTCAATTATGAGGATTTTTTTAAATTAAATAGTCAGTACCATATGAGCTGTAACTTTGGAGAATAGAGTATGAAAAAGTGGAAGTCTTTGTTCAGGCTAGGCTAATGGCTATTCTAACTTTTAATTTTTCTGACTCGTGAAGTAGCTCTTTCAAAAATGTCTCACTGATGTGAAGGAATTAGCTAATATTTGTGTCTTTTGCTTCATAATCCAGTCTCCATAACTGAAGCTGTGGCTGATGAAATACCGACTACGATGTTTCTTTTCAGGATGTTTAAAAAAGCTGCTCACGAAAACTAATTATTTCCATCTGCTGTTTCCAAACTTTCATCAAAGACCTGCAGATACAAACTGAAATGGTGGGATTTTTGGAGGTAAATATTAAAAAAAGACTGTTTGATTACTGCAGCATGTTTAGCACTTTGAGAATAAATTTCTCTCTCTTTTTGCTTCTAATACCTTCGTTTTTGTGTCATTCAGAATAATTTATAAAAGGCATTTTTTTCTGTCATTGATATGTACATACAATATTTTAATAATCTAATATATTCACAGGAAATCATCAGTCTGGCACTTCGCCGCCTCTACAGCAGCTACTTGGCGGGAGACATCCTGAGATTCAAGACTGTTTTCTTCTTTTTTTTTACTTTTTAAATAAGCAACTCAAAATGTAAAATATATAGAGAGATTTATATCAACAATCAACTTCTTACCTTTTATCATAGCAAAATAAATTCTTTTCTTTTTTTTTTTTTTTTTTGTCAAAATGTCTTCATAACTGAGGGTTCATGTTTTAGGATGAGTTTGTGAAAGATTTTTGTCCGGCACCTTTTTAAAGAAGAAGGCGTGTGGCGAACCAGAGTTTGGTCTGTTGGGTTTCAGTGCCACACTTTTCCATTGTCACGACCGTTCTTAGGCACAGAGTCAGAGCTGATCCATGAATCTGATCGGTCCTCTTCTCAGCTCCTTCTTCAGAACTCCACTTTGTAATAAAGCTGGTCTCAGTGCTCCTCGTCTGTCTGTTCGGACGCCTTCTTATATCTATAAGGGCTTTAAGCGGATAGTTGACTTTAGAAATGTAGAGGTGGACCTTCAGTGTAGCTCCGGATCGAAGAACCCAAAGCAGCCGTAGCCCTAGTGTTCGTGTGCTCGTATTCTGGAGTCTATCTGAGGGCCGTTTTCACGTCTATCCGAGAGCGCACGTCCTGATAGGCCAGGAGGCAGGGGTCGGTGGAGAGGGCGTCGTGGGTAAAAACGGAGTCGTTGTCTGAAGAGCAGGAGCTGGATGTGTCCTCGCAGGATGGAGAGTACTGTTCGAAAGGCGTCGACAGGTCCAAGTACTGGGAGGAAAGAATAAAACAGAAATACTTGTGAGATATTTTGAAACGGGAAGACAATGAGTTGAAATATATGTAAAACTGGCGAAAGAACATTCTGTTCTCCAAGGTTTTCGGCCACTTTTAGATGCGCTTTTCTTTGAATGGCTTGCTGCCATAAAACATGCAGATGTTAAATCATTGTAGCTGAAAAATCTTGACGGCCAGTTTAGAGATTCTGGTTCTAACCCTTAAAGGTGGCACTAAAAAAAAATCACTCAGACGAAATGTTGACTCCAACGCGTGTGAATGAGCGCGTAAGTTTGAAGCTTACATCGTCAGAGATGGACAGCAGGGACTTGTCCAGCTCCTCCACCAGCTGCTTGAACGTTGGTCTCTGGGTGGGAACAGCATGCCAGCATTCACGCATCATCATGTAGCTGCGGAAAAACAAAGTACAAATATAAGTATTTTATAAAGTTATTGTTTTTAGTGGTTGCAAACAGAATTACTGCTTACAGCTCATGTGTGCAGTTGGAGGGCTTGTCCATACGATGCCCTTCCTTCAGCAGCTTGAAAAGCTCCTCAACAGGAATACCAGGGTACGGCGAGCCTCCCAGCGTGAAAATCTCCCACATCAGGACGCCAAACGACCACCTGAAAGGAGACGAAACAAAATATAAAAAGAAGAGAGAAAAAAAAAATTCAGATAATTTAGTAAAACTCATTTTGACTAAACAAAGAAGACTTAGAGGTTGGACCTACACGTCACTTTGGTGTGTGTAAACTCTGTCGAACAAAGCTTCTGGGGCCATCCACTTCACCGGCAGTCGTCCCTGCAGAGTGGACAAAAACATGTTGGAGCCGTCGGTCTCTGCACCACATACCTCTCTGCACAGTTCTTATTAAAGTTCTTTTTTTTTTAAATACACATTTGCAATCTGTCTCTCTGTGCTCTCTCGTGTCTCCCTCCTCCTTTTTCTAATTAAGTCCCATTAAGCCTGCTGCCAATCTGGGGAAAACTTTGGACATCTGTCATCAAGGGTATAAAACTGCAGGAGTCAACTGGCTGTAGGCTGGATATAGTTGTATTTTTCAGAGACACTCACTTTTTTCTTTAATATTTAGCTTTTTATGTCATTATAATAATAATAATAATAATATAATACCCAATCTTTTGTAGAGACCTGGAAAACTGTGACTTAAGCTACAGTGTTATTTAGCTCAACCAATAACTTAGGTGTGTATCTTTTAGGAGCACCTGGTTCCTAAAAAGTTGCGGCATGAAACTCACGTTGGTGGTTTTCTTGTAGTAGTCAATCTGGTGGACTCCTCTGGCCAGGCCAAAGTCTGCGATCTTCATCACGTTGTCCTCCGTCACCAGAACATTCCTGGCTGCCAAATCTCTGTGGATGCACTGCAGAAGGAAAAACATAAGAAAATGAACATGAACATACGGGAGTCGGTTGCGTCAAAGCCCCGATTTCATGATTTATTACGAGCTGAATGAAGTTCTTTCAGTTGGTAACAGTGCAGACGTAAATGTTTTGATCTCCAGAGCAGACATAACGAGACAAAAAGCTCAATTATCTTGGATTCAGGAGATATAATGAGTTCATTTTATTACAGACATGCTGTCAGTCGTGTTTGATTTGTCATTACGAGGATAAAGAAAGGGCTTTAAAAGGGGGGTAGAAAATTATTGCTGATTTTCTCCAAAAATAAAAAAGACTCTGAAGTCTAAAGTCAACTCACAGGGCCTCATTTCAGTGAATTCCGCAAAAGTAAAAAAAGCCTTTATATAGACATCCTGGAGTTTTAAGAAAACACAACCCTTTAAAAAGAAAAAAGAAAGCATCATTTGCCCACACTGAACACATGTCATTAAGTTTATTTTGGTTTTCATTTGAAATAGACTTGGGTTTTGTGGGGACGTGCAAAATGAATCTCTCGGTTTGTGGGTCTCCCCCATAATTGAGGGTTAGTTTTAGGCTCCAGCATTCTTAGGAGGCAGCAGAGCCGAAACCTGATGCCAGACGATGGCTCTGCTGCCTGTTTGCTAACAGATTTATGGCAGCGCTAAAAAGGACAAAGCCCTGCGAGCGAAGGGACAGGCAGACGGATGGAGAAGAGTAAACAGGACCTGAGCTGCAGCAGCTCGCTGCTCAGGAATGCCTGTCTGAGACACCGGCTGGCAGACAAAGAGACGTGTTGATAATACACACACACAAACAGAATGCATGCTGGGAAAATGAAAGAGGTTTGAAAACTGGGGAAGGGCAAGGGTAAATGTAGAGGGAGGCGGGTGGGAAGGAAAGAGAAAGCTAGCCCTGCCACTGAACATTAGGAACAGAAAAATAAACCAAAAGTTTCCAAATAAGTTTATATGAGAGAACAGATACAGATATTGGCCTAAAATTTAGTGTGGTAGTAGCTGATACTGATTCATAGATTGCCCATTAACTATTTGGAATCAACTCTGTCTGTTAGCAAAATATCCCATGAACCACTGGAATGATTTTAATGAAACCTACAGGAATCAGTCATTGGATGTACCTCTACTAATGATTAACTTTTGGAGCCAACCTGATTTAAAATGGTCACAGCAACCAGCCCACCCCACAAAAACACAAATATTGCTATAATTTAGCCAGTTTTACAAATGTTGTGCTAAAAATTGGTGTGATTGTAGCTAAGAGACAATGACAACATACTGTATACTCATCAAGCAATATCACAAAGATCACACCTAATCTTAATTTTAAGGCTATAAAGCTCATGTGTCAATACAAGATGATCTTAGTCTAAAACTCTGTTATGAAAATAATAATAGAAGTGATGCGCATTGTTCAAAGGAATGCTAGGCTTTTAATTTGACTAATGCATGTCCTGTTTGTCCTCTTCAGAGAACCTTTATAAACTAAAGTGACATTTCTAGTTCATCATTGTGATAAACAGTGCTTTAAATTAAAAATAATATTTTTGAAATAAATTCCCTAAACACACAGTCAAACCTTTAAAATGGCATAAAAAGAGTGTTTCACTCCGGTTTGGCTGTAAATCAGCCATCACGTCATCAAACTGTTTCTTCCTTAGCTCCACTTTACGTCCATAAAAGCGCTTGTAGACAGATTTACAGACACTGAGATGTTCAGATGTCATTTCCACCCTTTCAAGTGAACCCACCCTTTTAGAAGCCAGGTACTCCATCCCTCGGGCCACCTGGTAAGCACAAGACAGGAGGTCTTTGAAGGTGAGCTGCTCCTCGGGTACTTTAGTCACATCAAAGGTGTAATCCATGCCTGGAGGTCGCCTGGCCCGCAGGTACTCCCTCAGACTGCCTTTGGAGGCATATTCCACCAGTACATACAGAGGGCCTGTGGAGAAAAGTGGGGATAAAACAGGATGAAGAGCAGTTTGTGTTTTTACTTTAGCCTCAGGCTTTGACATAAACTAAATTCATCAAAAGAGGTTTGAAGAAACACAGGAAGAGGCTCACCGTCTTGTGTGCAGACCCCAAGAAGGTTGATGATGTTCTTGTGTTTGTCCATCACTTTCATCAGCTCCATCTCTGAAATCAGGTCGGCCAGGTCTTTGTCTGTGGCATCATCTGAGGAAACAGTTATATCATTGAGACACTTGTGTCTCCTCACACGCAGCAAACTGAAACAAGTTGTTTTTTTGTTTTTTTTACCTTTGAGCATCTTGACCGCAACAGTGGTGGCCTGGTCTGGTCCGTCTTTGTTGATCCCAAAGGCTTCGGCTCTGACCACCTGACCGAAGCAGCCTTCTCCTAAAGGTTTTCCCAGTGTTAAACTAGAGAAAGCAGAAACATGAAGAGAAAATAAGTATGTCCAAATAAAAACTGAACAAATCCATAATTTGGACCTCTGGTTTCTTAAACTACAGGTTGAAAAGAGCCAAAATTGGGCTACACGCTTTTTTATTTTTAGCTCCCCACATGATTTGAGAGCTGCCATTTTTATTGAGTCTGCATCTTAACAGCCACAAAAACTTATATTCCCTTCAGGCTCTTGAGACTCTGCAAACTTGAGATGTTTGCAATCATTTTCAAAAATAAATGTGATTTCAGAATAAAGCTGCACGATATATCACTTGAGCAACGTGTGCACAATAGTCACACTGCAGCTCCTGTAGAAGGCAAATAAAATCAGTGTGTTGTCTAGGAACTAAACCACTAAACCATAAGTCATTGCACTAAACGGTGTTACGGTTCTCTGCCACGTTACAGAAGGTCCCAGCACAATGAGAGATAACAAAAATGACTCTCAAATACAAACAAAAAACAGACACACAAAAAAGATGGTATAAACAAGATGGTATTAGAACGTTAAGTGTTATTCAACTCTTATGTTAAAAGCTCCTCTATATTTTCATTTTCCGATATACATCGCAGGTAAGAACCAAATCATGATGTCAGTTTTTTCCAATAAAGAGCATCCCTTTTTCAGAACACTGTCTTCCTCCTCTAATGGAAAACAGACGTGTATCTTTTACTGCAGACAACTTACTTCTCTCTTGGGAACTCCCAGTCCGGATCGTAGGGCAACTCAAACTCCATGACTCCGGCCAGCATGGGGGAACAGCCGGACGAGAGTCGAGCCACCCTCATCAGGGACGCGCTAGACTTTCCTGATGAGTTGGACTCTACTGAATACTGGAGGAAAATAGACATGAACTTCATTAGCAACAAACTGGTATACAGTAAAAGGGTTGAGTTCAGATGTAATAAGATGATACTTTGAATTAGCTGCTACTCTTTGTGCAGATGAGCAAGCTTCAATACAGTAAAGAACCCAAATGGGCACATTTGTTGCTAAATCTATTGAAATAATCATGTTGGTTGAGCTGATCCATAAGTGGAAAGTGCAGGTTTGGTATGCTAAGGTGTTCAGTGGTCCTTTTTAAGAGATCTTTTAGAATAGAGTAACTCTCCTACCCTGATAACAATCAATGGGCATAAAGTCATCTTGAAGTCATACCTGTCTACGAAGGGGGAACTTTGAAAGCTTCTGCACAGGAAGTGCATCAAAAGGCTCCCTTCTTGGATGGACCTGCATCCGACACAACACCACAATGATGATGGCCATGATCAGAGCCACAAAGCCGCAGGCGTAGATGATGATGTCGGTGTACTTGGTCTCCATGGTTTCCATGGATACAGCTGCTTCTTCCTCTGCAGAGGCAAGTATATGGGTACACTTGAGCCACACGTTTGATGAATCAAAATTACAACAGATGTGGAACCTTGTGCCGAATAAATTAATGACCGAGTCTACACCAAAATTGTTACTTTTACCTGATAGGACTGTGAGCCAGGCAGACTGGTGGGCAAAGCCGATTGAATTACCGGCCAGGCAGGTGTACTCTCCTGCATCTTCCATGGTAACTTTGGCGAGGTACAGCACCTCCACCTCTGACATGTTCAGGCTGCCAGTCTGCAGAACATGAAGCACACACAAAGAAAAAAACATCAATAAACAGAACTTTAAGGAGAAGTTTTGTAAACTCTGTATGATCCTTGTTACGGACCTTGAGAACCTGAACATACGGCACCCCATCAGGACCATAGCGGCTGCCATTCCTTTCGATGTGCTTGAGCCACTGAATGTGAGGCTGAGCGTCGCTGTAGACCTTGCAGTGGAACTGAACGTCGCTGCCTACAACTGCTGTGGTGTTGGCAGGTAAACCAGCTTGCAGGATTGGTCTGTGAGGGGAGCGTTCTGTAAGAAGATGATAATAACAAGAGAATCTTCAGATATCGGCAGTATGGAGACTGACCTGGTCTACAGGGCATGATTTACGTTTTCAATGGGAATCCATCAGTGCAGGAGTTTTGGCAAGTGTTTAAACAACTGAAAAACATGACAACATTGCAAACAATTGTCTCAAAATAGCCAACAAATGTCAAACTCTGCTTTGATGTGTTTCTGTACTGGCATCAGGACAGGAAATATCATTTTTGGGAATGCAAATTGGTTCCATTAGCGTGCCACTCTGTCAATGGTCTCTTTGATCCACAGTCACCCTCGCTCTCTGATCTCGTTAGTTGTCTCGTTAGTCTTTCCCCCTTCTGTCAGCAAAGAATGAAACTGACCCCAGAGTAAACAGACAGGAAACAATTGAACAAACAAACCGCAACCCTCCTCAATTTCTCGTCACAAATCGGGTAGAAAATTGGAGCGGACGTTTGACCATCCAGGTCCTGGCTGATACCAGGAAACCACATCACCTTCTGCTCACCCCTCCAGTTAGTTCCCTTCAGAGTGGAGGTTAGACTTTGAAGGCACAATGCTGGTCTTTGGTTGTTGTTTTTACTTTGTCAGCAACTTTTGACTAAAGCTTCATCTGGCATGAGTCAGTCTAGAGAATAAGTATTTTAAATCTTTTATTTTTTTTATAATTATAAATCTATTGCACATAACACAACTGCTGCAGTTCAGCGGGTTTAATTGCATATTTACACAATTTTTTCCCCTTTTTACAGTTCCTTCTGTTTGTTTTTCAGTAAAAATTCTTCTGTCTCCTTTGTGGTATTTTAACCATTCAAAAATCAAAATGTTTGGCTACTGTTTTGCTCATTTTAGCTTGTAGCTTTAATTTTAGTCATTTGATCGTTTTGCTGTATTTTCACAGAAAATGCAGCATTTCTTGGTTTTTCAAACAACAAATTCAACAAATCTAAGCAAGAATCAATCGTGTCTTACCCAGAACATCCAGGACATAGCTGTGAGAAATGGATCCATATTTGTTCTCCACCACGCAGGTGTAGTTTCCTCTGTCTGAGGGCACCACGCTCTCCATCACCAGGCTCCAGTGTTGGTGCCTTAGCTGGTCATGGTAAAAAAATAAAAAACAAAGAAAATACAGAATCAAAGTCCAACTCTTGATCTGGAGCATTTTTATTCTGAGTTCTTGGAGATCAGAAACGCTAAGGGGCACTTACCTTAATCCCCCCGATGCGGTGCTCTCCTCTGAACTCCCGTCCATTTTTGAGCCAGCGGATGTTTGGTATCGGGCTGCCCATCGCCGGGCAGCGGAACTTCACCGTGTTTCCTGCAGGAACAGCGTGCAGTTTCTTCTCCATGCGCTGGGTGTGGGTCCAGTAGGGACCTGTGGAGACAAACCAACCAGTGAGCCAACCAGTGGGGCGGTTTATTTGGTGTAAGCAACTGGCTTGTACAAATAAACTACACACTTCTGGAGAAGTAAACTTGATCATTTTCTATCTCAGCTGATGAGTCCTCCAAGCCGTTGTCTTCGTCATCATCCCCGGAGCCTAAAGTATCTGGAGACAAGACAAAAAGAAAATATGAAGCTTGGTGATCACATCTTACTGGTTAAAACAAGTGTTAAGTGTCCACATCGTACCTGCTACGGTGATGGTGAAGTTCCTCACTGGATTTTTGGTTCCTCGGAGAACACAAACATAAACTCCTGAATCGTCATAGGTCATATCTGTGATCTCCATGGTGGCTCCACGCATCTGGATGCGAGGCGTAGGCAGGAGCCGCAGTCCTTCTTTGTACCAGTTCACCGCCATGCCGGGCCGCGTGTTCATGTCGCAGCGTAGCTTCAGAACGTTCCCCGGCTCCAGCCGGAGATGCTCTGTGGTGTCCTCGCTGAGGTCCTCAATAACTTCTGTTCAAACGAGACGACGTGTCAGTTCTCTCACACGCAGTCAGCTGCTCGTGGTTGTTACTTTCCTGGGTTTGTTTTTTTTACATATTTCTTTAGATATTTGACGCAAAGCAGCACAAACAGCCTTCTCATCTAAATCTAATTGTCATTCCTTCAACTTTGACCTTCAGGTCCTCAACCCCATTCTCTTCCATCCCCACATACACACAAGCACAATGAAATTACCATGGTGACTGCGGCCTTAATGACCCGACCCTCCTCCACTTAAACTCTCCTCCCTTTCCCCTCCTCCTCCCCAGCTTTTTGTTCCTCCGTGGATTATTGTGAGACTGAGAGCGATCCAGCTAACGCCACAAACTCCCTCCCCTCCCTTCTCATTCCAGAAAAGTGGCAAGAAAAAAAA
>JAVKLF010000028.1:3683863-3704471 GCA_034783495.1 Millerichthys robustus
CAGGGCGTCTATCACAGAGTGAAAGGTGAGTGGGAAACGTTAGCTTTTAGGCTATAAATGCTACGATGCATGGTGTTTTTATAGTAATTACCTAAAACAACCTTTAATCTTTGTTTCGTTCTGATACATGCTTTCGTTTAGAACAACTTTATGTTAATATAGACATTTTTTCCCCGTGTTTGGTCATGTTTACAAATTGTAGAGCGGTTTGATTGTAAATAGGTTAGTAGATAGATATGTTCTTTCATATTTCAGTTAGTTATCTTACAGCTGTGTGCTTCCTGCATCCCTGGCTGATGCTGTTTTAATTTCCTGATAATTTGTCACCGTCTTAGAGCCCAGTGATCGGCCTTGTCGGCTCTACTGCGTCCGGACCTTTGGGGAGCTCAAGGAGCTTTTCTGGGTGGAGGAAAAATCAACTCACACTTTCCACGGAGGCTTTGAATTTGAACAACTACTCCTTTTGCGCCGTAGGGGGAAACAAAAGGAACAGAACAACAAATGCACTGTAATTATTTAATTGTATAGATTACAACACAAAGCTTTTGTGGCTCGATAAACTGTCGGTGTTACAAATATTTTTGAGGTGGGTTCGAAAAACAAAGAAAGGGTTTTACGCCACAACCATTATTCAAGAATGGCATATTTGTGTAAATTGTTTTGGGCAAAGATTTGAGTAATTTTTGTTTTTTCTTTTTGCAGATAGCCAAGCGTTTTCAGAATTCATGGAAATCCAGCGTGGCAGAAGCCGAGTCTGTTCTGCCTGGGAGACCCAAAATGGCACCCTTCATGTTTTCATTCACAGATATTCCCTACCGTTGTAGCTCCCCCCCAGAACCAGAGAATAGGTCCAATCCGACATTTCTTCCTCCCAGCTCATCAGTCTCCACACTCTCTGACACATTGCACATAACCAACAAATCCATTGTTTCTCCAAATACAACAAAACTAAGCACTTTAAAGAAATCTTCTGGAAAGAAGAAGCAAAGAAAATCCCTAAAAGTCACAGATGGTAAAAAATCTAAAAAGACACTGCGGCATAGCCCCAACCAATCAGACGGAGACAACGGAGAGTGTCCGTACTCTGACCTCGACTCAGTCCCTAAGATTTTATGCCCTAAAGCACTTGAACGCCAAACTAAACTAGCTCCATCTCAACCGTCTGTTGCAGTTGTTAAAGAGCTGAAAAAGCAGCCCGAGATACAGAGCGGTCTGTGGTTTAGCAAATCAGGCAAAGAGCGTAGACCGAAAACGACCAATCCGGTGCCAGATCGGTCTCTCTTCAGTAAGGTGCCCTGTAAGAAGAAGAATGTATCCACTTTGAGTAAAAAGACACTTGTTTCTTCAGCTTCCTCGTTGGGCGGCGCATCCAATGACCAGCCAGTGTCGTCAGAGAAGTCTAAATCGACCGATAACCACCTGCTACTTGAACAGTCAGGACCTTTAAAGCATAAAACCACTAAGAGTGTTACAAAGCCTGTGGACACCAGTGGCAGATCTGTTGACGAGTCAGGATTTTTAAACAACCAGAATGCCCTGTTTTCTGTAGAGGGTTCAAAGGTCAAACAGACAGACAGTAATTCAGATGACACACATACTAAAACTTCATATAGTCTGTTAAGTAGCTCAAATGTTCAAATGGACTTAGTCCCCACAAAGAAAGTTTGTGATCAATCCATTGATTTAAAGTTTGAAAAAAAGGTCAGTCGAACCAAACATTCCACCGACGTAACTACTAAACAGGTTAGTAAAACTGACGAGATCTCAGATCAAGAAAAAGAAAGCAACAAGGCTTCAGTGTCTTGTTTACAAGCTAAAACTAATCACTCCGAGTTAAGACTAGAAAATCATTTAGGTCTAGTCTCCAGGTGTAGGCTTCCCTTTGTTAAACTGATACGTAAGGAGATAAAAGATAAATATTTAAACTCTAGTGTCCCATTTTGTCCAACTGACCAAATCAAATGCACAAAAAGGGAGAAAACATCAGAAGCTAATGGTATCAAAGCATCCTCTCGTCAATCAGACCAGACAGACAATAAGTTGAGTTCATCAACAGAAAATTCAGGATCCATGAAGGTCGCAGTGAAGAAGTTGAAAGCTAGCGGCGGGTCCGACATACTTCGACTTTCAGACTCGTTAAACAGTGACGCTACTTATGCTTCAAACAAATTTGCAGATGAGTTGATTTTCCGAGACACTGAGAGGATATTGGTTTCAACTGTAAGCCCAAACAATGTGACTCAGTCATCATCCGGTCAGTCAGACCAGTCAGAGGGGAAGAAAAGTCCTGACCCAACAAACAAATCCTTTGACCAGTTAGACAACGTAGACCAAAGTGTTGTATTTGCTTCGACTTCTACCACAATTCCTCAGCCCTCTAAGCATAATGAAGTCCCAGTGTGTGGAGAGTCCGTGGTTCCCGAAAGCCCTTCTTCTAAGGAATCCACAAGGGATGTTCAGAATTCAAAGCTGGTTTCTGAAGTAAGTGAAGTGCTGAACAAGCAGCCGGCACACCTTCCTGCCAGCAATGGGCTGATGACCAGAGCACTTAAGGCCATGCATGACGTCGATCACAAGAAGCATGAAAATGTCCAAAAGGAACTCGAACAGAAGCAGCTCTCAAGCTCTTTGAAAAATGTTGAGGATCTAGAGTGTAAACCCAAGGTGAAGCTGGATGGTTGTACTAAAATTAAATTGGTAAATTCTCAGCATGTTGACGGCGGTGAACGTGATCAAGGCACATCTTCATGCTGCAGCTCCCCCTCTGTGATGTTTTCTGATTCAAATGACTTTGAAGTGGATGTTAAAAGTGAAGAAGAAGACCTTTCAATATCCTCAACTCCACCAATGGACTTCATACCTCTAACCTCTAAAGGAAAGGCAAAGCATGAAGGGCAGTTTTATAACATACCATCTACATCGTCCCCTTCATCACCATTTTCCTTTATGAAAGATTTTAAAAATGTAAAGGAGGTTTCCTTTCAGTCCCTGACAAATGAGAGCGATGGTAAACCGATGTCGTTCAAGACAGACAAAAAGTACAAATTCAGCACATTTCTTATGATGTTGAAGGACTTGCATGACACTAGAGAGCGAGAAGGGACACCCCTGGAGCTAGAAATTGGGCCACCAAGTGCTCATGTTAAGTTGGAGCCTTTAGTGCTGCCACAGCAAGCTCCATTAGCGGGACAAGGCCAAAATATGGATTTTGTTCTTAGCAGTATAGATTTAAGTCCAAACAAGAGTGTAGTCACACAAAATGAATACAGTGCAAATCAAAAACCCAAGAGGCCCTATAACAGAAGGGGCTCCCATTGGCTGAAAAGGAGAAACAATCGAAAAGCACTTCATTCTGTCAGGTCTGGACCCGGTTTTCCCGGACTGGAGTGCTCATCAAGAAACAGTATAGAGACCTCATCAAAATTGGACCAACCATCCAGGATTCTGAAGATACAAAGAAGCAGCTGGGAGAGCCAGGCCGAAGGAGAGGTGGAGAGGTGGAGAAGACTGATGGGGAACGAACAGATTGTGGTGCCTTTGGAGCAAAAGGAGAGGGACGCTACGCAGGAAACTGGCCTTGTTGCTGTCTACACCAAGAATACTACAGGACGGATGCTTAATATTGGAGATAGGAGTAAGGCGCCGGAAGGTAAGTACAATTAAAAACCATTTGCACAGTCATAGGTCCACTCTTTACAAGATTTGAAAGAAAGGGAAGAAATATGGAACAACTACCAATGAAAAAATAAGAAGTTTAATTTTTATTTATGCTTTTGTAGCCAAGGTTAAATAGAATAAACTGAAAGAGGCCTTTGTAGTATAGAATAATGAGTATTCCACATGTTTTATTTCATAACACTTACAGGGGTTTATTCTACAAAACATTGTATTTTCTTTGGTATTATTTAGAACATAAACGAATAAGAAAACCCAGCAAGAGGCTGATTGAATGGACAGAGGAGTACAACCAGATTTTCCCTACGAGGAAGAAAACCAAAAAGCCTCTCCAGCTGATTGGAAAGGTAAAAATTCTGCAAAGTAAGCTCCAGTCTAACTAACTTTACCATTTCTTCACATTGTTACATTTCCTTTGACGTTTCCCATTAGCAGTGGCGGGGATGGATCCTCAGCTAATAGCGGAACAAATTTTTCGTTTAGCAGATGAGCTTTTTCCCTAACTTTGAAAAACGTTAGTGGATCCCAACTTTAAGTCCACTAACAAACTAACATCAGCAGGTTTGTGTCAGCCCCGCCAGTCTTCAGCTGAAAGGAGAAAAAAAAAAAAACATGCGACTGAGAGACAGTTGTCTTAACGATTGATGATTACCTGTTAGTATTAGCTTCCGCTAATTGTTACCAGTTTAGTGGTTTAGCGTTAGCCAAACTATCTTTTTTAGTTAGTGGCTTATGAGTTTGCAAAGCTAACGTTTCGGTTAACAGTGCCCACCACCACTCATTGGGAAGCCAGTAAAGGTTTGTTCAATCAGAATACTCACAGTTTGATTTATTCAGGCCTCCAAACACTTTACCTCCACGTCTGAAGCGTCCGGGTCGGACCAGAACGAACATGACCACACGCCCTCCACCGTACTTCCTGAAATACTGACCCCGCCTCCGGAAGAGATCAATCAGACGACAACACCTTCTGTGCTGCAGAGTTCCAAAACTGAACTCCCTTCGCCCCAGGATCCGCCAATGCTGTCCGTGAACACATTAACCCCACCTCCTGAGGCTGAGGCTGAGCCGTCGCCTTCTCAAAGCCTCGTTAAAGACAACAGTAAGGCAACAGTTGTTTTATGTTTAACTACATTTAGAATTACAAAGGTCTTGGATACAGTCTTTATGGTAAATAATAATGTCCTTCAAGCATCAGAACCAAAACAAGTGATCTAGAACAATTCACCTCAAGTAGAAAGTAAGGACTGAAGGATCATTTCTAGAAGAACAAGTTCGAACTCTTAAGTGGCATCAGTCCTGCAATCTAATCTAATGTCAGATGCAACTTTGACAAACCGTTTACAGAAGATTTTGTCATGTTTAATCCACAGAAGTTGCTGCGTTTGAGAAGAAGCGGAAGAGGAAACCCACTCAGAAGATCTTGGAGTACTGTCTGGAAGCTGAGGCATCAACAGGACCCAAGAAGAAGGTACAACACATCTGTTCAATCAAATTTAGTTCTTTCTGCAGATATTAAGCTAAAGATAGATGTGGTAGTAGCTGAAAGTCAATCATAACAAATCATGCGAGTTTTTTTGGCTTGCAAGGCGGAGAGCGGCATGCATTTTTTTTTTCTTTTTTAGGGAATTTGAGTTTCATTCCTGATGTTTCTCTCTTTGTCACAGATCAGAGGATTGAAGAGTCATCCAAGCTCTGGGTCTGTTTCTGGTCAGTGAGTTTATATTGTGAACAACAGATTGTCAATCCTAACAAACACATTTTCTGCTTTTGTTTCTGTCAAAAACCTAAAGTTGCCATAAATTCCAGCACAATTAAATGTTTTCAGATCTGACACACATTTTGTTGGAAGACTGTTCTGTTCATTATAAAATATTTAAAGGTTGGTTTGTGTAAATTCTGAAATCGAACATTCCCAGTTAAATTTACAAGCAAGCAAACTGAAACCAATGTGATTTTCAAATTAGTTTAAATGAAAACTCAGTTGAATGTTCGGGCTTTTGACCTGTTTGCTGCCATCTTTCTCTCCACCTGTTTAATCTGACGTCTCCTAAGCAGATTCTGCGCCATCGTCTATTAAATCCAAGAGCAAAGCAGTGATGCCAGCCCTGGAAATCCCCACCTGTGCACCTGTAGCCTCCTGTGAAACCTCTCCTTCACCCTCCACTTCAACCCCGGTTCCTCCTGAACCCAGACGGGAGGAGATGGCAGATTCTCCTCAGCCTGATGAAGATAACTCTCAGGAGGACATGAAAGAAGTTGAACAGTCAGAGGCAAGACATTTTGTTTTTCACACAACTCCTTTTCATTTTTTGTGAAGTTTTATTTAGATTTATTTTTTTTCCTTATGTCCAAAGGTGGACCAGTCTGGGCTGGACCACAGGTTCTCCTCTGTGAAGGACAGCTTGCTGCTGTGTGATGACTCCGCTTTACCTGTGAGGAAGATCATCGGGGATCGAGGAGGGCCCGCCTCCATGAAGGAGAACGTGTGTCAGGTCGGTTGTCTGAAAATAAGAGTCCTGAAGCTAAAAAAGACACGCAGGGAAAGCCGCAGCACAGATTTGGGGTCGTGTATCGCTACAGTTTTGACTGCAAAAAAATAAATATTTATCTTTCAACATTTTTAACATGAAACAGCACCACAACGAAGCACAACAGTTTCATCTCCAAACGCTTATCTGTGGTCAGGTCCAGGAAAGAAACTTAGACCTCCCTCTCCCCCCAGTGACACTCTGCAGCTCCTTCTGGTGGATCTAAAGGGATTCCTAGGCCCAAGGGGATCTGCAATCCCTCAAGGAAGTTCTGGGTCAAGACGCCCGGAGATACTTAAACTCCTGTAACTGAGGAAGAATCGTCACTTTAACGTGGTGGAGGGGTTGAGTGTTCAGATTCAAAACTGAAAACATTTTTAACTTTGTTTGTGTGTTTTATCCTTTAGAGCTGTGAAGGAGAAATGAATATGTTATAAAACTAAATGTGACAGTTTGGGTTTGTTTTTCTCTCGTCTTAGATTTGAAATGTGTGATCAGTGCGTTTGTTTTCTGATGTGGTTCTCTGATAGACTTCTGTGGTAAAAGCATTCTGAAATAATTTGATTTCTTTGAAAGAGGAGGGTTTTTTGTTTTTGTTGTAGTTTATGTGTTTGTGAGTGTAGGATGACTTGAGTTGTTTTCTGGAGGTCTTTTTTCCAAAATAAAAAAGTCATCCATAAGTTTGCAGAGAGGGAATAAAACTCCAACAGAATAGAACACGTTTCCACTTTCCTGCATTGTTTCCCTTTTTATTTAGCCTTAATGTGGAAAATTTGACCCCAAACGTCGTCCATAAAGCTTTGGGCTTTGTATTATAGGTAAATTATGACTGATTTTTTTTTTTGCTGTTGTATTACTACAATAAATTTCAATATTTTTCTTAATATAACTGAAATAGTGTATTGCAGGGGGAAAACAATTATAATTTCACCCCTTGGCCTCCCGCTGTAGAGCATTACTCGGCATATAAACAACAACAGTAGGTTTTGTTTTCACATCGAAGTTGGAGGAGGAAAAAACATTTTTTTCTGGTTAACTGAAGATGCAAGACGTAGACGTCAGTAGCAGGTTCTCGTTCTGCTGTCGCGCTGCTCTCTGGAAGCCTTAGCTCTGCACACACATACATGTGGGTGTGTGTCCCCAAATTAATCTGTTTCCTCCACCAGAGAGCACACAGCAAGGATTGAAAAATCCAGTAGTCCATATGAAATTAGGAGTAGCTTTATACACGAGGGATTGAATTGTTTTTTTAAAAATGCTTTTTAAGCCTAAAAATGGGGAGATCATATTCTACACGTGTAATTACTGTAACAATTTTTATTTCCTGTCAGGTGTGTGAGAAGACTGGGGAGCTGCTGCTCTGTGAGGGTCAGTGCTGTGGAGCGTTCCACTTGCCCTGCATCTCTTTAGCTGAAGCACCGAAAGGGAAGTTTGTCTGTCCAGAGTGTAAATCAGGTGAGTCTGTGCCTTTTATAGGCCAAAGTTTTAAACATATGTCTCCCACAAGCTGAATTCTCAGCTACCACCACAACAGATTTCAGCTCAAAATATGTCAAACTAAATGAGGCATAGCCATTTGACGAGCCATAGTGGCCGTCTTGAATCAGGCAGGCGTTGGTTAGAGAGTCTCCTGAAGCAGATTTCTAACGGGTGATCTCTTCAGGCGTCCACACCTGCTTCGTGTGTAAAAAGCGCAGCGAGGACGTGCGACGCTGCATGATTCCTGTGTGCGGGAAGTTCTATCACGGAGAGTGCATCGTGAACTTCGCTCCAACCGCGCCGGTGAACCGAGGTTTCCGCTGCTCCATCCACGTCTGCCTCACCTGCTTCATCGCCAGTCCCAACAGCTCGTCCATCTCTAAAGGTAAGCAGAGGACAGCTGCCCTTTAGGGATTACGCATGCCGCTCTGATGGGTCGCTTTCTCTCTCCGGCTGTTTGTCCGCAGGTCGTCTGGTGCGATGCGTCCGCTGCCCCGTGGCGTATCACGCCACAGACCTGTGCATGGCGGCGGGCAGCGTGGTGCTTTCCAACAACAGCATCATCTGCCCCAATCATTTCGTCGCTCGCCGCGGCGTCAAGAACCACGAGCACGTTAACGTCAGCTGGTGCTTCGTCTGCACGGAAGGTACGTCTTAGCCGAATCCCACCGAGAGGTCGTACGTGGCGCGTTGTGATCTCGTTTCTCATCCCTGGCTGCAGGAGGAAGCCTCCTCTGCTGCGAGTCCTGTCCAGCTGCGTTTCACCGCGAGTGTCTGAACATCGAGATGCCGAAAGGCAGCTGGTTCTGCAACGACTGCAAGGCTGGGAAGAAACCTCGCTACAAGGACATCCTGTGGGTGAAGGTTGGGCGCTACAGGTCAGTGACGAGATTTCAGGGGTGTTTTGTTTGTTTTTACCTAAAGTTGTCTGAAGGATTTATGCTTAAATCGACATTTATGTCAAATAATAAAATGTTGCAAGTCCAGTGGTGAAAAGTTGAGTAAACGCTGCACACACGGTTGTTCCACGCAGAGATCTGTAATCCAAAATCCAGGGACGTGGTCAAAATTTGTTTGAATGACGATACAATAATTCTCCATATGACAAAATCATGATACGATTTCAATTCAGTTCAGTTCAGAAGTCTGCAATCGATACAATGAGATATCATAAGCCCATCTAACACAGTCATTTAGTAAATGATTGTGTTAGATGGGCTTATGATGTCATTCTACATCGAGCATATGACGACAATGTAGATTGTTTTTGTTTTGTTTAGGTGGTGGCCTGCGGAGGTCAGCCATCCCAAAACCATCCCGGACAACATCCAGCGGATGAGGCACGATATTGGCGAGTTCCCGGTTCACTTCTTCGGCTCCGACGACTACCTGTGGACCTACCAGGCCAGAGTCTTCCCCTACATGGACGTGGATGCTAACAGCAAGGAGAAGATGGGAAAAGGTGTGGACGCGACCTACAAGAAAGGTAAGACGGCTTCTTTCACAGATCCTAAAAAAATGAAAAAAATGATTTAATCAGTCTTATGTTGTTGTTTTGCTTGATGATCTTCAGCTTTGGAGGAGGCAGCTGTGCGATTTCGTGAGCTGCAGGCGGAGAAGGAGCTACGACAGCTTCAGGAGGACAAAAAAAATGACCGGAAGCCGCCGCCCTACAAACACATTAAGGTCAGAGAGAAGACCGATTAGTCTTCATGGCTTTGAGTGAAAGTTTTTTTTTGCTGTTTTAAACTGGAACACATCCACCTTTGTTCAAGACTTTGGCACAGATGTGTACCTGATGTGTACCTGTCTGACTCATCCAGGTGAATCGGCCAATTGGAAAAGTCCAGATCTTCACTGCGGACCTGTCAGAGATCCCACGCTGCAACTGCAAGGCGACAGACGAGAGTCCGTGTGGGATGGACTCGGAGTGCATCAACCGCATGTTGTTGTACGAATGTCACCCTCAGGTACGTACACGCCTCCATTAGCCTAACGCAGCGTTTCAGACACCTCACACAGGTGTTGCATTTTCTCCCTTTTCAAATTATTTTTCTCTCTGAAATTAGGCAGAAAAACTAAACTTTTCCTACCTTACAAAATCAAAATAATAACCTCGAACTTGTAGGTTTGCCCTGCTGGGGAGCGGTGCCTCAACCAGACCTTCACCAAGCGTCAGTACAGCCAGGTGGAGATCTTCAGGACTCTTTCTCGAGGATGGGGGCTCCGCTGCGTCCACGACATCAAGAAGGTTAGCTCAGTCCTGAAGTTACCCAAGAAGCTGTCACATGGTGTTAAATGTTTTCCTTCGTGTTCCCGTCAGGGGCACTTTGTGACCGAGTACGTCGGGGAGGTGATCGACGAGGAGGAGTGCAGGTCGAGGATCAAACACGCACAAGAGCACGACATCTGTAACTTCTACATGTTGACTCTGAACAAGGTACAGCCGCCGCGTTCGTCGCCTTCGTTCGATCCTAACTGCTTTTCAGTCCCACGTTGGAAACCTACAGTGTTAGACGGGATAAAACGGGGTGAAAAAGTGTGTGTTCTGGATGTTTTAGGACCGAATAATCGACGCCGGGCCGAAGGGGAACGAGGCTCGTTTCATGAACCACAGCTGTCAGCCGAACTGTGAGACGCAGAAGTGGACGGTCAGCGGAGACACCCGGGTGGGACTTTTCGCGCTTGTGGACATCGCTGCAGGTCTGCTGCTTTATTTACAAGAGTAATAGTAATTGGGTAATAATTGTTATTGTGTAAATGCTGAGTCAGCTTTCAGAATATTGTTTTCCTGGTTTTTTTTACATGCTTTTCTTTTGTTCAGACAATTTTCAGCTGTTTTAACAATTTATCAAAATGTTTAGCTTGTTCAAGACATTACTTCTATGACTTTTGGTTTTATAACTTTTATCATTTAGGGAAAAAAGTGCCTTTATTTACATATTTTTAGACTGAAATGAATGTAGAGCTCACGTTTTGAAAAACGACACTTAAATTTTGTTTTAGCACCCATGCTTTTTTAAGCTCTTAGCTAGGCTAATGTTTGCTAAATGTAGGCTATATTATTTATCTTAGCTTTTAGCTACTGTTTTGGCCTTTATAAGCTTTTAATTAATGTTTTCATAATTTTAACTTTTAACATCTATTTTGCTTGTTTGAGCTTTTAGTTAGTCAGCTCTAGTTTTTCAGCTCACTCATTCATCATTCACAATGAATTTTAGCAAAACATTTTTTATTAAAACATTTAAATGGCTATATATTTATACATAAAATGAACTGAAATCCAAATTTGATTTGTTTGTCAGGCACCGAACTCACCTTCAACTACAACCTGGAGTGTTTGGGGAACGGGAAGACGGTGTGTAAATGTGGAGCACCAAACTGCAGCGGCTTTCTGGGCGTCAGGCCAAAGGTGAGCAACATGAGCAGAAGTCCGGTCGCTTTTCTGAAACGTGACACTCCAACCATTCTCCTCGTTTCCCCGACAGAACAATCCTCCATCTGAGGACAAAGGTCGCAGGCTGAAGAGGAGAGGCCACGGGAGGAGGAAGAAGAAGGTAGTGTTGACCAAAGAGAGGGAGGACGAGTGTTTCAGCTGTGGAGATGGAGGACAGATGGTTTCCTGTAAGAAACCCGGATGCCCCAAAGTGTACCATGCAGACTGCCTGAACCTCACAAAGAGGCCTGCAGGTCAGTTATTATATACTCTTCGTGTAGCTCACCTGTCTACATTTAGGAGCTCACTTTTAGAAATAAGCTGGTTGATCAAAGTTGTGAGAAAAATGGTGAGTTTTCTGTTGCGGACTCACTGAGTTCTGAGTGACCAGAAAACTGTGCAGGCGTGTTTTGAGTGGACAAATTATTTGAAAAATCACATCTTTCAACATTTGCATTCTTGCCTGTGCACATTATTTTGTACCCATTACTAAAAAGACGTGTCCTTTAAGTATATTTATTTTTTAAAAAGCGAGTATAATTTCACTTTACTTTTTATGTACTTCTCAGAGAAATACCTGATGTTTATGTTACAGAAACTATACTTTGTAAGTAAAAGTGCACTTGGGGAAAAATACTTTACTATACTTAAGTAAATTTATTGACATATTCTTTAGGTGTATTTCTTTTTGGTATGGGTCAACCCACCTGTTTGGTGGGTGTGACCTGAGAGTGAGACACCTGTGATGATGTTGCCTACATCCCTTCATCAAAATATTGTTTTATCTGATTTGGTTGATGGTTTTCTTTGCGTGTTCGTTCGTTGTAGGTCGTTGGGAATGTCCGTGGCACCAGTGCGACGTATGTGGTAAGGAAGCGGCGTCCTTCTGCGAAATGTGCCCCAGCTCCTTCTGCCGCCAGCACCGGGATGGCCTGCTCTTCATCTCCAAACTGGACGGAAAACTCTGCTGCAGCGAGCATGACCCCTGTGGGCCGGACCCCCTGGAGCCCGGAGAGATTCGGGAGTACGCACCAGAAGCCAGAGCCCTCCCCTCGGTGCTGGGCATGGCCGTCATCCCCTCCTCTGCCTCCGACGTCACCGGCGGTCTCAACCGAAGTGGCGATAAGATCGGTGGCGGCGGAACGTCCAAGTCTTTTCCTTCGTTTTCCATCCCGGTGCCCGTCACTGTCCCCGTCGCTGCTCCTCCCGCCTCTCCTTCCCACAGCAGCTCCGACCCTCCCAGCAGCCCCCACGTCTTCGACCTCCCGCACTACTCACCCGTGTCTTCGTACGAAGAGGAGCGGGACGTCTTGGAGGACGACGAAGAGGAGCTGATGGCAGAGGAGGAAGAGGGGGAAGAGGAGGACGAGGATGAGTTAGTGGAGGACGGTGACGTTAGGAGGCAAAGGTCAGACTCTCCGGAGGACGATGGAAAGGAGGTGAGCCTGGAATACCTGGAGCTCAAAGACGAGGAGGAGGAGGAGGAGGAGGAGGAGGAGTGAGGCACGGAAGATTCTTCTCTACAAGTAGCACTTATTAATTAACGTGTTGTCCAGTGATCGGACGAAGTGACGGAGAACAAAAGGAATCACAACATAAACAAATAATGAAGCTTATAAATAAAGACGTGAACATATAATAGAAATTTATATATAAAAAAGTTCATATATCCATCATTTTCACAGTTTATTTATGTTCTCATCAGGTCATTTTGTCCTAATAATCACTCGTTTACCTCATTTTACAGTTAAATGTATTCGGAACGTTCAGTTTTTTGTTTAAAACATTATGATCTGCTGAAACTTCAAAACCGATGATTTATGCTAAACAGAAAAAAGAAAAACACTGAGACGAGACGACCTTTCGGAGTTATTCTGCTCGGTTTTGACTTTCCCTCCGTTACATTTCACCTCAGCTTTAGATTCTTCAAAGAAACTTTAATCTGAGTTTTCTCCTGGAAACTCTCATCCCTGTGGACTGAACACGATTTCACTGGACTACTCTGCTGCCAAACCCCGGGACACAGGAGGTTTTTCTTCCATAAATAGTTTGTGGTGCTTCAAATGTAATGGTGGAAATATGCCAGATTGTGATGAGGTTCTTCATGTCAGTCATTTTCTTTGCCCAGATTTAAAAAAAGAAAAAATAATGAATGAAGTTAAAATAAATGCTTTTATTTCACCTTAAAGATCACTGAACACCAAAAAAAGAAAGAAAAACCCGATACCCTGGGTTTCAGTTCTGACTCATTGGTGTTTAAAGTTTGGGAGGTGAGTTTGTGTGACAGCACGTAGATTATTTATGGGTCGGGTTCAGCTGATCCGCTGGTCTGGAAGCAGAAGTAGTCGCTCCGGTACATGTGGTGCTTTCTAGTCATTATTTAAAAGCCGTTCTGTGATGCACAAAGAGGAAGAGGTGCGAGATCTGAGGTTGTCGGAGCTCCCTCGTCTCAGAGGCTCGGACCAACGGACTCCTGTTTGCACTTCAGTGTTTGTTCTGGTTTCAAGCTTCGTATTGTGTGTGTTTTCTGCCAATGCCTTAGACTGTGTTTGGTTGGAGCTCTTCTAAAACAAATGGGGGGGGTTTACACCTGTGAGAGCCACATTTCCTTACAAAATGCCTTTTTATACAGTAACTCCTACCCCTTCAACACAACAAATGTTTCATTTCTGTGTACCTGTTAGAGCTCAACAGCTGACCTGTTTCAACGAATGCTATAGAAATATACAAAAACAGGAAGTTATGAAGTCATCTCTTTGTTCTGGTATCTTTTTTTTTTTTAGATGCATATGTTTACTTAAAGGGGGTTTGTCCAAATGCCGGTCCTCGTCCTGCATGTTTTATTCATTTTGCTGCTCCAACACACCTGATTCCGTGAGAGATTTCTTAGATTCATTCAGGAAACTTTGGTTTTAGCAGATTTGCTCAATTTGTCCCCTTCCACTACTTTCAGAAGTTTCATTAAGTTAAGCCTTCAACTACAGTTTTGATTTCAGCTAACAGAGATAAGCAACTACGTGATTTCCTGACATTCATTGCGTTGGATGAGCAAAATACTGTAAATATAAATAAAATCTCAGACGTATCTACTCTTCATTCTTAATAAATAAAAAAAACCACCACCAGCTTGTAACAACCTTCAAATAAAAATAACATGTGACACAGAGGACAAGGTCCAATTATGTCCCCTCGTGTCAGTCCTGCAGCAAAAGGCAACAGATCAAGTGTCAACGTTTTTGTAAATGTTGGAAAGAGGAAATGAAGCAAAGACCGTTTGTGTGTTACATTTATCCACGATGTTTTGAAATCTCAGGTTTGCTCAACAAACTGGATGAGAACTTTAAAACTGTCGATTGTTATGTGGGGTTAAAAAATGGGATTTTTAAACTGATGTGACAGAAAATTTAACGTAGAAAAGTTTTATTTCAGGCAGATCAGGCCATGCGATATGATCACTGTACACATATTACACAACTTTTAGCAGAATCTTAGCTTCTGGTGCAAAGGTTGTTGCATCAGATACGGGTTTATTAGTGTTTAAACTAAGATGAAGTCAGGCTTATAAAGCAGCTTTTGTTGATGTTTTATAATTTACCTCACACTGCAACTAAAGTCAGAAGGCTCTTAATGTGCCGATGTTGATAAAATTGTTGGTACCTTTAAAGAAACACTTCATTTCTCATCTGAAGTGCTTCAGAAAAAAAAAAGATTTAATATAGTATATGAGAAAATTAAGCAAAAACGTCCAAATTTATTTATCTAAAGATATGCTGACAGATACTGGACAGATTTTCAGCAAATTAATATTCGACTTGTGGTCCTCTGACTTCAGCTGACAGAATTGTTAAAAAGTATAAGGTTCATTGAACTGAAGTCAATCTCCCAGGACGTGGACGCAAAAAGAAATGCGACCACAGGTTGATCAGATGGATAGTGTGGATGAAAGAAAAAGATACGAAACTATTGAACTCTAAAATCAAGGTGCATCACATTTTGACAGAAAACACAAAAATCAACTAAATGGCTGCAGACAAGAACCAAAGTTTCTGTTGAGACAAAACGGAATCGTTTTGGCTCCAGTCACATCTTATTTGGGCTCTTTTTAAATTACGGTATTGTTAAAGGGTACCAACAAATTTACCTGCGTCTCTAATCGGTTTTGTCTGCGGTTTTCCACAGAAACTTAGTAGCAACATCTGTGGCCTTTGGACTGAGCTGTGTATCAGATTTTTAATACATCCTTAAGTGTCATGTGGCACAAAAAATACATCAAAGAACGTCAGAGTCCTTCCATCCGTGCCGTCGATTCAAAGGACTCTAAAGATTGTAGAATTCAACAACACCAGTTGTGAAAGTGGTTCAAAAGCAGAGCTTTCAGTTAAAATTTGAGCATTTGATTCTTACTTTGAACACGTATGAAGACTGTTTCCCCAACTGGAGGTAAATAAAACAAACAGCTGTAAACACGAGTCATCATCCTAAAACTCTGAACTGCCTTGTGTGATTTCCAGCGCTGTTTCACCGTCTTCGTCAGTGATGACTCAAACCCCAGCCTCTGACTGTTCAGATCTGTAGCGTTCAACAGGTTCATCTCACTGTGCGCTACAGAGAAATGATCGTTGGACACCGAGCTGAAACACGAGGGTGAGGTCTTTTAAACTACTCAACGCTTCAGTTCACAGCAGATCGTCTTCTGCAGTATTAAAAGAAAATCCCTCAGCCCTCAGTTCTTTATGGCACTAAATAAATAAATAACAGAGTTACAGACAGCTCCGCTTGATTTCTTTCTCTTATTTGGAGATCAAATAATCCCAGCATGTCCGAGGTTTGACTCCTGGAGATGGCCTGTTTTTGCTCCTCCTGCTGCTCAGAGTCAGTTGTGACAGCAGCTGTAGAAGATCGAGTCTTTCTTCTGACCCAAGTCGACGCCCGGTTCCTCTGGTGAAACAAAAAGAAGTGACCATCTTCCCTGGATGAAAGCTGACTGTTCCATTAACCTCATACCATCTCAGGAATTAAAAAACTGCTAAAACTAGCAGGAAACTCACCTGACATGTACTGGAAGGAGCTGTCGTTGTAATCCTCAGCAACCTTCTGGAACAGCTCGTCTGAGAGAATAAAACCAGTCAGTTTATTGTTTTAGTCTACAGGTGCAGCTCCGACAACTAGGATATTTTGAAAAAAGGTTTTTGTATTTTTTGGGGGGTCCGTCAGTCCAAAAAGTGAAACTCATCGAAGATTCATGACATGTAGTGTGAAATAAGTGATCATGACATCCAGGGTGAGTCAAAAGTCACAGGACACTCTTATTTCAGAAAGAAAAGTGAAAACCAAATATCTAAATACCCCAGTGGGTAATGGGGGAGGAGGTCTATCTTTTAGGCTAGGGATTATTTTTGACCCATCTGTGCAGTTTGACATTTCTGGACTAAAGGGATCGGACAATAAAAATAATCACAACACAAATCCAAATCCCAAAGTAACGCGCCATTGTTTCTATTCTGCCAACAAACAAATTCAGGTTTGTTTTTTTTATTTTCCTTAACTCAGCGGAGGAAATGTTTCGACTGGATTTTTACCATCTGCAATACGGAAAAGATCTTTTAACCGCACAGCACCCAAGGCAAAACTGGAACTTACCAACATTGTTTCCCGTTTTACTGGAGGTCTCAAAATGCTGCGCGCCTATCTCTGTGGGAAAAAAAATGGATTATTTTAGCAATCATTTATAAGTTTGTCAAAATCGGGGTTTTTTTAGCTATTTAAACTCCAGCTAATACAGGTCTACTAAAAACTAGAGAGTTCAAAATGTAGTAACAGTGGAGCAGATTGTCCTACAGAAAACAAAACCCTGATCAGAGACGGCCGGTGAACAGCCCGATCGGGGGAGCTCGGATCACCTTCGGTGAAGTCCTGCGCGTCGTGGTAGTCGATCTGACGCAGACTTCGGTTTCCTTTGATCAGGTCGTTCTTTGTGGCGCACAGATAGATCTTACAGTGCTGCGGGACACATTAATCACAGAAACATCAAGTAATTGAAGGATATAAACAGGAAAATGTCAACTATCAAGTTTTTGATTCTTTATTGTTGTGCAAATAAACTCAACTTTATTAAAAATGATAAGAATGTTCAAAAGCTAACAAAGCTAAGAGATAGACCTTCCAATCTGGTCACATTTAGTCACATTCTGATCAGACTTGAAGTTATTCCCTGAAAATCTCACATACATGATGACCTCTTAGAACAAAACAAACAAAAAAACAATCCATTTCACCATCACTTAATAACTTTTGTGTAGAAAACACTTTTACCTCCTCGCAGTTTTGCAGCTCTTTCACCCAAAACTTGGCTCTCTGGAAGCTGCTGCTGTCAGTCAGATCTGACGTTACAGAACAAAAACGACATTTTAGCCACAGTGGGCTCACTTCCCAGCAAAAAACACAACCACACTCAGCGACACAAGCCGTGAGATACAGTAAAACCAAAATGAATCCAGGATAAAATTGGAAGTAAAGGAAAAGCAGGATCAGATGGAAAATTAAACATGACAACAGTGAGCAGTTCTCTGGGAAATACCGTGAGCAGTTTATAAGGGGGGCAAAGTTTCCAGATGTAAAGAAAAAGAACAAAGTTCTGTGTGCAGTGGGTGGAAGTTCTGGTCACTGTGATCCCATCCACTCGTGAAACTTTTATCAAAGTCTGGAAGTGAGCATCTTTCCCACAGCTGCTCTGATTGATTCCAGTCATCCTGAAGAGGGTTTATTTACACAGACCTTCTACCTTGTTTATTCTAAAAGCTGCTTTTTAACGTTAGTTTAAAGCGTGATAACGGGCAGGTTTGCGTGTCTGAGCAGTTCTAAATTTACATTCCTCCTCCGGGTGCAACCAAAGGCTGAGATAGCGATGAGCAGAATTACGGTGGCGCATTTTATCTTTATCTGATGTCGACTTACAGGAAAGAGAAAAAAAAACTGAAGCTGCACCACCAAATATCTGATATCAGCAACACGCCGACCGTTTCATGGTCTCAACTCAATAAAACTGATTCACAAAAATATCAGCAGGCTTTAGTCTCTTGCTGCATCCAGAAGCTCTAAACTGTTCACGTCTAAAAGCAGCTGAAGTTTACCGTAGCAGACGATGGCAGCTCGAGCTCCTCTGTAGTAGATTCTGCTCATAGCTTCGTATCGCTCAGATCCAGCTGTGTCCTGAACAAAAGACAGGGAAGAAAATAACGTAAAAATAAAAAATAGAGGTATTCTACTACTACTTCAGGCTTTCCAATATCATTCTGTTATTTTTATCTATTAGCTAGCCAACTAAAAATAGCTTAAAGATAACCTTTTGCTACTTTTAGCTAACCTGTTCTTACTTGTAACTTCTAGCGACCCTTTCCTACTTTAGGTTGTATCGATCCTTTTGCTAGTAATAGCCTTAGCTATAGGTTGTAGGCTGTAGCAGCTTAAATTCAGCTTCTTCAATAAATTCATTCAGCTCTCAGCACCAGTCTGCATTAAACTGTGATTTCTAAATACTTTCCATTTATTAAATTGATATATTAGAAAATTTAACATGTTATTCCAGACATGAATGCACAACAAAGTTTGGACCCGATTCTGTTCTTCGAAAAAAATAAAGCCTCTAACTCACCCAGATTCCCAGAGTAATCACTTTCTCTCCCACCTGGATTGGTTTGGCAACAAAAGCAGCACCGATTGTCTGTTGGGATAAAACAGAAACAAGTTAACTTTAACGTTTCAAACACAGATACAAGAAAAAAAAACAGGTTAATCCGCATTAGCCAACATTAAACAGCTAAAACTCAGTCAAGAGACTGACGTGGGAACTGAAGCGGATCAGCTAAAACTCACGTTCTGGTACGGGCCGACCAGAAAGCGATGGTGGACGTATCTCTCCACCAGGCTCGTCTTCCCCACGCTCTCCTTCCCCAGCATTACCACTTTAGCGTCCACGCGCATGGCGCTCATGGTGGAAGAGTCGGTAAATGAGACGATTTGGGCAGGTGCGGTCGCTGGTCTGAGCACTGCATGATGGGAAGACGAGACAGATAACACAGATACAATCGTTCTTGGCGAGAGAAACAACTGACGGATTGTAAACAATTTGTACACATTTAGTTACTGTAAAGCTTTAATCCGTTAGTGATGGAAACTCACAGCTCTAACTTTGTACATCCTGTTATTATTTCTGCTGTGACCTATAGACTCTGACTCAGCAAAATAATGAAATCTGTCCCCAAAATGGGAAAAAAAAAATACAAAGGAATCATGCCCTTGAGTGTAGATTTAGCTTTTTAGCTACTGTTCTGCTGATAAAGTCTTTCAGTTCATGTTCTGTTTGTTTTAGCTTTGGTTTAGGTGGCTTTAGCTTTTAACGCTCAGTTTCTAATTATTTATCAAACTTCAGCAAAGTCTTCAGCTCTCAGAGATCAAAATGGGTTTCTGCAGAAAATGATCATTTTTCAAGTTTGACTTTGATTGTTTACAAAACAAACAAAGTCAAACTTTATTAGACAACAGTAACTGAACATAACAACAACAGGAAATCATATAACACGTTAATAAGTCAAGTGTGCTTCAAGACTATTGATTATAGATAAACGTTTACAAAGGCAACACAAACACTTAAAGGTACAGCTCTGTGCAAAAGTCCTGAGTCATTACTCGGTTCTTTATTATTCGTTTCTAAACAAACAGAACTTTTAGTTCTCCAAATTTCTGAAAGTCTTTCCTTTGGACTTTGCCTGCTTTTCCTCTCATTTTCAGTCCAGTATCTCAATATTTTTAGGTAAATACAGACATGAAAAGGCTCCCAAAGTCAAAAGATGACCTGGTGGTGTGTCGACACATAACAGACGTCCTGGCAGTTTGAAGACTGAGGCCTCGTGGGAGATTTTGACCCAAGGGCAACAGGGGGGGTTAAAGAAGATCTAGACACTTTGCCTATTACAAAGACACTATTTGTTCCCATTTTTTTAACTGAAGGCATTAAAAATACCATGAATAACCAAGTGTGACAGACAGAAAATCCTATTTTAGGACCAAAAAGATGAATCCCAAAGAGCTATCAGCTAAAAACTTAACAGCAGATGATGAGCTGAAGGTTAATGCATCTCAGGCCCTGTTACAGGTTTTTACTGTTTTTCCCTCTATTTTTTTAAGATGTGTCTCTCAGATACTGTTCATCTGCTGGGGATAGATTTGAAACTTCTTTTTTTGATCTCTACTTGTCCACCGTCTGCATGTTTAAACACACACATCACAACACACATCTCTGGTGTTCTAGTCAGATAAAAACACTGGTTAAAATGTTTGTAAAACAGCAGCTGAAGTACAAGAAAAAACTTCAAAAGACCTTCTGTAAGGATGAAAATCTACAATTTAAACTACAAAACAATTCATCAAGACCATTTTGAACTGCCTTATCACAAAAATCTTGAAGATGGGTCGTATTTATGGTTCATGG
>JAVKLF010000028.1:3739876-3757774 GCA_034783495.1 Millerichthys robustus
ACACACCCCCCCCCCCCCCCCCCCAAAAAAAAAAAAAAAAAAGAAGAATCTCCCAATTGAACTGAGAAGGTTTGTTCCAGTGGCAGAAAACACAGACAGTGGCACGGGCTGTCGGTGCACAGCAGGAGGTGGACGGGGACCTTTAATCGAAAATATTATTTAAATTTATTTATTTTTTGTCCCTTCTGCCACCTCCAGATTGGCTCCGCACACACAGCAAACATAGACGGAGAGGCAACATAAGCTTCAATGCTCTTCGTGATAAAACACGAGGGTTGTCACGTTTCAGACGTTACATAAAGCTGAAGAATTTGACGATAACAGTATACTGTGAGTGAGTGCAATTATGAAATGCGGATCCACACTTAATGTAAACAAAGCCCTCGGCTTGAGTCACATGACTGACCTCCATTAGGTTGGCTGTAGTTTGTGTAACAAATGGGGCCGGTAAGTTTAACATTTGACCGTTTCATAGGTAAACAAACAGACATGGCAGTTAGCATTAGAGCTAGTTAATATTAGAACTAATTGCCATTTTCAGTTTGAAAATAACTTTTTAAAACCAAAAACTCAGTTTGCATGTGGTTAAGGGTTGCAAATGCTGCAGGAAACATTACAGTTTTAGTTGTTAGTGTAGGCAGGAGTTTAGGAGTGCTAATCTCAGCTGTTTCCCACTTGGCTGTCAGTCATTCCGATGCCTCCTGGAGGTCCTAGCTCCCTGACAGCTTGCATCATCTGTAAAAAAAAAGAAAAAAAGAACAAAAAACTATGCCATCATAAATTTATCGCAATCACAAACGTCAGTCACCGCCAGCGTTGTCACATCTGTGTGAATCCTTCACTTTTTGCTGTTTTTAGCCAAACAATATGCAAATCACACAAATACTAATTTAGATTCTTGTTTTTGTGCATTACGAATGAAATTTAAACTGCTTTAATTTTAGATTCCTATCTAAATGTAGTTCTGGTGCAAAGTCTCAGGGCTCATATGGTAGTTACTCAAGTATTTCTTTTCTTACAGGCTTGAATCCACCTAGAAACCCCATGGAGCAGGATGTGGAGAGTCCAGCCGTCGTCAGGAAGCCCAAGCTGCCGAAGCAGGCTCGAGAGGACCTGCCCAAGCAGCTGGCAGAGATAGACCGAGCCAAGAAGATCCAGCGGTACGTCCAGAAAGATGGGAAGTGCAACGTCCACCATGGGAACGTTCGAGAGACGTATCGTTACCTGACGGACATTTTCACCACTCTGGTAGATCTTAAATGGAGGTTCAACCTTTTCATCTTTGTGTTGGTGTACACGGTGACGTGGCTCTTCTTTGGCTTGATGTGGTGGCTTATTGCTTACCTCCGAGGCGACCTGGAACATTTAGCAGATAGCCAGTGGACTCCGTGTGTCAATAACCTCAATGGGTTTGTATCAGCGTTCCTGTTCTCCATTGAGACAGAAACAACCATCGGTTATGGATACAGAGTCATCACGGACAAATGCCCCGAGGGGATAGTTCTGCTTTTAGTTCAGTCGGTGCTGGGATCTATTGTGAACGCCTTCATGGTGGGTTGCATGTTTGTCAAGATCTCACAGCCCAAGAAACGAGCTGAGACACTAGTGTTTTCCACTAATGCCGTCATCTCCATGAGAGATGGGAGGCTGTGCCTGATGTTCAGAGTCGGAGACCTCCGAAACTCGCACATTGTCGAGGCTTCGATCAGAGCCAAGCTGATCAAGTCGAAACAGACCAAGGAAGGGGAGTTCATCCCCCTGAACCAGACGGACATAAACGTGGGTTACAACACGGGAGACGACAGGCTCTTCCTCGTGTCACCGCTCATCATCTGCCACGAGATCAACCAGCACAGCCCCTTCTGGGAGATTTCACAGGCCCATCTGGCCAAGGAGGAGCTGGAGATAGTTGTGATCCTGGAGGGGATGGTGGAGGCCACAGGTGAGTTCTCAAATCCAAGATTTTCAAGTCAAAAGTTGATGCATTTTTGGAAATAAATTATGAGCCGATTGCAGCAACACATGTTGTCATCGTTACCGTATGACAGGAAACCTTGTATAATCATTCCACCCTGGAAAAAGAATTGTTCAAATAATACATTACAAGCTCAAAATTAATGCCATTGACCGATGAGTGCTTGCAGAGTTCTGAGCTTTGAGGTTAATCTGATACAAAGTGGTCGGACTACTGTAAATGTAATCTCTGGGTTTTTTGGAGTTTTTTTTTGTGGGTTTAAAACTATAGGCGGCAGACATACATCTAAATTTAAAATCAGACTCTAATATTACACAGTTTTATCCTCTCAAACAGCCAGCAACCAAGAGATAAAGACATGATTTTTGTAAAATCAAAAGCAAGAGAGAATCTTCAGGGCACAGCCAGGAGCAGGATAGCCACAACATCTGGATGGCCAGCAACAACCAGGAACACTTAAAAAACATATTCATGTTTCAGATAAAACAATCTGATGTGAGCCATAAAGACGTTTGCAGGCATTCATCCAACTGTCTGCTCTAGTAAAATAAAATAAAATAAAATGGTTATATAATGACTGAGCGGCGTGTTTTGAAGCAGCTGCTGGAGTTTCACAGAGAATTCTGTTTCCTGCAGACAGCTGAGCCAATGAGCCTTTAATTAACGTCAAAATATCATGGAAATGCTGCTGTAAATGATTAACAGTTTACTAACTGTGAAAGAAATGTTTTTAGGTCCCAGACAGCATGAAAACTGTGATAGGAGAAACATTTTTGTCATGTTTGAAATACATCTGCCTTCAGTTTCTTTACTGCCTGTCAGCTAAAAATAATTAATAATTAATTTATTTGTTTTATATGAAGTTTCCAGGTAAGTTTCTCATCATAAAAAAATATCCAAAATAAAACTCAAATAATATGAGACATGGATTAAACTGACTTATCTTCTACTTTCAACACAAACTAGGGAATGTGTAATTCATCTGTAATGTTGTGTCGACTTTTCTGTATACCGTAAACTACAAATTGTACTGTAAAGTATTATACAATTAAACAGCAAACTTTACTGCAAAGTGAAAACTTCTGAAGTTTAATAAAATAAAAAAACACATACAAATGTAAACATATCATCCAAACTGTAAACTTCTACTGTAAAGTTGTTAGGTTAAACTCTAAACTTTCTTGTGAAGCGACGCAACAAAATGACATTTTTTTTTCACACGAAGCTGCCCTCTTCCACAGGCGGAAGCAACCTGTCAAAATAAAACCTGTAACCCGCTACAGAATAAAATGCAATAACCTATGGTTTACACATTGATATAATTTGCCTCGTACATTGCAGGACCTGCGATGTGGCTATTGCACACAAGTACCGTACATTGCGATGATGACGCTCGAACAATATAGCATACAGCTGTAGCTCAAAATGTAAATCTATAAATTCCAAACTACGTAACTGTGACATGAAAACTTATAATGCCCCAACTATAACTTTACAGTGATGTGTAAACTTTTGAAGTAAAACCTTTCCGAACAGGTATTTTGTAAACATTGTCCCTTTTGTATGGGATAGTTTATTTACTCTACCATCAATGATGTTGTCCTTCATCTGAGACGGCTAGTAGGTTTTTTTCTTGCCTTTTGTTTGATTCAGTGCGTAGAAACATCCTATTATCTCCAGAGATAAAGGAGATGATCTTTGCTTTCATAACCACTCATTTTTACTGTCTTCTAGTTGCTGTTTTGGGATTAAAGCAGAGGAACTGTGAGTCATAGCTTTCTGAAGGGAGATGTCGAGCTGCCACAATCACATGCAGCAACAGGGGCATTGTTCAGTTGAGATACTAGTGACAACATGAACAACATGTAACAGGATCTGGTGTAAATTTTTAAAAAATGATTTAGTGTTTGCCCTAACTGCATGGAAATTGGTGCATTTGTGTTGCTTGTTTCATATTTACATAGAAATATGCATATAGAACAGTCTGGCCAAAGAGGACCTGTGGGGATGCTTAAATTTTTTTAAGGGGGTACCCCCCCCCCTCCCCTTGGTGGTGGCCCACTAGGACAAAAAACAAGACATTTGCTATTTATCCCCCATGAAACCACATCTCCACCAGGAGACATTTAAAACACAGCTTTTGATTTGTGCAACTGTAACAGCTCTCTAAAGAAGTATCCAAATTGTTTAAAAACATAAATTCAGTCTACGATTCATTGACGCGTCAGCACCTATTTTCAGGAGAAAACCCTTACTGTCCACCATCACACACAGTCAGTAGTTTATGGAGGTGTCTGTCTGTTGTTTTAAGACAGACTTTAAAACTGTGCACCTGCTCTTTAAAACTGACTTGCGTACAGTGTCGCTTTGACCTAAATGCTAACATCAGCGTGACAGCATGCTCACAGTAACGCCAGACTGGAATTTCATTCTTATTCCAGGATGAACGCCGTTCCTCTGTTGGTTCCCAACACAACATTGACTGTGTAAGATTTCCGTTTGGTGTTCCTATTGTTCCTCCTAAATCACTTTGTCGCATTATTTGGCCAGCAGTGTGTTTCACTGTACTGATTAATCTTTTCCCCTCATTTGAAATATGTGCTGCGTTAGTTTGTTCGTTAGACTTTTAATCAATTTGTGAATGAAAAGTTTCCATGTTGCTAGATCTCTGCTATCAAACTATACAAAAATGGACAAACAGGGTGGAGTGAGCCCGGGTGTGATGTGTCTCATTTACATTTAAAGTGACCACAAAAAAAATAGTTGCTCTCAGACGCACCTCAGAAAAAGGGTGAAAAATGGGCTTGTGAAGTTACAACAACCAGGAATTCAGACCAAAGCATTGCAGTTCCACTCCACATAAGGCATAGGGATTTAAATAGAAAAACAAAGTATTTAAAAGCATATGTCACCTTTAAATGTATTAAGCGAAGGAAGATTATGGAACGGGGTAATTGGTTTGAAAAAGCCCTGGGAGCTTCTATCGCTTTTAATCCTTCATGTTGTGTCTCCAGGGATGACCTGTCAGGCCAGGAGCTCCTACATCAGCAGCGAGATCAAATGGGGCTACCGCTTCATGCCCGTCCTGACGCTGGAGGACGGCTTCTACGAGGTGGACTACAACAGTTTCCACGAAGTCTATGAGACGAACACACCCACCTGTAGTGCCAAAGAGCTCGCCGACATGGCCAACCGTGCCCGCCTACCCCTCACCTGGTCGCTGGCCAGCAAGCTGAGCCAGCAGGGGCTGCCGGAATCCGAGCAGGAGGCAAAAACCAACGTGGACAGTGAGGACAAAGGCCAGATAGCCGAGAGGAATGGGGACATTGCCAACTTGGAGAGCGAGTCCAAAGTGTAGTGAGCAAGGTACCGTGAACGGCGAGCTCGCTGATTTTTATATACTGTAGAATGCCTGCTGGGGAAGACCCCACCACGAGGACCAAGGAACACAGTAGACCAAGTAATCCTTCACCCAGAATCGCTTTTTCTCAGTGATTTACACTCACCTTGAAAGACAAGTAAACATATAGACCTGTGGCCCACTGCTGGACTGGAAACCCTCTACAGAAAGTGCATGTTTCAGATACAATGTGATGTCCTCCTGAAAAAGATTCCTATTATTTTTTCTATTCAGATATTCCTTGGGGCATTTGCATAAGTATTTTTGTACATACTATAAACAGTTTTGGATTCTTCGTTTTGTTGCTGGGTGAATATTTAAATGATGTTTGATACTAATAACTTTTAGGTTAATTCTGTACATATTCCATGCCTTAGTGGATGTATAAAGCTTTCAATATTTGTTTTTCAGAACTATATCTACGCATGTACAAACTTTATCTGCAATTATGTTTACCCTGTACTCTGTAAATACTGTATAACAACGAGAAAATAAGGAAAAACAAACGTTTCAATGGATGCAAACTAGTTTAAACCAATGATAATTCTTCCCCAAACGATAAATGTTTTACGGTAGAACTACTCGAAGCCATGACTTGCTGTTTACAGCTGACCGACTTCAGACAAACTGCCCTTTAAAACTGCATTTTGTCACTTTTTTGCACATTGGAGACTGCTCGTTTGGTGGAGAATGTTAGTTGAGTCTCCAGAAATCCATCACGTCACCTAAAATCAACAATAAATAAACTGTAAGTTGCCTATTATGCACCTGATGAGACCTTTTGTTTGTTTTTTCTTTAGCTGAATTTTGATGTAACTGCTTCAAGAACTTGTTCAAATTTCTCAAAATGTGGTGTTTAAATGTTTTAAAGTCAATTATAAATGTAGGAGTGACAATTTGAGTACAACATGTGCGAAGGTGGGCAACAAAATAATGTGGCCGACCTAGAATACAATTATGTTGACATGGTGCTTTCTCCTGGTTTCCCAATACCGAAGCTCCCCAGTACTTTTGTTCCCCAGTACCTATGTTTGCAGGTACTTATAGCTCACAGCAGGTGTGATAATGAAAAGGACTGCAGTCTGCCGTGTAGAGAGCAGAGAGAAAGCCAAGCTGAGGAAAAACAGCTACTGATAATTAACAAGTAGACAAATGTGAAATGTTATGTGATACGAGCTGGTTTACGAGTGTTTATTACCAGCTGTATGTGAAGAAGGTATACCTGAGACGACAACCGGCATGTGTCCTTCGCCACTATCACACAGGTAAGCATGACTAAGCAACATGTGAGTAAACTTACTGCAAAATCACGGTTCACCTCCTTCATCCAGTTTAGAAAAATGTATTTATATGAAGGTGTTTAAACTTGCCCATATTTCTTCAACCTATTTTGGTCTGAAAAACATTTACGATGTATTCTCACGTAAGTATATAAAAAAATGTTACATTGAATGCGTTTGCATATATGGTGAAAACACGAGGAGACAAATCTTCAAATCGAAATGGATTTTTTTCTACAAATTTTACTTCTGTCTGGGAACGGTGAAACTTTTTGTGTATTTTGAGCGCATAAAATGTCATCTTTCATTTTATATCTTTTCATCAGATGACGCTGCAAAAGGGGCCAACGAGCAACATGACAACCAGACAGCCGACAGAAAATTAATGCAGTCCTTCTATACGAAACCAAAATAACCAAGAAAATTTTATTTAATATACAGATGTGGTAAAAAAAAAAAATACAAAAGCATTTACATCTTCTTTAAAGTCTAAGATTTTAAATAATAGATTTACTTGCTACTTTACGGGTTGTAAAATTAGTTAAAATTATAAACATTTATTTTTTCCAGTGGCCCCCACATGGCCACTATATTAAAACATTTCTGAAAGCTGATAAGTCATATTAAAAATCATCATTACTTCAAGTTATTGTTGCTAAAGGTGGTTAAATCAAGAAACACCAATAAAAGTAATGTTTTTTTAAAAGTGTCCCTTTTTTTTACTATGACTCAGGTGTTCTGAGGACAAAAGACACCAATGATGGACTTCAAAACATACAGCTGCAACGGACAACACAAAAGTTATTTTCCCTGTGAAGAATCCCAAAATAACAAGCACAGGTGTGACGGAGTCACAGTTCACCGAGGACGTGACGGCAGCACTACAAAAAACAAAACAAAAGATAAAAAGGTCTCGTGGGTGGTAAAACATGATTATTGCAACTATAAAAACACAAAACTTTATTTGCTCAAGAAGATAAAATTTGAATAAGGAACACATGAAGGGTGAAAGTGGCCTATACCCAGTACCTATACTCCCCTGTGGTCAGTAAGTCATCATAAGATGATTAACTTCCCATTCAAACCTTTTAAAACATATTGGGGGAAAAAATACTGAATTACAGAGCAGGCATTGTACCAGGTAACATAGGTACTGAGAAACATAGGTACTGGGAAACTGGGCCTGTTCCCTGGTACCCATGTCGGTTTACTGGTATCTATGTTTCCTAATACTTATGTTTTCCAGGACCTATGATTCTCTGTACCCATGTTACTGGGGAACCTATAGGAACCGTTTCCCAGTATCTTGTACTTAGAAATGTAGAGATAACCCCAGAGAATAGAGGCATAAATGATGAGCTGGAACAAAGGTTTTTTTTAGTGCATTGTCTGAGTTTTTATTTCAGTTTTATTTTAATAATTCATATCAACTTAAAACAATTGTTCACCAAAACCAAACTGAAATACTAATTTATACAGTTTTTTATTGTTTTAGTGTGATACAATTTGAAATGTAACTATAATGTTGAACAATTCTTTCAGTTAGAAAAAGTATCAAATACTTACATTTAAAGAGCACATTTTAGTTCAACGATAAACAAGTCAGTAACCATTGGGTTAATAAGTTTTAGCTTATTTCATATTCAGAAGATATTGGAGAGGTCCAACTCTAAAGCCACATCTTACCATAAAGCTCATAAAGCAAACAAATTGAAAAGTATTGTTCTTTTCTTAAAGTTACACACAATAATTCACTAAACAGACGGGCATTTTAGTTTTCACAAACATTACTTTTATATTCTGAAAATGACTAGGATTATTGTCGAGAGTAAATAGTCCAGTTGATGTTTCAGGTATTTTTTTATACTAATAAATGAACAGCAGTATTTTATAGCATTGATCAATAAAACAATAAAAAAACAATCTTTTTGTTTTAAATAATGGGCTTACATTGAAATGATTGTTTTGATTATATTAATAATAATAATGGTCATCAAAAATCTTTTTCCTTAATTGTTATATCTCAACCTTATTCATTAGTGCTTTAAACTCTGACTGACCTTCTTTCTACAGCTGAGTAAAGACAGAAAGAGTACAGTAAATTGTTTCATTTTAAATGATTTTGAGATGTTCAGGCTTCCCTTTTCTGATCACAAAAATAAAAATCATGTCGTTAAATAATAATACAACTGTAAAAAAAAATAAATAAAAAAAAACAAAACAAACAAGCAGTGATTTTAAAGGCAATCAGACAAAACTGGCCTAGCTTTTAAATTGTGGTATGAAAACATAAAAATGATCACATTTAGCAAACATTACTATATTTTTTCGTACACATTAGCATCTGTTGATGCATTGTAAAGGTCAGTTTGTGTCTTGATAAAAAATACAGTATTTTTTTTAACAAAGTACGTCTCTTTTATTTGATATTTTACAGGAATAATTGATTGAATTTTTTTTTTCCTGTAATGTTTTGCAGCTGAATTTCTGTTCAGCGGATAACACTTAAATAGAAAGAGGTCTGAAAAAGACAGATGCTAACTTGAAGATTTAAAACTTGAAAGGTGTTCAACTCAATTTAGCATGATTAGAATTTAAAAATTTGTCAAAAATCATGTGTTAGCTATTTAAAATATACAATACAATGCTGTTTTTTTTTATAGAGCTAACTGAATATTCGCTATCAGTTTAGCTTCTTATTAGCTAAATAGCAAATTCACTAAATATTACCCTGTATTTTATCTAATTGTTTATTTAAGTTTTGTAAATATTATTAACAAGTCATTCAATTTTACTTTTACTAAGTGTTTTAAAGTACCTGCTTAGATAAACTTAAGTCACTATCTATTAGCCACAAATGATAACATATAGCTTAAGTATTAAACTAGCAAAATCAACAAATATTACCCTGTTATTTATCTTTATATCACTAAAGAACTGTAAAGTTTTGTACAACTATATTTTCTCTAAATGTTTTGAAGTACCTGTTTGGATAAAAAAGTCACTATTAGCCACAGTCAGATATTGATACTGAACAGAAAACTTGCGGACCTAAACTTTGTTTCAACGTTTTGTTTTTACCAACTTTGTGATAAAAGAAAATGAAGTGAAGAAGCTGCAGAAAATGTGAAACGTAATGAAATGCAACGTTTGCAGATAGTTTTAATTGTTTTACAGTTGAAACTGTTTTGGGAGTTGCCGTGTCCTGGATGACAGAGTCTACATCAGCATATTTTAGCTTTAGTTTAATAACAAAAAAGTCTTAACGGTTTGAAATAAGTATGTTACAAGTCTGTCGCTTTTATTTGTTAATGAAGCTAACGATTAAATTAGTTCAGCTACAGATTTTGTTAGCTAAATAGCTAACTCACATAATATTACTTTGTATTATATCTAATTAGGCTTTTCAGCTTGATCACTACAGAACTGTAACGTTTCTGTACATATTTTTTATTTTATTTTCTCTGAACGTTTTGAGGTATCTGCTTAAATTTTTAACACGTCACTGTTAGCCACAGATGCTAACATACATCTTTGGTACTTGAACCATGTTAAAGAGTTGAAAACTTTTGCTAAAAGTGTTTTGTGTTTTTCGTTAAAAGTAAAGTAAAATTGGGAAACTATAAAAAGTGAAATGTAATGACATGAAATAAGGTTTTGATAAGAACAGTTGTGTTAATGATTTGAAATAAGTAAAACAGGTTTATTGCTTTTGCATGCTATTCTTGTTGGCTAGTTTGCAAATTTATTGAATATTACCATATTTAGGTTTCTTAGCTCGATTAATAAAAAATGGTAACATTTTCATAAATGTAATTAGGCGTCAACAAGCATTTTTTTGTAAAAATTATGTGCAAATATGTTTTTTTTTTATCAAAAGCATCTTTCAATGCTGACATGAAAAAAAACAAAAACACTGACTACAAGTTCACAGTGAAATGTTACGTGTTAGTTGTTGGTGTTAGCAGGCTTTTTAAAGTCCAGACAAAATGCAATAATGTTTTGTTATTTAAAATTCAGCACAAAAGCTGGCATGAACTAAAACTGTACCAGAACTCGACTCCTTCATCCAGCGAACACCTGGGGTTTGATGGGTGACGGCAGGTTCTCGTTGTCCATATTGTTGGCATCAATGGCAGAAACTTTGGAGGACATAATCTCCAGGGGATATTTCTGCAAGATGTTGTGCACTTCCTGCTGTACACTTTCAGGCCAGGAGAGGAGATCGGCCTGGAGACTCCTAGCAGCATCCATCAGGGCCTCCTGACGGCTGCAGAGACCCGACAGCATTTCCAGGTTTTGGTTGAGCTGGGCCAGGACAGGGTTGGTGGCAGAAGTGCTGACTCCTGGACCAGCGTTGGGCCACTCGCCCTCTGAGCTGCTGAATCGTGGTGAAGCTTGACCAGACATGTAGCGCTCGAATTCCTCCGCAGAAAGGTTGAGAGACTGAGCATCTAACTTTTCGATAAAGGCCACTGCGCAGCACTGAAAAAGAAAACCAACCATAGACACCGTGTCAAGAAATTAACTTTGAACATTTCTACTACGAACCATACAGTACTATACTTTTACTAGTACTAACTATACAGTACTGAACTATACAGTAGAGCTTCAAATCCCACACTTATCAATGAGAAGAAAAAAATTTTCGTCTTTTACAAGTTTTGTATCGTAAACTAAAAATCAACACGATACAAAACGACATAAAAGCAAACAAAAACAAAATAAAGTGATCAAAAATTTTAATTATTTGGCTGAGAATTAATCAAGAAAAGGTTAAAAACAAAACAACTGGACTTCTATTCTGTAGCTGAAGACGTTTTGTGTCCTATCCATGAAGCTTTCTCAATTCAAAATGTCTGGAGTAGTATGGAGTTCCACGCTTTAGGCTGATAATTAGAAAAACACAAACCAGGTTGGTGAAGTAGTACCCATCTTCTCCGGTCATCAGCCTGCTGGGGTTACAGAATCGGGTAATGTACTGGATGTTGGACTGAAGTCGAGGAGGGTTAGCCTTCAGGACGATGTAAATGAGCGCAGGAAGAAAATCATCAGCGGAGGCCGGCTCATTCTTGGTGATCCGGATGGCGCTGAATATGTGCTTGCTGCAGCGCGTGATGCAAGCGAGTTTGTCTCGAGGAACCCTCTTTGAGTCCATCTCAATGATATCTGAAAAAGACAAAGACATGAAGGTTGAACTGAAGACATGTAGCTAAAATGATTTTTCTCACTTCTTCCTAGAGTAGTAAATCGTCTGTTTTTTAAAACAACACGATCGATTTGTTTGGATGACAATACAATGATTCTTGTTATCGCAAAGTTTGTCATGATACGATTTGGATTCACTTCACAATCAATCATCACATATGATGCAATATGGTGAATTGTAAACCGGTTCCAGTAACAGAATTATAGATTTTGTGTGGATTTGTCACTATTAATGATTGTTTCTGAATAGACATTGAATGTATTGTATAAAACATTTAATGAAGTTTCAATGTTGGTATTGGTTTCGGGTATTGGGGCACTTTGTACGAGTACTTGTAAAAAGGCTGATATCGGTAAATTGTTGGGACACCACTAAAATATAACAAATGGTAAATGGCTTGTACTTATATTTATCAAGTCCCTACGGACTCCAAAGAGCTTTACACTACAGACATCCACCCATTCACACACACATTCATACACTGATGGTGGTAAGCTACATTGTAGCCACAGCTGCAACAAAAAGTACCTTCCATTGCATGTGGGCACGACGAAGGGGAAGGATTTTGGTTAAAGGTCATTCTGTCTAGCTGTGTGGTTACAAAGGCATGAATTAATGTCTCAAAATGTTGATTAGAAAGGATTGGATAAGATCATCACGCTACTATCGACCCGATACCAATATTCATTGTGGTATCGATACTATCGATATTAAGCTCAATACATGCACCCCTAACAGCAACGTTAACTCTTCTTACGTCTTCAAGTTGAGTCTTTTCCCCACCTGTTATTGCTTTGACCACATTCTCAGACACATCAGGGATTTCTTCATCCATGGACACACAGAGCATCTGGATAGTCACCCAGTGCAGAGCCCTGCAACACAAGAGATCAACACTGGGTTCATGATGAAGCAAGCCTGACCCTCAGTTTACACTGCATCTGTCTCTGGTCCATCTCCGCTCCGGTCCACTCCGCTGCGAACTTCTCCGCCCTCCTAATTTACACTTCGTCTGGCTCTGCTCCACTGCAGTCCGGTACAAAGCCAGGAGGGTGCTCCAAAGAGCATGCGCAGAAACGGCGAGTCATTTAAAATAGTGTCGTTTTCTACTTCCGTAATTAATTTTTCCTCATCCATTGTTCCTCACTGTGTTTTGCCTGAGCGACAGGACGTGACACATCAAATCACCTGAAGACAATTAGTAGTTTTAAGAATAAAATGTTTGTGACCATTAGAGAAACGATAAAAGATAGATGGATGTTTTGAAATGCGTATTAGGGTTTTGTTTGTAACAACCATATATTAAGATGACAGCGATGTAATGAAATAACTTGTGTTTTAATAATAGATTGAAAAAAATGCGGAGGCCGGACCTGAGTGGACCGGAGATGGATGCTGTGTAAATTGGGGGTGTGGGTTGTTTTTTGATTTCTGTATCTATCTATCATACTATGCTTGCACATGTGTTTGTTACAGTCATTTCCCCTGTGGGACATGTGCTTTCAGCAGCTGCCACGGTGTGTTCACATGTAAGAAAAACACCAAAGACTCAGCTAAAAAAAGGCTGTTGTGTAATCAACTGTGGCGGCTAAAGATTATAGATGAAGGCTTTCTGAGACATACAGAGCACATATGTCCCCACCCCCACCTTATCCTGTGTTGTGTAGCCAAGTCTTTCTTCTCATCATCAGTTGTTTCCGGACAGAAAACACTCTTATACAAACGAGTCATGATGTACTTTTCCACTTGGTCCATCACCTGCTCCACAGACTCTGAAGAGCCTAACAGACAAACAGCAATGAGAATCTGTAGGTGCTGCCATCTTGTGGCGCCAACAGTACGTATTTTTGACATAATATGAAGGATTATTGGAATAAAATTGTTGAATGTTGATGGAAGTTTTCAGAGCTAACCTTTAAAGTGACTCATCAGGCGGTCAGCCATGCTCTGATAGAAATCCTGAACACACTCAGACAGCTCATCAGCACCCAGGTCCTAACAAATATAGTGATTAATAAAAACACTCATTTTGTCAGGTCTTAAAATAAACCTCTTGAATACAACGTACCTTCTTACTTGACATGTTCATAAGGAAGGCTCTGCACTGCTTATGGACCTCCCGGCCAGGTTTGTGGAGGTTCTTCAAGAAGTCCACAAAGTCTTTAGACACTTGGTCCGTGTCAAAACTAGCATGGCGACTAATGGACGGACTTGTCGACTTGCCCTCTTGGGTTTCTGAGAAGAGAGGCCCGTGAAGAAACAAGTTTTGTTTAAGTTCCTCTCCACAGTCTGTCAACAAATTAAAAAAACACTAAAAGGTAACAGTTTGAGACACAAAGTACTGTTTTAGCACAAAACGCTGACAGGTGGTGCAGCTCTCACTTCCTGTTTCAGGTCTTTGCTGGATATTTTCTATGACTTTCAGATCCTGTTCATCAAATTTAACCATTTTTTCTCTTTCTTTTTTAGACCTGGACATCTCATCGAAGACAACAAACCACCAAGTGTTTCGAATTGATCGTGGCACCTTTCTTGGAGGCGGTCCGTGATGAGGGGCTGAAGAACTTCTTGACAGTGGTCACTTTGCGTGTCTTCTCGTTGGTTTTCTTTTCCTCAAACTTGGAGAAGGGGCCGAGGGAGGCATGTCCCGAGTGCTGCTGCGCCGCAGCCGACTGGGGGTGTGTTCCATGACTGCTGGCGTACGCTGCCTCCTCTTCTCGTTGTAACCTGGTCCCAAGGAAAAGTTGACACAAAAATGACAAAAGTCAGAATTTTGATGTTCTTCCATTAACATTATGAAGCCATTTTCGAGTCTGATTCAGGTCTCACTTCTCTGCCAGGGCCCAGTCATCCTGAATCTGCTTCTGCCGCACCCGCTGGTACTCCTCCCTCCAGCACTTGGAGCACAGCCCCTGCCAAGCTGCATTTCCGTAGTAACCGCATCCCTTTTTGCACAGAAGGTCTGACTGGTCCACGTGTATCCCTCGCCGCTCCGTTCGCTGACTCATGGTGCTGGATGACCTGGAATGAAAGATTTGGCGTTTGGATTTATTACACAAAACTTACAGTTTACACACAAGATGGACATTTCATAACACTTCATTCAAACAAACACTCAGTTTCAGTTTGTCTGCTGGAGCTATAAATTGTTAAGAAGACAGGGGTTGAAACACTCAGGTCTTCCTGGTTCTGTTGAAAGTTTGTTCCTGTTAACATAGAGTCATTCCTTTCCACAGTAGACTTTGTGTGCCTCAGGATAGACAAAGTGAACTTTTACAACATATGTGAATATTTTTGTACAGTCTCCTGAGATCACCTGATGTAAATTAGCGTTATGAAAATGAACTGAATTAAATTAAAACTGTACATTCTTACATGCATACATAGTTGATAAATTGTTTCTACTGAAACCAAAATATGCAATTAAATTAAATGCACAATTTAATCAATCAGAACCATAGTTTGGTTATTTCCACCATAAAATTCCGTAAAGAAATAATCAGATTTAAGCCTCTCTCCTGCTTTAAAAGAGGGTTTTATGAGAAATCTCAGCTGACACATCACGCTGACAGGTGACAATTATTGCTAAAATGTTAGCTTAATTCATGTTTTAATGTCAAAAGCATAAACTCACAGATGTTCAGTATAAAGTCGAGACGATAGCTAAAGACGCTATTTATTTTATTTTCATGAACATTAAATCAAAAAGGCTGCTCTATTGCTTTTTGAGGAAACACGATATAGGTTTTAAAATAAGTTTATCTACAAAAAATATTCGTGTTTAGTTCCATTTTAGCCTTCATTCACGCTGGAGGTCAAGCAGCAGCTAACAGATTTAGCTTGGTTTTATGAGCTTTACGGGGTGAAATAGCTGAACCGGAATGAATTTCCCTCGAGTCTGATCGTTTCTGTTTTACGTTTATAAAAATGTTATGAAGCCACGGCGCCGCTTTGGTACTCACCTGTTCTGTTTTCACCGATCACTTAGTACTGTATGAACAAACCCCCCTCCTCCGCTTACTGTACGCCTCTGCCCCTTAACGTCAAAAACGAGGTAGTGACGTCATCACGCTGGAACAAGGAAGTTAAGCAACATTTGGTATATAAGACGAAAAAAATCTTCTTTTTCGTTGTTTGTGAGTTTACCCGTTAAAAAAGCTACAGAATATTAGTTACTAAGCTGAACAGCTTTTATCTGTTATATTTTAAAAAAAAATGTATGAAAATTAGTTTAGTCAGCTGGCCTTAGCATTAAGGACATTTTTAAAGGTCTGGTTAATGACGTCATAAAAAGAAGGCTGAAGGTTGTCACGGACGGAAACCACCAAGTTCTTCCGAATGGGCAGGAAAATAATAATAATAATAATAATAATGCTGTATATAATGTAAAAAAAAAACAATTTATCCATTTTCAGTTATTTTATGTTCGTAATAACTTCTAAAACTAGATTAATGAAACCTCAGATGAACAACAGCACAGGTTGTGACATTTTAAAACGAGCCATAAAATTAGGAAATTATGAGCACACATGAATATATAAGAATTTATATGCTGAAAATAAAATGCAATGACTGATCATCACCAAGCGTGAAAGCCTCTGTCAAAAACAAAATAATTTGATGTCAAATTTCTGATTCAAGCCTTACACTTTAAGTTGAGTTGCTGACAACGGAGTTTAGACATAAACCAGAAGCTAATTTCTCAGAATGAACCAACTTTATTTACTTTCAGGTTAATGTTCAAAGAATTTGTCTAAATGCCAGTCTGACAAACAAGGGTTCTGGTGCTGTGCTCTGGTGGACGGGGTGAGTTTGTTATCACAATTCTGACAGGAGTAAACAACCTGCAGCACACACTGATCCCTAAGGTTTAGCCATGATCCTGATGGGTCCCACCTTGTGTCTTCCGTCTCCAGCCACAGTCCAGGAGCTGTTCTCTGTGGCTCGAGATGCTAACATTATCCCAGATGTCTCTTTAGACCCCATCCTCACCACCTTCCTCTCTCTGGATTCCCCTGCGGCACTGCAGCACCGGTACGACTTCTTACAGCGGGGCATGAGCCAGGACCAGAGGGTGGCCTTTCACCAGAACCTGACTGCAGAGCTGGGCTCCTGCAGGGTCACACACGGAGGAGTGGGCGTCGTTGCTCTGGCACTGACCCTGCTTTTTGACCAGGTCGCCCGACAAGTAGGTTAAAAACCCATTCTGTGTTCATTTAATATGCTTGTTGCTCTAAGCCAGTGGTACCTTGGGCCTGGAGGTCCAGCAGCATGTTGGTTGGTTTCCCTGTTACCCTGCTCTTCAGTGGATTCTGCAAGAAGCTTGTTAATCACTAAAAGCACAGAAACCAATGTGTTTTAAATTCTGTGTCTCATCAGATCCGCCCACAGGGTTCAACACAGAGCAGCGGTTCAGCTCGGAGATCCAAAGCTAAGAGGATTTTTGGTATTAGTGCGTCCTCGAGAATTGGCCGGATCATCCAGACCTACCTGAGCCTCGTCCCCGGCGTTGCCAACAGTGAGGAGGAGATGGCTGAGACCACCGAGCTCTATGACGACCGGCTGAAACTGGAGCTGCTCGACCACTACGAGAGGATGACCACGAAGAAGAGGATGAGTACAGACGCCATGCAGCAGTGGCTGACAGGGGCTGTGTTTCATCTGCACACGAGGCTCCATCAGGTTCGAACTGTCAAGTCAGAAGTAAAACAAATCCAGGAAATCAAAAAAAATAATCTCTATAGTTTCAGATCACACAGCGGCCATAGTCCTTTTAATTAATCCTCCCTTTCATGTTGCTGAGCATGGTCTCGAGGCTGTGTGATAGTATTTGAGAAATCCTCCTTTTTAACTTGTCTGGCTTATCGTTTCTATATCTCCCAATTGTGAGAGATGTGGAGGTCCTCCTTATTTTGTGCATACCGGTATATATTGCAAAGTGTAATCTTTATACATCACGCCTGTGCAAATTCTCAGTTATCCGGGTCATCGCAACAGCAAACAGGCTTAAATCGGAGGCAACCGGACTTAGATC
>JAVKLF010000028.1:3784138-3798951 GCA_034783495.1 Millerichthys robustus
ACCTGGCCTCGTAGCGTAAGTTTAGGAGAGGATAGGCCAAACAAACACAAACCAAATAGAGAAAAAGCCAAGAAAAACCAGGTGTTTGTTGAAACAATGTCTGATAACTCCTCACTTCCTCTAACGAATAAAACGTAACGTTTGACCACAGAAATGATGACTTTCATTGAAATATACACGCTCGCAATATATGATGACTGTTATTTATTGCGAACGTATATATATTTCATTCTTTTTAACCGTATATTTCAATAGCAATGATTTCAGAGGTAAGGTAAGTAAAACCCAACATACGTTTAACACAACCGCAGAACAGCTGCGGGTCACGTGAGATACCGCCTCGCAGCTTAGCGACAAGCTAACTGTCGTTTGTAACCTTTACAAAAGCTCACTGACGGGTTCACTGGCACTTAAACTAAACATATATGTTTAACAAAAGTTAATATTTTCAGAACATGTTACATGAACAGGACGGTTAAGTGTTTGTTAATAATAACTCACCCCCTGACGGTAAACTTTGTTTGCTCTCTTCAGTCTTATATCCAAAGTGACGCTCATGACTTCAGAGATGATTTTGACCGTTTAGTAACACTTTTCGTCTAAGACTCGTTTTTTCTCACCAATTCAACAAACAAACAATTATTTCTTTACAATTGACAAAGCAGCGCATTTCGTTTAGGTAGAATCTCGAGACGTCATGAGAATTCAATATCCGGATACATGTCAAAATAAGAGTACTATTTCCGGTAAGGCTAGGAATCGTCCGGTTCAGCTCCTTCAAAGTAAAAGCAGGAGAACATTAAATCAAGCAAATGTTCTGACTGGAAATGTGTACAAATGTTAATTTATTAAACATGGCCGTTTTGGAAGCCAAATGTAAAGTTGTTATTTTTTTTTGCAGACTACAATATTAGTAAACCTTGAAACTCTGTCAGGAGTATAAACACATGGTGCCAACTGCTATCATACAGGCACAGAAATTCTCCTGCTGGGAAAAAAAACCCATTTAATCTGAATATATTATCTGTAACTTTAACAAACTGTGTTTCCTAAAATGTTAGATGAGTATTTTTAATAGTTCTTAAATTCAATCATGTTATTTCTGATAAATTTTAGAAATTTACATAAAATGTAACTATTTGAAATTAGAAGTGTTAGTATTCACTTGCAGTTTTGTTGTCATATTCTTATAGATATAGAACCAAATGGGCCAAAGGGTTCAAATTTGTCTGGGACAGTAATTTTTTTTTTCTTCTCAGATTGTTTGCACCACATACATTTACCCCCAACCAGTACAAACTCTCAAGTTGCTCCACAATGTTGCCACAACAAAAGGTGAAGTAAAAGAGCTGCTGGTTGAACCTGCTCTGTCCTTATTGTGTTCTAACATTTGATCGTTTTCCTGCACAGTGATATAAATCCCTGTCAGTTACACACATCAGGTTCCCAATTGGTTTAGAAAAGTATAGGAAAATGCAACCGAACATAAAAAAACCTATAAGTTCATATTACACAGAGGGTGTTTAATGTGCTAATACACTTTCTATTATTATCGCAAACCAAGCTGTAGGCAGCAATGCACTGATAAAATGTTAAAAATCAATCATTTGTATCTTCAAAGCATTTAGTTAGTTTGTGATCGCTGTAATCTCATCTTGTGACTGCAGGTTGTTTGAATCTGCATCAGCTGGAACACGTCAGGCCCCTAAGCTTCAGCATCTTTTGCAAATTTTCCCCTTTTCAAGAACACAACGACCATCGACGAACTGATGGTACTGTAGCTTATCAACAGAACGAGCAACAACCTGATGAAACATGATGTTGCTGGGAGGTTCTATAAACTTGTTAAAGCAGAGTTTTGAACACAACACACTTTTAAATGTAACAGTAACTTTTATTTACCACAAATCTTTCCCTCCTGCACCATAAAGACCCCTTCATATCTATATATGTACATGTATTTATTTTTAACAAGCAGCCCAAATTTAAAAGGAAAATAACTGATCCCACAAACATTTGAGCTTTCTAAACTACAATGCAGATTAAAACTGTAGAGAATTATTCGCCTTTTACTAAAGAACTGTTTTAATATTTCAAATATCAAAATTAAGACTTAAAGTGCTGATGAAATCAAAGTCACAGTTTGTGTTTGTTTGGTAGCAATTCAGCTTGGTACACAATGAGTACATACTGGGTATTTACCAGGTAAGTAACAGATATGTACCCTGTAAATATAGGATAACAAGTCACTTCATAGTACATCAGAACCCTTTATGTTCCAGATATGTAGCATACATTATATATGTACAGTACAAACGTATAACATAGAGTATGTATTGCTGCTGTATAGAACCATGTGCTCCAACAGTGACAATTATTATCTTAATGGTTTTGATTCTATTTAAGACTTTCTATTTGCCAGTAAAACAAAATAACTTAACAACTCAGTTTGCACTCAGAGATAATCACTAACTGTTCCTCTAATTAATAATTTTCTAGTTATTTCATGGAAAACTCAAATGTAAAAACATCACAAAATACACTAAATGTACTGAGTGTTTTTAACTATTTCCGTCTGATGGAAAATTTGATTTTCAGTACGATTAAAAACTAAGAACAAATCACATTTGTTAAAATGCCAACAGTGTTTGAATCAGTGGTCACTGCTGTGAGAACTAAGCATGTTCATAAACCAAGACTACAGTCGAGTGTCAGTAAAGTCAAACTAACAGTCTGTCGTTTCTTAGTCTTCCTCCAGCTTTAGCTTCTCTGTTTTGTTGCTCAGAGGGGCTGCATCGTTGCTCACTTGCACCAAGTCAAAGAAGTTGAAATCGACCACGTAGCGCCCGCTGACGCTGCTGAACAGCATCGGTTTGAACTCGTAGCCCCACAGGATCTCCTGAGGGATGTAGGAGGTGCGGCTCTGACACGTGGCTGCGGTCGACTCCATGGTGGCGTTGAGAGTGACGAGCAGCTCCAGGTCTCGACTGTGCAGAGTTGCCGCGGTCAGGCCCGCCAACGGGCTGTGCTCGTCGATAACGTGGTAGAAGGTGAGCGGGAGGATCAGGAAGGGGCATTCTTCGCTGGAGTCCATGTGGAAATCCACAGAACACTGCTGGATTTGGGTCTTCTCGCCTTCCTCCGTCACGTTGGAGCGGAACAGCTTTCCTGACAGCTGACACTGGATCAGCAGACTTTTCCTCATGTTGGCCACTCTCACCATTAAACACATATTTCCTCGGTGCCGACAGATTACCGCCAGCTGGCTGAACTTTATGGTTTCTGCTCTCTTCTTGGGTCGAGCCAGTTTGGCCAGAAAAGCCCCCGTGACAAAGATCTCTGCCAGGCCTGTGATGACGAGCTGAGACACCAGTGTGAAGATGGCCAGAGGACACTCCTCAGAAATGTAACGGAAGCCATAACCGATGGTGGTCTGCGACTCCAGAGAGAACAGGAAGGCTCCGGTGAGCGTCTGCACATTCATCACGCAGGGGGTGTGGGTGGAGTTCAGCCCAGCCTCGTAGTCTCCGTTCCCCATGCCGATCAGGTAAAAGAAGACCCCGAAGATGAACCAGGTCATGATGAAAGTGGAGGCAAACAGAGTGAGCTTGTAACGCCACTTCATGTCCACCACGGTGGTCCAGATGTCGTGCAGGTACAGCTTGACCATGCCCTCCACGTTGTCGATTTGGATGTTGTTGTGGCCATCCTTGGACACGATCCTTCGCTGGACCACGGACTTCCTGTGGGCCATGTCACTCTGCTTCAAGAAAAACAGACGGTGACTTCTGATGATTTACTTTGGCATTGCAGGTAAAAGGGTCTGGCAAAGAAAACAAAAAGATGGGATTATTTCTACATGTTTAAAGCAAAACAAGTATTAATATAGTATCTGTTGACTTCAAGGAGCACTCAATGACCTGCAGGAGTCACTGGGTGAACTTTGGACTTTGCAGGGTCACTCTGAGAAAAAAAGACTGTTTCCACAAAGCAGACAGCTGTGGACCAGATCTGGTGTCAAGCTGGCACAGCTGACATGGCAAGTGGTTTGTTAACAGGATGTGGGCCAGGTCTGGCAATGACTGATATTTAGCATGTAACAACTGGCCCAGGTGCGGTTCCGTTTACGTGGTGCTGGCCCAAGCGTAGACCATCTCTGGCAAACCGCATCTGAAACACCAAAGCGCCGTCATTCCTTGCAGTATCTGGGCCGAGTGTTGGTGCACCGTGTGGGCCAGAACTGGGCCAGACAAACCTTGATATTTGGGTTCATGCTCACACCTCAGGACAAGTTAAATTAAACCAGTTAATCTAAGATGCATGTTTACGGACTGTTGGAGAAAAGTGGAGTTCCCAAGAAGACCAGTCCTTCATGGGGCAAACACAGAAACTCAAACCCAACCAGGAAATGAAACCAGGACCTTCTTCATGATGCAAATCAGCTGATCCACTGAAATCATCCTTCATTTCTTTACACTATAATTCCAAGGTCTTCAGAATACATGATCTTGATCAATAGTTTCTCAGGTTGTTGCATTGTCAGTCAAACCCTGGTTCCTTGTAGGCGAAGTATGAGGGGACTCAGGGAGCGGCCTAAAACCTTTGCACAGTACTGTACGATCTTGAACGATAGAGGCGTTACATAATTATGTACCAAGAAAAAAGTGTTTTTTTAATGTAAAATGGTAACTATTTAATGGCTGTTTTGTCCTCAGCTGTGATCAAGTGATCCGCTTTCACGAGGCCGTGACCTTGGACAGTTTTTAATTAACAGAAATGTTAATTTTTAACACTCCGACGTTTATTTGAGGTCGTTGGTTAACAGTTTTATTTGACTATAATAGCAGCTTCATGTTCAGTTGTAAAAAAAAAAAAAAAAGACAAAAACGTAGCGATGAAAGTAGGTCATTGTGAATCAACTGAAGAACCTGAAATGAAATAAAATCATCAGACATCAGAACAGATTCAGCTCTGTTCCCTTACAGTGATCTGGGATTAAATCCTGACGGGTGTGGGTTTTCTGCAGGGTCTCGGGACTCCCACAGTCCAAAAACAAACTGTCTCATGTGTCCCTGTGATGAACTGTGGACACCTTCCAGCATCATATGGGATAGTACCAGACCAAGCCTTGGATGACTTTAAAGCTACAGTTTTGACAAGAAAACTTGATACACTTTTATATCTATGCATTTATCTATTAATGTTAACGCTTTTTAGATGATCTAAGTTGTTTTTTTGTTGCTATGCAGAAAGAAAAAAATGGTTTATGCCTGCAGATAAATAAAGGAAATTTCCAGCTGCCAAGGTGAAAACATAAAGTCAGAAATGAAATTTCATAAAGATCCTTCAATTTATATTAAGTCACTACGTCTTTAAAAATGTCCCATACAACATAAAAGTATTAAATAACTTTGAAAAATGTTACCGACTTACATTGTTCTTCATCTCTAATGTTTTATCTAACAGTCAAAACAAGCTGAAAGTGGTTTTAAACACAGTAATGTTATGAAAATAAACATGCAGAAAGAAACGATTCAGTGTAAAACCTTTGCACCAGTGAATTCAATAATAAATGTAGCTCCGAGCACATTCTGACGGAGCTGCCTTGGAGTCAAACATTACAAGAACCAGAGACATTTAATAACCATCAATTCTTTCATAAATATTTATCCTACTTACACTCAGTTGTGGCGTCTTCGCTGGAAAAGTCTCAGATATTTGTCCTCGTTTGTGTCATGATGAAAAAATAATCTGAGAACTTGCAGTTCAGTGTCGTCTTTCTCCCTTTGTCAGCTCAGAACTTTCACACAAAGCTGTTTCAGGGTAAAACAAGGTTAAGGCACAAAAGACAGGGCCGTAAACTCCGCTCTAAAAAGGGACAGGTTTTTATTCAGCCTCCTCCCTCAACTCACCTGTCCACAGGTGGGAGCGACAGCCGTGATGGTTGTTGTTGTTGTTGCTTTAAACACACACCCAGATTTACAGCAGTTTCCTTTTGGCGTCTGAAGGACGAGGTGAACTCTGAACGATGGGCGTCAAATAAAAACACTGTCAAACTAAAAGTGGGGACTGAGAGTCTCAAAATGCTGTGGAGACATTTTAAGATTTACTTTCATTTACCTTCAGAAAGAATCAACTTAGACAGAAAAAATACATTTGTGGAAGAAAATGTAACAATATTAAACATCAGTTTAGGGGATTTTAACAGGTTTATTGACTGACACTTAAGACTGATGAAAGTTCTCTAACAACAAAACTCTCACGTTGTAGAAAAATGATCTTGTTCTCCATCTTCTGCCGCTTAGCCGCAGGCGGGTCGTGGAGGCAACAGATCCAGGAGAAAAAAAACAGACCTCCCTCTCACCAGAGACACTCTCCAACTCCTCCTGGGGGAGCCTGAGGAATCCCCAGACCAGAGAGGATACATAATCCCTCCAAAGAGTTCTGGGTCAGACCAGGGGCCCCCTACCAGTGGAGTGTGCCTGGAACACCTCCAAAGGGAGGCTTCGTCAAACGAACCACCTCAACTGACTACTTTTGATGCAAAGGAGCAGCGGCTCCACTCTGAGCTCCTCACCTCTGAGGCTTCAGACATGATCCCCTCCTTATGAACACAACAACTCATTCTTCACCACGACTGACCGGAGCGATGCCCTTATTACTGAGAATAAGGAACAATTTGTCAACCCACCTCATTCATGAACAAGACCCCCAGAAAGTCCAGCAGTGGCCTCAGATTTAAAGGACCTGACGTTCATCCCAGCCGCGACCCGCCCGTGGTGCCCGACGAAAGTCATGGCATCTTCAGGCCTCAAAAAGCAAATAAATGTTGGCTGTTGAACAAAGCTTGAAAATCCCAACTTTTTTTTTACAGGATCTGTTCCTTTAAGAGCACATTGACCTTGAATCAGTCTTAGTTTTGTTATTAACTTCACAGTCCACATTCCTGAGAGCTGCAGGAGTTTTATTATTGTCCGTTTATCGCCTTGTTTCTTGGAGTCTTTACAAAAAAAAAAAAAAACTGAAGCAAGACAATGTGTTTGTGTGAGTAGTTTTTTAAATAAAGTTTTTACATAAATTTAAACTAAATTCTACACTGATGTTCACTCAGAGAAGTGTTAAAAAAACACATCCTCACACAGGTAACTGAAGCTAGTGTATTTATTCACAATAAAACAAAAACATCAATATCCCAGGACTCAGCGCATTAGTAATTAGTAAGGTCATAGTTTATATGTCAATGAAACTTTAATCTGAGGAGCTTTTTCATCAGCCTGTAAAATGTGAGACAGACCAATCTAAACTCATAGCCTGAAATGAATCGTGTTCAGTTCGTTTTAACTTATTTAAACTGCAACAGGCTCAGAATGGTTGGTCCCAACTGTAAACAGGAAATACGGACTGAACAACAAATACACCCACAGCACCCCCTGCTGTCCAAACCTCGTTACTACAACTGCCTTCTCCTGCGTTTTTTTAATCCATCAAAGTCCTCCCACTGACAAAATAAAGATGATATTCCTACAAACAACAAACAAACAAGTTTAGTTTGCAAATGTTTCTAGAAGCCAAAATCCAAAAGGTTCACCAACAAAAAAGCTGATGAATCATAATTTATTCACATCAATAAAGGCAGAAAACAATCAGTACAAAATTATCTTTCTGTCTCATCTCCAGGGTTTACATTTCTGTAGCAGAAACAAAATCTACTTCAACATCAATTATAAACAGAAAAACTGAACTTTCAGTGATGTAGAGAAATAAATCAGATTTAAAGGAGGTCACTTATGTATAAATCACCACAAAGACAAAGTTTTCTGAGGCAACATAAGTCATAATGAGCAAACAAATGACGGAGATTAACCTTTAATTTTTCTGAACCTTTTCTTGGTTTTGCAGAGAATCAGGTTAAAATTTGAATTAAAGGTCATCTTTAATTCCTCTTGGACCTACAAATGTACATTTTCTGGAACTGCAGCACAGGTTCCTTCTTTGGGTTAATAAAAAAAAAAACACCTTTGAGTAAATCTGTTTCATTTCTGCACCTGAAGTCTTCACGGTGGCGGAGGGTTGGCGGTGGAGGCCCTCAGGATCCCACGCAGCACCTTGAAGTTGCTGAGGGGCTGGTTCTCCTTGGGGGGAAAACAGGATCCGCGCTCTGTCGCGTAGGAGTAAGGAAACCGCAGAACCCAGAAGCCGTCAGGCGGCAACACAACCTCTGATTGCTCAGTGTAGAAGACCGGACAGGGGGGAGGACCTGGCTGGACCTACAAAAAAAACAACAATTCAATTTCTACTTTAAGACTGACACAAGAAACAACAAGCCAGAGTCTCTCAGCTGCTTACCTGGGGGTTGAGGGTGATCTCCAGTGGTGCCTCAGGGACAACGATGAAAAGACGAGCTAGCTGGGCGAAGTGCGGCTTCAAGCCTCGACCCTGCGACGGAGACGGGACGTACAGTGGCATGTCAGAGTTAAGCACCCTGGTGGCTGGATCTTTGGCGCCCCCCGGCCCCAGCACTTTTACAATTTTATCTGGGCCGGAGCTAATGAAGCGTCGCCCCCTGCTGTCTTCGTACTCAAACCCCACAAATACCCGAGCCATGTCGTCCCTCCTGCGACCCCTGCCCAGCTCCCCGGCGCTGCCTCGCTTTCCAACAAGGCTCTTGTTGGGGGCCGGCCATGACGACGGGCCCCCGTCCAGAGGCTCGGTCAGTCCAGCATCCTCCTCCGATCGAGAGCGAATCACCAAGTCCCACGGTAAGAGGAAGGAGGAGCCGGGGAGGAAACCCGGCTGCTCCAGACCCGTGTGGCAGTTGTAAGACTTTGCTGGGCCCAGTTTGAGCAGAGACCAGCTCGAGAACTTCGGCAGGAGGCCTTTGGGGCAACTGGAGTGCATCATACCTGGGAGATACTCCACAGTGGAGGGCTGACGGTCAATGAGGCTCGGCCTCTTGGGCTGGACTTGGTTTTCAGATCCGTCCCCGTACGGCCCCAGGCTGTCAGTGGACTGACCCAGACTGAGAGCCAGGCTGAGACTGGTGTCTCCAGGCGTGTGGCTCTGAGCAGTGCTTGGCTCCTTCAGCCTCTCCGCATCACCCGAAGCCTCAGAAGGGAGTCGCTGAGTCTGGTTGGAGGCTGGCGCCGGGTCAGGAGTGCTGGGCTGGAAAACCGGAAACTCAATCTTCTCCAGCTTCCCGCAGCATTTCTCCTCCAGCATCTGTCCGGGAAACAAAAGAAGTTACAAACATGTTAAAGGGTTTTCAATGTGATATGTGGAGCCTGGAATTATTTTCCTGCCCCAGTCCTGGTTGTTAGCAAAATATCTAAAAAAAACTACAGGATGGAATTTATTAAATTGTTCAGGAAATAATCATTTGCTGTACCTCTACAACTGATTAACATTTAGAGCCAACCCAATTAAGGACGGCTGCCACAATCACCGACCTCACCGAAAATACAAGAATGTCTATAACGGCTCAGCCGGAGGTTCTTCCGTCGGTTCTGACCTGATAGAAGTCGTAATTTGCAGCCTGGATGTCAAACGGATCCTCTCGAGGAGCCTGTTTACGGCCGCAGTTACAGGAGCTGGTAGAGCGCCCCCTGCTATTGTGGTTCATGATGGGCGGGTTGTGATCCAAGTCGGGCTTTTCTCCTGCAGAAGTTACACATAAAATTGCTCCTGAGACAAGTTTAAGATATATATTTCAGTGTTGCTGAGTGAATCTTCTCACCTGGCTGAGGCAGGAGGTGGAACTTGTGGAAGCAGTGTTGATCCGTCAGACTTCGCTCCTCACACAGCTGGTGGCCGTTGCTCCAGAACTTGAAGCAGCCCTCGTGGAGTTGCAGAGCGTAGCGCTGGAAGGCCACGCCGCGGGCATGCTGGCTGTAGACCCGCAGGGCCTGTGCCAGCTGGTTTTTGTGCACAGTGGTGGTGTAGTTGTGCGGCAGGCTGGACTGGTAAGTGCTGTGGGCCAGCGGCAGAGCTTTCTGGCACCTGTTCTCTGAAAACTTTGTGTCAGCATCAAGAAAACCGTCCAAAACCTTCGCTTGGCTTTGCACTTTGGTGGCCAGCTCAGCTAATTCTTCGTCCGTGTTTGTGATCAAAACCTGAAAGAGTTTGGAGGCGACCTGGACCCATTTGGTGTAGGTCGGCAGCTCAAAGTGCGACGGCTGCGGGTTGCGGCCGACGCTGTCGTCAAAGCCTTTTTTGGTAAGTACCAGTTCGATGTGCTGCCACAGGAACTCCTTCAGGCTGCAGTCCACTAGCTGACTGCCTCCCAGTGAGCCGATGGCATCTCCACCGCAGCTGGGCTGCCAGGCTGTCCGTCGCATCTGCTGGTACCGTCTGGGCCCTGACACCGACACAGTGGTGTCCTGTTCAGACAGGATACAATTTGACCGCAGCTGGTCCAGCAAAGTGCCCACTGGGTCCTTGTCTACTTCTGGAAGCACGTACACAAACGCCTGGTTAGCAGGCACCGTGAACAAACAGTTGCTGCTCTGGTTTGTCAGAACTCTGCTTTTACGGAAGATTCTGTAAATCTGGTCCTCCAGAGCGTGCTGGAGCCGCCTCCTCGGCGAGTGCTTCTTGAGTTTGTCGGGGTTTCCTCCAGATTCTGAACCATTTGTGGAGATCTTTGAGAAACCAAACAATAGAGCTGACTTTAAAATCTACATCAAGTAAGGTACACTTTTAACATCTTTCTTTTTTTTAATTATTAGAACGGTAAATAGATTTAGAATAACAAATCAAACCAATCTCCTGCCTACCCAAACTTCCCCTAGATGTCAAACTTTTAAAGACAAGTAAATACATTTTATGTCCACAAGTATAAAAAGGTATAATTTATTAGTCTGAACTTATATATTTTAAGAGTTTAATAAAAAGTCGACCTTCAGAGAGGCGTTCATCTGGAAGACAAAGAGCAGCCGCGGAGGACAGGGTCTGCAGTTCAGCTTCCACTCTTTGGACACCGGGCAGTCCTTGATGGCAGCCCGGATCAGAGGCAGCACCTTCTGCCGCAGGGCGTCCAGGGACCTGAAGAGACGGTCGTAGGTCACATCGAAAGTCTGGCTGGGGTGAACCAGCAACAGGACGTGGCACACGGAGAACATGTAGAGCAGGTGGAGGCAGTGCTGCCGGTCCAGGCCTTTCCAGAAGTCGTGGGCGTCAGAGTGGCTGGTCCCGGCGCTCAGAGACTGACACGCCCGCAACAGCTGCCGGCTGTCGGACACGGAGGAGAGCAGCAGGTACAGAACCCGGTTCTCCTGGTTGTAGAAGGCCTGAATGTGGCTGTCCGCCGTGTCGTCCTCCGCGCCACCGAACAGCGAGAAGATGTGTTTGTCCGCCAAGACGTTGATGAGGGACTCCTTCATCGGTTCCGGCTGCGTGTTGCTTTTACCGAAAATACCGACAACACAGAGGCCGTCGTCCCGGTGAGCAGCGTCCTCCCGGGGCTCCGCCTGGAGCAGAGCTCCGACACTCACCGGCAGCGACATGTCCGCTTCCTTCATGGTGGAAAATTGGGAAGGAACCAAAACAGTGACGCACCTATTTCCTCATCGTGTTTCCGGTCTGTCACCGTAAATTGTCCGGGTAACTGCAGAGGCAGAACGATTCTTTATTTTCCTTAAATAACATTTACGAATACTTTTTCCATCTGAATTTAGGCGAAATGTTAAAAAGCACGTTTTAAAAGGAAAATTATAATTGAAACAATGTATGTGTTGTTTATTTTGCTCCTAAAATGTTTTAAAGTTTTCACTCATTTTATATAAACAGATTAGGGCTGCTGTGCAGAAAAATATAGCCAACACTTTCAGGATTTTAGATGTTTTTCAGACGTTTTAGATTTATTCAGACTTTAATCCAAGAATCTCAGATTAACATCAGAATACTGACTATATGGCATGTCACAAATTATTTTCCCCTCATTTATTTGTTTAAAAATACCAAAAATGACAATTTAACAGAAATCTGCATTTTAATTCCAATCAGTGGATTCCTAAGTTGTTCTTATCTTAAAACTTTGAACGCAGTAAATGATTAAGTAAAGGATCATCTCTCAGGTCTTTTGTCTCAAGAAGTTAAAATAAAGCAGACAATGTCTAAATAACTCATAGAAAAAGTTATTATAATTAAATTCATCCACACTGTTGACTTAATTAGATTATTTGTTCAGGTTTGTTCAGGTTCACTATTTTGCATTTAGGGTCTTTTAGGGTTAGAAAAGTTTATATTGCTTGTTGGCCTCAATTGATTTAAAGGATTTTGCTCAGAGATGGGGATAAATCTGGTTAAAATGATTTTAGGTCAACAAGTTTCTGTCTTTTTGTTTTAGTCTTGACGAGAATGACAATAAAATTGATAAATGTATTCTTCCTTTATAAAGTAAAGGCCTTGAAGACTGCCTCTGAAGGACTCCATCCTTTGTTGATGTTTTGCCCCATGTCTCTGTGGAAGACAGACTTATTGACTGATTTATTGATCTGCATGGCGGCTTTGCTGACTCCGTGCATCTCAGGCGTTTTCTTTATCTGCTGCTGAGGTCTCCTCTCTGTTTGTAACTTAAACCAATAAACTCCTTGTATTGGTTTAAGTGGACACTGTTTATGGCGAGGGAACCCCAACTTTCTGAGGAGGAAACAGAGATTTTAGGCATTTAGTTTGTTCAGTGGGGAAAACAGATGATCCAGGACCCAGGATTTTAGACAGGAAAGCTGCTGCACTTGAACTTTGAATTAGACAGCTTTACTGTAAAATTTCTTTTGCATTTACAACCTCACAAATAACCAAAAAGTGTATATTTATAGGCTGCCAAGTAAGAGAACAGGGTCTGTAATATTACTGTTATAGATAATTTCTTACCATGGAGTTTGAAAGAACAGCAGAAGTGAGTCTTGGTCACATGACCGTATGATCTACTGTAGCAGCGGCAGTGCAAAACAGACCAGACAGGAGTCTGGATTTACTGTAGGCCTACATATCAACAAAATAGCGATCAATAAGGGCTGATTATGTTAAAATAATGAAAACTATTCATAATAATATAAACAAAATTAATATTAAGTAGCTAATTAGTTAATAGTAAATATATAAATTTGTGTTTGTTAAAGTATTTATTTGGTATTATATGCTTCTGGACAATAAATTGTTGAAAAGCCTGTTCGTTTCCCTTTTAAACTGTGCAACATTTGTAAGGAACATGCATTTGTGTGATGAGCTGTAGAGCTGTGGGTTGCATGCATGAAAAATATGCCAAATCTTCTCTGTCAAACAGCTTATTTTGCTGTTGCTACACTTGCTTTTGAGCTTCAGGTACCCAGAGGTGCTGCCAATCCGGTGCCCGCTATATGATTTACTACCAAGAAACATTGTTACAACACAGAAATCATCTAACAAACACATATTTTCTTACATTTTGTGCTAAATGTTTAGATAAAAAACTCAATATTCAAGAGGAATGCATACGAGTGTTCATCTTAAATTAAATATTTATAAGAATAAAAAGTGTTTTAGGTGGCATATAAATATAAAATTCATGTTAAAACATTTATTTTAGTATGTTTTTTTAGTTTGTGTATTTGCCTTAGGCCTATAGGCTAAACAGTTTCAGAGATCAGTAAATTATAATAAAACATGTCATGACGTGTAAAGAATCATGAACGTAAGAGAAGTAACTTTATTTTTATTTTCACATTGTTGACTGAAGGTTTCTGCTTCGTGATGGCATTTCTACAAAAAGCTCTCCGACGTCAGGAGGCGGCAGCGCTGCGTGCGCGTTCGTGTAACACCCCTCTGACGTCAGCGCCTTCTGATCAGCCGAAATCCCTGATAAGGCGGCGCGCGCTCCCGCTCGGCTCTGATTGGGGGCTCGGTCCAGCCGGTGACAGTTCGTCCAGTCGTAGGGGAACTCTGTAGGCGCTCCAGGTCCCGGTCCGCGCTGCTTCCAGCCCCAACGATACTCCACGGGCCCGAATCTCCTGTGGTACCCAGTTACTCAGGTAGTATGCCCGCGAGCTGACATTAGTTCGGTTCTGTCTCTTCTTTCCTTTAAGCTCCGGGTAAGTTGGTGCCGTTGCTTACGGGCGGAGCTGTCTCTGTCCAGGAATGAGAAATGATGGCCGGCTCTGCAGCAGAGGAGAAAACCTTCCGACGGTTCCTGGAGCTTTTTGTCCGGGAGATGAGGATGCCTCTGCAGGAGAGCGACCCTCCGCCGACGCGCCCCTTGTCGGACCTGGTGTCTGAGGACGAGGTGGAGGGAGAATGTCTCGACCTGTGCGTCCAGCACCTCTACAAATAGTTAAGTGCGCGCGCTTTCCGTGCTGGCATGTGTTGAATTGTGAGAGCTTTGAAGGTCGGTGAAGGTGTGTGTGGGGTGGAAAGGTGTATACACGCGCCGCTGGGGTGTGTGTGTGGGGGGGACCCCATCAGGCGCGCAGGGATGCCCGCCGCCTCCTCCACAGCCCCTCCAGCTGGAACCTGCTCCACAGGCTGCAAGGTGTGTCAACTTGAGACAAGACGGAATTTAAACAGAACCGAAAAGCAGAAGTTGGTGCTCGCCCCCGTGTGTGTGCGCGCGCGCGCCATGATGTGTGCGTCGAGCAGACGGCAGCTGTGTGAAATCTGGAGGTCTACAGAAGGTGAACCCCTGGATTTGCGTAACAGCGCGTCGTCACTGTGGTGGAGGAGGGGGAGGAGGCCAGCACCATCACCGCTGAGCTTCATGCGCGCTAAAAATAACCTCACCGGTCCTGTTATTACAGACCCGATCGTTACGCAGTGAGAACAGCAAAAATGGGCGGAGGTGG
>JAVKLF010000028.1:3892265-3905589 GCA_034783495.1 Millerichthys robustus
CACCAGTGTAGAATGTAGGGCCTTTGAATACTCTAAAAAAAGAGATAAGAAACATATGAAGTGGTTGAAAGGGTGTGGGTGTGTGTGTGTGTGTGTGTGTGTGTGTGTGTGTGTGTGTGTGTGTGTGTGTGTGTGTAGAGTGGGAGGTGTGTGTCCACGTGTAAAGCCAGCACCTTTGGGGTTGTTGTGGAAGACGCAGTTGTTGGCGCAGGTGTCAGGGTGGGAGTCCCAGAACGAAGAGGCACAGCAGCAGAGCGGAGGTGGCTCCAGCTTCAGCTGCGATAGACGCTCCTTCACCTGAGCTCTGAGGGCCTCGACAAACCTGCAGAGTATTACCGGCAGCCTCAGCAACACGTTAAAAACAGAGCAAAACTAAACACCAACACACTTTTGTTCTTCTTACAAAGAACCATAAATTGCTTGATGTATAAATCTTTGAATAAAATGTCACTTTTTACTACAAAAACTTAGCGCCCCGTGTTCCATTTCTTCTAGGAATCCTCTCGGTGAGACATTAACTTAGTTTAAAAACTTCTTGTTAAAAGTTAAAGCAGGCTTTGGGAGTAATTCACAATCAATATCAGAGCAACTGGGAGCTCTTAGAAAGGAGGCAGAGCTGATAACACATTCAATACATTCTTTTAAAGAATGTTACTGGTTGTTCAGGATAAAAAAACCTAACAAAATCAGTTTTAATTATGATCTTAGCCTTTTTTAAAGCTGTTTTTTTACATACCATCTATTTATTGACATTGCTTTTGAAATAACTTTTATTTTTGCACCTAATAAGTCTCTGCTATAGACAGCGATAAATTTGTTAGTTTTGTTACACAATTTAAAATTAACAGCTGATATGATTGAAGCCAAAAACTTACCTTTGTCTTATTTATAAATGAAATTTTGGGGCTTGTCGATGTGTAATTAGATGCAGTACAGTATGTTTTTTTGTATTTTTTCTGTCGGTAGTGTAAAAAGAAAAGTTTAAACCATTGCAGGCTCTCTTGTTCACTTTTCATATATTTGTCTCGTGAGCTCACTTAAACCAAATTAACCAAAAGTGGCACAACTTTTACGCAGCAGATTACCTTGCAGTGTCTTTTTCTTTCTCCACTCTCCTGCTCCTCTGCAGCTGCACAGTTCTCTCCCTCTCCTCTTCCTCGAGCTTCAGTCGCTCCAGAATCAGCAGCTCTCGTTCTTCCAGCTTCCGCTTGATGTCTGCAAGCTGCCGAGCTTGTTCCAACCTCGCCTCTTCCTCCAGACGGGCTTTTTCTTTCTCCGCTTTCATCCTTCAGTGAAGAACGAAGACATTTGAGAGAAGACTTAAACTGAGACCAAGAGAGTTAGTCATATTTATATTCAAGTATTACTCTGAAAGTTAAATAAACTCTTCATTGATGTTGAGCTAAAACGAATACTGAAGTTGAAGGAATGGTGAAAAGCTCCACAGACATTTTACAGTCCAGCTGTTATTCAGAGAGAACAGAAATGAAACAGGAGGAACCCCGCTCACCTTGCCGTCCTCTTCAGGTGTTTCCTGAGTTGTTTGTTTTCATTTACTTGCTCCCGCTCCGTGTTCATGGCCTGACGACGCCGCATCAGGAACTGAGACTGACGCTGCGGACACAGACCAGTCACCTGTAACGTTCAGTCTGACAGAAGTCCAACGACTGCAGACGGACATTCTGCTACCTGTTTTTTCACTTTTTCGTGGTCGGTCAGAGGCCAGAGTACCTGTGGGGTTCTGGAACTAGGCTCAGGATTAGGAGAGGATTTTTCTGGATCCCACAGAGCTTGCCCTCCCACCTGAAATACATCAGAAAAGCTGCTGTTTGAAAGTCTAAATGGTTAAGAATTTTCTTTTTTTCATATAATCTTGTCAACCACTTAGAGCATTTTTATACATCATGCAGCCTTACAGACATTAAAATTATTAAAAACTCTTAAAAGTCTTAGGTTGTAACACAAATATCTCAGCAGCATAATGAATGTTAGTTTGTATGGTGGACAATTTAGTTTTCGCACATCTTTTAAAAACATTGTTGAGACACAGAATTCCAACTGAGAATGTCTGACAACAACTGATGGATTCTTTATGGGTCCTTTTTAAATTTAAAACAAACGGAGGTTCCTCAAGCTGTTAAAATTGTTAAACATCTAAAAGCTTTAAATGGTTTAAAACTTTATCATGATCTAAAGAAAATAAAGCACCACAGATAAAGCATTAAGTGAAAAAAACAGACACAGTTTGTGTTTGTCTTTTTGTGGTATATGTTGAAATTAATGACTTATTCTTAAAAAAGTTTTTTTCCCCCCTCTCATCTAAATGCTTTAGCTACAATTAACTGACAATAAAAAATTAAACCTGCAGCCATATGTTATTGTTCTTATGGCAAAGTAGGAAAATCTGTTGATAATAGTTCTAAAATAGAAAGGAAGTCAGGCACAAACTAAACCTGCAGGGGGAAAAGCTGTGATGTGATTCACATGTATGAATGAAGTGTTCTGTTTTAATTGCCTTACTTCCTGTGTGTGTGTTGAGTCTTCTGATTCAGTGAAGTGAAACATCAGTTTGGGGGAAGTTGAACAAACTTTGACATTTTTTACTATAAATGGTTTAAAGGGCAGGTATCTTTCCACAAATAGCCTTAACTCACTGATTTTTAAACAACTATCACGTCAAAAAAAGTCAAGACAGACTATATTTAAAATCTAAAAGGATTTATGGCCGATTGAATTAAAACCCTGTTGCATGCTGGGGATTCAGTCACCTTCTGATGAACAAGCGGACATTCATGGTGACCAAAGAAGAAAGGAACATCTGTTTTTTCCTGTTCTTCCTCTTCCAGAACATCCTCTCCTGGTCTCAGCATGTGAAAATTAGTTCTCTGTTGAGCAAAGACAGGGGGGGAAACGGTTTTCAAATATAGATAGAAAAAAAGAAGCAAATATAATCACAGAAAAAGAGGAACTAGGAGTCTGTAACAAACACTCACATGTCTAGTTGGAGAGACGTTCCATCTGCCTCCAGGGAGATCTGACAACTTCTCGTCCTGCGGGATCAGCCGACAGGCAGCCAGTCTGAGTCGGACCTGTCTCATTGCTTCTCCCGACTGGAAAAAGTATGAAAATAAATAATATTCCACATTAATCACGGTCATACTAGTCCACGAGGAAGCAATGAATTCCGAGAACACCACATTGCTCCAATAGTGGTATCATCAAGTATTTTTAAAACCGATCGCTTCTTGAACGTTACAAAGGTACACGAGTTGTTCAAGATAGAAGATTTCATTTTCATCAGAACTGCATGTATCACAGGAATGAGTCAGATACAGTTAAACTGAACTACAAAGGCTGATAGCAACAGTGATGATGGATTTCTGCAGCTGGAAGGTTAACTCATCAGTGCTCTCTAGTGGATAATATTACACATTACATCCTTTACTCAAATATTGTGCACTGAATAATCAGCCTCTCACAACACAAAAAACTAAACCTAAACGAACTTGACTGAAAAAAAAATAACTGACTTATCTCCCTGCAGGTTATCTTTTTATTCCCAGGTTGAAAACCATAAATCCCTGCTCAACAAGATAATCACTTTGAAGGTTTGTTTTTCATTGGCTTTCCTCTTCATCTCACCTCTGGAGAGTGCCTCCTCTGTTGTGCAGCAGCTTCTGCAGAAATCCGCTTGTCATCGAAAGACACCTGTTGGGTCAAGACCTGATAATGTGGGATTCTCCTGTCAGGTGTAACCTGGGGGAGAAAAAAAAAGACACGGGCGCTCTACGATGAAGAGAACAATCTGACCAGGATGTCAACCAACACAAGCAGACAAAGAGCTAAACCATAATATACACCAATATCTAAAAAATTTACCTGAGGGTTTTGTTAGTTAAAGGTGACTGTAAGTCATGTTTTTAACCAACAGTTCTTTGGGAATCAGTTTGTGAGACTGAGTATTTCACCTTTGGCCTTAAAAATACTTTACCTTTGAATGTGTAAAAGGCTGCCGTCTTTCTTTGCTGATGTGAGCTCGTTGGGACAGACGGCGTCTTACTTCATCTTGAAATCGTCTGAGATTCTCTTCATCCTCTCTTTTTATTCCTGCCTGCAGTTCCTCCGTAAGAAAGGCAAGATCCTAAAACAAAACAAAGAGATTGTAAAGAGGAAAAATAAAAGTTTAAACAATTTTAAATGTATATATTCTTTTAAATTATATATTTAATAAGAAATCTATTACTAGAGACAGGAATATTTTAGCCCAGAAAGACAATTTTTTAATTTTGTGTGGAATGTCGCTTCTTCTGAGTGGATATAAAATGTGTCAGTTATGATTAGTGAGTGAAGCATGATAACATAAAAACATATAAATTTTATAATCCCAAACTGTAACAAATCCTTTCTCGGCAATTTTAATGAAGTTACATTTGTGGGGGAAAACGAGTAGCAAATTTTAAACACGACAGACTCAAACTAGAAGAACATTTTAAACTAATTTGGAACAAAACCTCCAGAGTTCCATTTCTATAACTGTCGAGGAGCAACTTAGCAACAACTCAAACTCACAGTCGGGTCCTCCAAGAAGTGTTCCTGTCCGTCCTCCACCCAGGCTCCCACAGCTACCACCGCCTGGTTCCGCTCAGCCAACACTTTGCTGGTTCTGGAGACACGGTTCCTCTCGGTTTTCCCCCCTTTAGCTTCATTCCTGCGGTTTGTGAAGTCCATACCGGCTAGCACTCATTAGCAACAAATGATGAATACGTGCTAGCACTTAGCAACAGATGCTAAATACAAACCAGCACTCATTAGCAACAGATGCTATACGAGCTGTTAACTGTTGAACTGGTAAAGTGAACAGTCGCAAGAAGCAACTAGATCGATTTACTTATATGATGTAAAATCTTTTAAATCAAAAGAATAAACAAATAGTACAAATAACCAGAACCAAAATAAAAGAATCAGACGTGTTTGAGTTTCACTCCTTTTGTCTTCTTTTAAGTTTTCAGCTTAGTACTGCCCCTAGCGGACAGCAAGACGTATGACAACGTTTTGGGGAGAAAGAAAATGAACATAAAAAGTTAAAACATTCCTAACTTAAAAACAAATATAACATGCATCTATTGCTATTTTAATAATTAAGAAGAACAAAAATGTAGACTACTGTACAAACGTCTCAAGCCCCATTTCAGTTCTTTATATATTGCTTACAAAGAGCTACAATTGAGCAATAATTGTTTTCTGGAGACTCGTCTTTTTTCTTTATATATTTGTAGAATTTTACCTATTTTCAGTCCATAGCTTGTATTTGTTTGTATTTTAGGGATTTAATACATCAAGTATAAAAATGACAAACTTTAAAAAAGAGCATTAAATGTGTTAATTTTATAACAAATATAAAAAGAGCATATTTTTATGCTCTTAATTTGATGCTTTTATCATATTTTTAGTCACTTAACTAGTCTGTATCTGATCCATCAACTAAATGCTAAGTTTGAGGTTGAAATAATATAGAATACAGAATGCAACAGGACAGAAATTTGGGTCTGCATCTCCTGAATAAGTGCTGTTAAATCAGAGATTTCAGCTCAAAAAGAAAACATTTTACACAAAATATAACATCTAAAACCAGCAGGTGGAGCTACACAGAAAGAAAGTCTTAGAATCTGTTTTGATTTCTCAGCACTGAACTTTATTGCAAGCCATTAAACAACTGAGCAGTTCTCTGTGAACCCACTCACAAACAGAGACAACGCCACAAAAAGCTGATTATGGAATCAGAACCAGGTGATGTTATCTGAATAATTAATGTTATTAAATCTGCAGCCATGTTATTCTCACTGAAAGTGTACAGAATCGTTTTCTCCTCTTCCAAAACCACAACTTTAATTTGAAAAACAAAAACATCAACAATAGTTTTAGGTATCTACACTATAATGTAAATATTTATCACAAATTATAATTCTGAGCAGCAGAAAAGATAACAAGAAACAACAAAAAAATATATACTTTTTGTTGAACAGCTTTATTTTAAAAAAATCAAGGATATTTTTAAACTGAACTGTAAAATAAGCAACAATTTCAGATATAAAGATTACTTTGAATTTCGGTGGTTCTGACAAACTTTCGAAGGATGTCTGTGTTTGGAGAGGAATCCACCTTAGGAAAAAAAACAGGTAATTAATGAAGTAAAGAATAATAAGATCAGGTACATTTCAAAAGTGACAACACTAAATAAAGTGCATTTGTAATGATGAATAAAACTCAAATAAACCTCTGAGATGGAAGAGCCTTAAAATTTGTCAGGAAAAGATCAACTGTGACTTTTTGTGGGTAAAAAAACATAATTTCATCCACCAACTTTAATAAACTATTAAACTAAAATCATCTTACAGTGTGGAAAATTACAGCCAAATATTGAAATATTACATTATTACATTACATTATGTGAGATCTCATTAATTATGTTTTTTGTAAAGTATGACTCTTACCTACAACCACACCAAACTTTAGCTTAATCTCTGTGAAATTAAATATCTTTGTGTTTCCTAAAATCACCTCTGGTGGCCATCTTCAATTGAGTTTATTGTATTGTTGTATTCCACATACTCAGCTCTACTGCTCACACAAATGCATGTTCCTTACAAATGTGGCACCATTTAAAATATAAATTAACAGGCTTTACAACAGCATAAGACTTATTGCCAAGTAGAATTGTTTAACAAAGTAATAATGTACCAAACACAGATTCCCTTATGTTATGTGCTAAGTGTAGTTAAAGAGCCACCTTTGTCAGGTAGTTTCTAAAGAAGTCTGACAACATAAGCTGCTGCTGCTGAAGTTATTTCAGTTTTGCATTCTAGTCATACTGTAGATGTACAGTATTTGGCAGCAGTTTTGTTGATAAAATTGAAGTGCTCCAACTTGGCATCATCCTCGCCTTGATTCCGGCTGTCGGCTCGTGGAAATGGTAAAAATGAGAAACCCAAATGATGCCAAACTGATGCACAGAGTATGATTTCTCGTAAATAAAGATTAACTGTTTGAAACGTGGAAACTGTAGAGCTGAGGGTTTGGCTAAAAATGGAAATTCAAAAATTGGAAACGCAGCACTAAGAGAGGGGAATGCTTTTGGCACCAGCAGCTTCTCTAAGCTATAAAACCCAATCTCATCAGCTGTCAGAACCTGCAGTTACATCCTGGACTGGAGTCCAGCCAGAACTCCAAGATGTCGGACATCTGTGTGCATCCTTCCTTTGCGACCTTTTCAAAACCCCTCTCAAATATAAAATGAAAAAAAGTGACTCACCTGTATAGACCTGCCAAGCTTGGTTAGTGCAGGTTTAAAGGTCTCCATGGTGACAGAGTCGGGGCCAATGACATCACTGTAACACTGGTAAACAACAGCAGCGATGCGGTGGACCTGGCAGTGGTTCAGTACTGATGAAACAGCACAAAAGAAGAACAAAGCAAGGTTATCTGATAACTAAAACATGACCTGGATGAAGACGAGACAGTTTCACTTTAAAGATGAAGACCAGAGTTCTTCATCCTGATGAAACATCTCTTTGTTTAGATTAGATGTATTTAAGCGGACCGGAGGCATAATAATCCCATCAGGATGCAGGACAATGCCTGCTCAGTAAGTGGAGAGGGGCCTAATGGCACTACATTTCATTCAGCTGGCAGACAGATTTGTTCAAAGTGACTGTTTTGTACACACTCAAAGAGTCGCATGGGGTTTTATTGTCTCGCTCAAGGACGCCTCAAGAGAATGAGCCAAGAATCAAACCTGTCAAAAGATGTGTACACAGACTACACTGAACCTTAATCCCATTTCCTACTGTTACCTTTGGCCTTAAATTCTGGATAAATCCCCAAACCTCATCTTTCCCTTGCTCCTAAATTTAGTTTAAACCCTCGTTTCTTAGGGTTTCTTTGGCCCAATTCCATTTCCCATTGGATTATGGTTGGAATAGTCTAAATGGGACACCATAAAAGAAGACAGCAGTTGCAAAGTCCTAGGATATAAACAGATGAGGCAGATTTTTGCCCTAAACATCTTTTAGCAGTTTTCTAAATGCTGCAGTTAATCACAAGTGAGGCATTCCATACTTCTTCTTTCATTAGGAACATTCTGGGATTTTTTTTTAAGGACTTTGTTTAAAAATCTGTCCCAGAAAAGTCTCTGCAGGCCCATACTGCCCCAGCACCATCACCTCCACCTACATCCCAAACATATTTAGGACATCCTTCATCTTGAAGTGTGAAATGGGATTATCACCATGAGTTTCACATACGCTACTTTAAGGCTTACAAGAGGATTAAGGCACCAACTGTAAAAGTACTGAAGGATTGACTCTCATGGTAAAACAAAAACAAAAGCAATAAAAACAGATCTACAATTTAATTAAACAGAGACATGACTTCAAAACTCCTTACATGGAAACAGAGAACAACCTGCAGCAACTCAACATATGGATTTAAATGTATAGATTTCTGCCACATGACACGAGCGTTATGTAACTGCCAGAGAAACGCAGAGAGGGTGGTGAGATTGTGTCATAACTGTAGCTATTGTACTTGCAAACGCCCCATAGCTGTGCAATAAAAACCAACTGATGTGATAAAACACAATTTATCTGAGCAAGCGGGTTAGCTTTTCCTAATTAAGTGCACATTTGCTGTCAATGTGAATACTGCGAGAATAAAAATAAATTAAGAAATAAAGATAATATGCACACATTTTCCTTTAAGTGCCCAACTATTTGAAGAACCCCTGGTACAGCAGAAACAAAAAGCAGCCGTGAGGATTAATCACCTCAAACCTGACACCAAAATGTCTCGATAAAAGCCTAAAGAAATGATCAACCTGGGACAAAAATCTTGTTAAAGCAGCTGTGACAGATGAGGGAGTGGCAAGTCGTGCAGCTGTTTTTGTGTGTGTGGTGGCAAATGTAAGACAAAAGAAGTGATTTTCTTTTTTGAGACATTTCTGTTGGGGAAACTGAAAACACACCTGCAGCTGGAAGCCCTGTAACTATGTTTGGCTGCTCCAGTGACTGGCAGACAGGTTGATCACTGAAAGCACTGGTGTGGAGCGATCGCAGGAAGGGAGCAGCGCTGCTGCACAGATAGTCTGCCGTCTTGTAATCAGCCACAGAGCTATCTGACAGAACGGTCACACTCAGCTCTCTGGACTGGAGACAGCTGAACACCTGCAAAAGACAAAAACACACACAATGAGACCAAAATATAACAATGTAAGTCTAATGTGTGCAAAACCAATACAAAAAAAAACTAATCTTTGATCCAAGTCAGAATAAATCTATAGTGTTTATGCCTAATTCAAGCTGTATGCCTGTATTTGGCAGCTGATTCTGACATTTGTGAGAGCTGCCACCATTTTTCCAATTTGCAAATGTCAGGTTTTGAGAACTTGTACCCATTACAACCCTGTTTTCCTTTTCTCTGCTGAGAGGAGTGAAATCTGTCACTGTGTCTCCTGCTGAAGCAAATCATTTTAAAGGTTGATTATATTCAGAGTGTTTTTCTCCTTCTAAAACTGGCTCATCAGGCACCAAAGAATCTCATTCTCATGTTTGCTCTGAAAACAACAAAAATCCTGTCAAATAAACCCTGATTGTGTCAGAATCCTACAAAACCAAAGCAGATTTGTGTATTTGTGTGTTATAACCACAGTGTTATAATCATGTTGTGCACTCTTTTTCTGACACACTAGTGGAGTTGACAGAATCTAATTAGGTCCTCATTGTTGTGCTTTACAACACAAAACAAACCAAAAACAGCTATAAATCTGCAGCCTGGGAAAGGAGAATTGGCTCTAAACATCAATAAATCAACATCACATCAGGCTGACTGAAGGTACCTTTTCTGTCCACTGAAAGAGTTGGTCTTCTGCAACATAGCAAGTCACTCCGCAAACTAGAACCTTTAGGAAAAAGAAAATATTAGATTTCATAATTATTAATTAAAAACATGTTTAGAAATAGACAGAGTAGTATACAATAATATATAGTATAGTAACAAAAATGACTAAACTACACATGCTAAATGAAGTAAAAGAAAAGCTAAAAACAGCAAAGCCTAGCTAAAAACACAAAACACTAGCTAATAGCAGGAGAAGATTAGCGAAAAGCTAAAAGTCGCGAAGCACAGCTGAAAATTTGCAAAGGTCTAGTTAAAAGCTAACTGCGACATAAAAAGGCAAAAATAAAAGCAAGCATGCTGAAGTGGATTTTAAGAGAAAAACAGTTTTAAAGGAGCTGAAGAGATTTTTATGTATTTCTTGGTGAAAATATTTTGAGATTAAATAAATTAAATTTGAGAATTTATAAAAGTTATAAACAGCGACATATTCCATCTTCTGGATGAGCTACTGTATCTTATTTTGCCTTATTTGTAATTTATTCTTAAAACCCAGTGTAGTAATAAAACTTCCGTGTTGAACAAATCCAATAAAATTATTCTTTAATATGTAGCATGCAGCTACAACATAATGTTCACCAAATAGAAACATCTGAAACAGAACAGGAGGAAAACACTGAACTGAGGACAAGGAGCAGATGTTCACAGTGTTTTCTGAGGTGTTAATTAGCAGCAGATATATTCTGAAGTGTTGGTTTCCTCAGCGTATCACTCACTGACGGCTTGTCCTTGTGTCTGTAGAAAACACATGCAGATTCCTCGTTGGTTCGCCCAGTTACAGCTCGGCTCCTCTCATTCCACACCAGCGCCCGTCCAACGGCGTCCCAGTTTGCAGAGGCGAGAACGTACGCTGACAGGAAGCCTGCGAAGACAGATCCGCTCAGTATTCAGCAGCTCGAGCGACAGCAGAAGCTCTATTTCACAATTTATTTATTTAATAAAATGTCAAGATCTGCTTTGGTTTTAATGTGAGATCGAAGACAAACTATCAGTTTTACTTCCTCAAGACAGATAATTTTAAAAAACTGTTTAATACAGCTGGAAAGTTTTTTACAAATATATTATTTTAGCTACGTTATATAAGCTTCTCTAACAGAGTATGTGACAACTTTTTTGTTCAGTGTAACTGTTAACGGTAGATGTTTCTGTTTAAGATTAGACAAAAATGAGAACTTTGTTTTATTGATGTGCTTTAGGAAAAAGTTAGATATTTCATGCACTTTTCTAACTTTTACAGAATTAAACATTTCCTGAAACAGCTGAGAAGCAATAATTAGATTCCTCAATAATAGAAAAACAACTGTTAGTTGTCGTCCTACAGAAACAGAATTATCTTAATACTATTGTGGAATTTTTGAAACAGGTTAACTCAAGAACTAAAGGGTCAACAGTCTCATAATTCAAAATTCAACGAAGTTCAGCAGACAACTTCGGGGGGGGGGGGCTTGTGAATTGTGAAGATTCAGACCCACAAGCCAATCAGCTTCCAGAAGAGTCTGGTGTTCAGAGCGTGCACAAACCCGAAAGCCATAAAACCAGTGTGGGGTTCAAGACCCAAGTTTGCTCGATTATCAAGAACAGAAGCCATAACAAAAGGTCTTATGACCCAGTAACCAAAATGAAACAATTATTCACAAGTTGTCATTATACATTTAGATTAGTAATAATGTGATGTAATGGTCATGATACTCAAATATTCTGAAAGTGCACTACACAGCTGATGTCAAAAATGTGTTTTTGAGCAGAGTGATGAGTGTTTGCAGACATCAACTATTCATCTAATTTATAATGACCTCGGCTGTGCAGTTTGATGGTGAGAATAGGACCTTACTCACCAACAGCATTGTGTCCCACAGCGAGAATGAAGTCAGAACATTGAAACTTGTTTCCGCTCTTCAACGACTCCGATAAGTCGGGGCTCCACTGCAGCTGAACAGACCTGATGAAAGGTGATGAGAGATGGAGAAACATTAACATTGTTCTTGTTAATTTAACCAGGAACTGAATGATTGGTGAAGAGAATAAGCTTATGAAAATTATTCAGTTTGTGGCATCACTATATCAGGAAAAAAAAACAACAAAAACCAGAAAAGCAAACATTTTATTCACTCAGGACAATGTAACAACAAAATGACCAAAGAATTGAAATACCAACTTTCTTTTTTTTGCTACAAGACACAATTCTCTTAGCACAAAATTTGTTCAATTTAATTTTGTTCCTTTGTGTGAACATTGATTCAGTAATCCCTCAATGGTTTTATTGCTTTTGGAAATATTTTGGCATCTACTTTTGCGTAACTTGTGTTATTTTAACTGCTTTAAAATATTGTACATGCTTTATAAGTATTTTACAGGTCAGACGGTAAATGTTTTATAAACTATTTATAATAATAATTAAAATATATAAATAAGTGTTGATATAATTATCAGCAGTTGCTTAAAGTTAGACACTTTTTTACAACGGTGGAGCATCTATTTTTAGCACAATAAATAGTTATAATTTTTATTTATACACTCGTAAAATGGTCAGAGGGCTAAACTTTCATGTATCATGTTAGGTAGAGATGCTGAAATATGTAGCATGTGGTTCAAATTTATTACGATCTCGGTAGCAAGGTTCACACACATTTTAAACTTAAATATCTGAATATTTGACTATTTCATTAAGCCTAACATGTTGCCTCTGTCTCTTAGTTTCTGTTTAAGTCACGCTTTAATATTAGCATTCGTGCTATGCTAACCGTATTTTACCTCTTCTCCTCCAATTCTCTGCGAATTTGCTCATCTTCTTCGTTTTCGTCAAGGTCCTCGTCTTCTTCCTCCACAGCTCGCGAATGCACTGACAACACTTCGCCGAAAAACGTTGCCATTATTGTCCCAGAAGTTTCACAAAAAACCGAAAGATTACTTTTGTTTGACACGAAGCCGTCACTTCCGCCAAGCGGAAGCAATCGTTCAAAATAAAAGCCGTAACACGAGCCCGTTTAGCGCAATGTGGTTTAGTGCTTCAAAATAAAAGTTCTACGGGAAGGTTAAAGCTGTCACTTCAGCAAGGTCAGGATCAGATGGATTTCATTAAAATTTTCTTAAAGTAATTATTTGATGTACATAGACAACAACAATAAATCTTTGAAGTCAACTCAAATCAAGATGGCCACCACAGCTAATGAACATTAATTAACACAGACATAACTCCAACTCTGTCAATTTTATAGCTGATGAGCTAAGACTTGGTGTGGTAGTAGATGAGAGTCATTCACAACACATACTCTGAGCTCTAGGACACCCAGTTTGTCTGTTATATACTATACTATACTATACTATACTATACTATACTATACTATACTATACTATACTATACTATACTATACTATAC
>JAVKLF010000028.1:3915788-3933527 GCA_034783495.1 Millerichthys robustus
CACACACACACACAAATAAACAAACACTGACCGGACATCCCAGTACACACAGACATCAGCATTCAGAGCCACAAACCTTTCTCATTACTGAGAAACTCTGATTAATTCGAGCTCCAGAGAAAAGGGAATAATACAGTTCGATAATAGGCAGGAAAATGAGGTACAGTGAGTCATTAAGGAAAGGAGGGGGGTAAAGTAGATGCAGACAGTTTTTTAAAGATTAGAAGTACTTTAATGCACAGGAACAAGGTATAAAAACACTTCACTCGGTCTGGATATGAAACATAAAAACAAGAACAGAGGCAATAAAATTAAATATACAGAAAATTAAAAGTAAAAACAGACAAAAAAAGACACATTCATTGTTTTCATTACTGTCAGTTTCGCTTCCTTTCTTCCCACATCTGGTTTACAATTTGTGATTACTTCTTTCTTTGTGTGTTCTTTTTCCTTCCAGTTCATTATATCTCCTCATCTGTTTGTTCTTGTTTCCTTTCTCTACCTGTGATTTAGTTGCTTTCTGTATTTCTGCCCTGCAGCACCTTTTGTTTTCTCTTATCAGTCAGTTAATTAAAGGTGCACCTTCTGCTCATTTGTCTGTCTGCCTGTGAGCTTTTTTTTATTATTTTCTCCACAAGAAGTAACGGTGATGACACGTTAGGTTGTATTCTCTTAAATTGTAGGTTTGGTCTTTGAGACTGACAGGTCTTTGTCCTGGTCTGCCACAATCAAGGGTCTGATTTTTATTGTTTTCAGACTTTAAAAAACAACCATTTCTCAGTAATAGCATAAAGGAATAATATATTAGCTAAGTGTAAACTTCTACACTTTAGACTGTTATTTGTTAGCTGTTTAGATATATTCCTTTGTGCATTAACTTCTTCTCTACACCCAGTAAGTTACACCTGTTCAAATTTCCATTTAGTCACAGCTGCAACCACTCCTCCCATCAGACCTGTCTACATATTTAGCACTTTTGGTGCAGCTTGAGATTCTTTTAATAATGTTTATTTACAAAATAACAATAACAATGTAATACTAAATTACAGGTTTTGTAAGGTAGCGTTTGCACAAACATATCTGACAGACCTGTTTAAAGATGCTTTTTGATCTTTGACTAGCTGTTAGTCACCCTGGTCACAAAACAATTTTATTTCCCCAAATTGAAGCTTTCTAAAGGGTTTAAAGAGGTTCTGTTGCTCAGGCAAAAACCAAGCAGCGGTTCTGTCTTGCTTCTTTACTTTCTTACGACTTTACAGTTTTAAATAATCCTTTGTGTCATTTTTCACTTCAAGGGGGAAATCTTTTAATGCATTTAAAAACACATTTTAAAAGCTTGTACACATGATCCACTAACTAAAAACATAGCTTTGCAGAAAGTGGAAATAAAAAATAAATGAATAGAGGGGAAAAAAGAGAAAAACAGGGATTGAATATTAGATTTACAAACACAAACATGAATGATAACATTTCAAATCTGGGTGTAGAAAATAACATATTCAAATTTTTTGCCAAATAATATTTATTTGTTTGTATTTATGAAAAGAAAAAAACAGAGTGAGAGAGAGAGAGATATTCCTCACAGGGATGAAACCCACAGGGAAATGTTGATCCATCCACAAATAAAAGTGCCAAGAAGGCAGTTACCATGGCAACCCAGTCAATCATGTTAAAAGCCTCCCCACAAGAACCAACAGAGGTAATTAAATTTCGGTTTTCACCATGTTCCATGTGAAATTATGCAGATTTTTCTTCTATTTTTTAATTTAGTGGATTTTCTTTTTACTTTGCTCCAAAACTATCTACGTGACTTCAAAGTCATGTCCTACTATTTTTTATTATTTTTTGTAATAATTAAAGTTTCAGCTGATCTATGACCTTGCTTTTAGTTTTGATATAGTGGATACATGGCCCCAGGCTGTCATTTGAAATGGAGTGATACTTTAATTTAAAATTGTGCTTACGAGCGTGACCAAACCCCAAAGTTTGTTATGCTGTGGGCAAGGACAGAATTTTAGATTACTACTATAGTTCACCACCAGTTGTTATAGTTGGTAAATCATTCAGGAGTAGTATAACAGATGCCAAGTGATACTGACCTCAGTTTTAAAGCTGCCTACACCAGCTGATGCTAAGCAGATGTTAGCGATACAACCAACATAGTAAAATTTGTCTGGCTCAGTTCTGGCCCACACAATGCACCAACACTCTGAACAGATAGCAAACATGGCAATCCTTTGGTGGCCCAGATGTAGTTTGCCAGATGTGGTCCATTCAGGGACAATTTAGATTCGAGCCACGCAAAACAAACCACAACTGGGCCATTTTGCAGTGCATGGACCACTTTTGGCAAACCACATGTGGCTCACCAAAGGGTTCTCATTTCTTGTGGTATCTGGGCCAAGTATAGTGTGTTAGTGCTTTGTGTTTGACTGATGGGCCAGAACAATTCTGATATGTGGGATACCTTTATCAAATTATTTATTAATATAAATTATTTTTTTGGGGGGGTGGGGGCAGCCCCCATTATCCACTCCAAAATTTCTGCCTATGGCTGGAATTAATTTACATGTTTAGCTTAAAAACTGTAGCCGCAGCCACAGATTTACAGATAAAAGAAGAAACAGAGAAGGGAGCAACATTTTGTGTGCTTACTCAGCTTCTTCTCTTGGCGCCGACTTCACAGTTCAGTCCAGAGCCACCGAGTATCTTGGCGTTTGTCAGCTCATCACAGCGCTGTGACAAACTGCAACCTCTTTGTTGTGGCTTACAGTTTCATCAACCTGATTTCCAACCCCAGCAGGCAGAAAAACAACAACAGTAAAAACCAGCCGCTGGATGGTGTCGAGCAGACAGCATGCAGTGTGCCAAGGTGTGAAATTGGACAGGGGTTTTAAATTTGTCTCTCCGGTTCTCTTTCTTCTCTTCATACAAGCACTTTTTGTGTGTAACACCTTGAGTGCCAGCTAGGAGAGACTGAAGGTACAAGTAAAACCAAATCTTTCAAAAGATTCAGCACACTGAGCCCCAATAGACGCATACAAACAACAGAAGGCCTAGCATTTCTTAAAGGACTGCATATCACCCCATGCCTTTCTGCAGTCAGGGTTCTTAATATCACCAGTGTGCTCATTGCATCTGGTTGAATCTTAATGAAGCTTTCAGAAACAACTCAACATAAGATGCTTTCAATCTAAAAATCTGGCATGAAATGTGGCGGGTGACATGCATTCTATTCATTAGTTTGTGTCCAGCTGACCTAAAGGATGACTATGAATATTAGAATAAGCAGTATAATCAGTCTCTCGTTTAGGGAGTCTTCAAACACACGTGGCTCTTTAAACTGTGCATGAATGGTTGCATAAATCTTTCAGTGCGCACTCATCTACTGCGAGTTCATCATCCAGGGACCCTCACTCCCTCTGCAGCCATCCATTTTTCATGGAGCCCTGCTGGTGATGGAGCATGTCCACAAGTAGGACCAGGAAATTACTGAGAGACTCTCAGACACTCCACGGTCCAAATGCTAAAAAAGACTTTCAGCTAATTTGAGGCTTTTATCTGTTATTATTAGTCACCTTCCAGTAACGCTGACCTTGTTTTACTGATTGCTTAAAATTACAGTCTGAAGTGAATTTATTTGACTCTTTGAAATGCCAGACTTGACTCAGATTAAATTAGTTTTGTTATCGGGTGCCGCTGAAGGAGAATGGTGATAAGGTTTTTTTGCCCGTGTGTGTTTGTGTGTCTAGCATTACCAAAATATCTTGTGCACCAAAGGAGAAGTCAAAATCAGTGGGTCTAGAGTCAACTCTATTCAAGATAGCTGCCACAGCCACCTGAACTGTATTTTCCTGATACCCATGTTTCCAAGTACATTTGTTTAAATGGCTTTTTAGAATAGAGTCCTACAAATATATTTTATGAAATACAACTAAAAGCAAAGACCCATTCGAATTAGACAAAATGGTTTGTTTTCTCATTGTGTGGATTAAATGTAAATTTGCACACAACAACAAAACAACACACAACAAATTATAAAGTACAATGTACAAAATAAAAATAAAAAGCAGCAGCCAAGTGACATTTTTTGCAAGTCTTTAGCAAAGATTAGCATTTAGGAAAAAAGCGGCTCTCAATCCGGAGCCAGTGCTTGTCAGTCACTTCAAAGATTCTTAAAGCTGGATGTTTGCAACCAACCCTTCACTATTTAAAACAAATGGAAAAGTGCTGATAAGTAAAATCATGCCCACCACTGCACACAACCTTACTCTATCTTATCCTATTCTACAAAACAATAAAGATTAAAAGTTTTATACATAGACCGTCGGTGCAAACATGTTACAGAACAAATCACATGCCCGGAAACCTCTATCTGCCTTGGACTGACATTAACTTTTATATTGGAATAAATATTGATTGTAAGGTGAACAGACCGACAGTTATGATGAGGTTAATTTAATTTGATGTACAGTCAATATCGAGCAGTAAATCTAAGAAACTAACGCCGGCGTTTACCCAGCATATATTCCATAATGTTTATTACTCTAAATGAAGTGTGGCCTATCAGCTTTTCAACTTTAAATGATGATTCACGGCATGTATGTGCTGTTTCCATCGCTCAAAACGACCCTTAGACCCTTAAATCATCTGAGTTTGCATAGCCACACTATTTGGAGTCAACTCTGGCTTGTCTGTTAGCAAAATATTTCACAAACCACTAGATAGATCTTATTGATACTTTTAGGAAATAATCACATAATTGATTCGCTTTTGGAGGAAACACGTTACAAGTTGGCCGCTTCAGAAATAACATTGTCTACATTTTATCTGTGTCATTGTGTGATTTAGGCATGACCTAATGTGCAAAGTTTCACCATGGGAGGAGGGGAAGAGGAAAAGCCCACCCCTGCCGGCTGACTGGTGGACCTTTAATGCAGATGCAGCTCTTCATTCAGAGGCTGAGTGGAGATAACCCGAGGAGGGGAAAAACCCATACAGCCCTGTTCTGAGCATATTTTTAATTTTATTTTTTTTTACCTTTAATTCCGACTGAGGGATTCTCCCGCTACCTGTAGTGTCGAAGTGCCGCCCTGGATGCGGACTGAGCGGATTGCGGCAGTCCGAAGCATCCTGAGTGATCGGAGCTCAGCATCAGCACCAGCAGCAGCATCTCATTGTGTGAAATGCGTCAGCGCGAACCGGTTCACACATTTCAGCTCTCTGCTCACGGACTGGTTCTCCTACTGACTATTTCATCAGGTAGGATTTCAACATTTCTAAACCTTTTTTCAAGGAGGCGGGAATTCAGATTGGAGGTAAAACTAACGCAAACCTTTTTTTATCCATTGTGTAAAGATGACTTTCTAGTTCGGAGATGGGTGAAGGGACTGATGCTTAATCTTGCAGGCCTATATCATTACAATAGATGATTGTTCTGACTTCCATCCAGTCTTTCATTTAAGGAAACCTCCGTTTTTTGTTGCTTTTTTCATTATTGGGGCTTTTTGTTTCACGATACCTCTATTAATTGTAAATTAATTAGGTCTAATTAATGTATCCTGCTTCTAATGAGGGATTGAGCGGGTCACACCTGTGTCTTCTTCCCGGTGCAGGTAACCACATGCGCCGGCCGGCGTCACCGCGCTGAGCCCCGGAGAGCACGAAGGGTTCAGGGTTTCAAGAGAGACGCCAGACCAGGCGGACCGGATGACGGCCAGACCTGCTGAGGCCCCGGGGCTGTCGGTGCCGCTGCACCGCTGCCGCGCGGGGTTCGAGGCCGGAAACGGCACCTGCGCGGAGCAGCTCGGCCTCCTCCCGCCGTTCTCCTCCACGCTGGCGCTCCTGGTGCTGGTGGCCGTGCTGGCGGGAGTCGTCCTCGTCTCCCTGGCAACGTTCCACTTCCACAAGAGGAAGCTTCGGAACAGGAAGATCCGGCGCGCGCAGGAGGAATACGAGCGCGACAGTCTCAGCCCCTCGCGAGCCGCCCGGGCGAGCGGCGGCGGGGAGCCCGCGAGGCCGTGCGTCATCGTGCGGCCGGTGAGGCGAGAGGAGAAGCCCTCGTGCCAGAGCGGCGCGGACAGCGGAGACGCTGCGGCGGAGGACAAACAGGCGCCGCACGAGACGGTTCCTCTTGACTGTTAACTCAGAGAAACTTCAGGGAACGAGACTGTGGAATAAAGTGGAAAAGCAATAAGGCACAAAACCCCACACACACTCCACCCCCTATCTCCGCTGCTTGTAGATTACCTTAGAATGAGTAGAAATAATGCAGCAAACTGAGCAAAGATCACAGTAGAACGAACCACAGACACGCGTGGGTTTACCCGTGTGGACACAAGAACCACGCCAGGATGCGAGTTTACCAGTTTAGGTTGAATGCATGCATGATGTAGGCCTATAGGTCCGGTCTCCAGCTTGGTGGTTTGGGAAATGACTTCAACTGGGTTCAAAGACTGGGCCCATAGGATCCCATCAGATGGTAAAACAAAAAAATGTACAGATCGAGACTAAGGACAAGTGGAATGAAACAGATAATCTACTGCCTTAAAATGAAATGGAGCTGTTTTCAGATTGATTAGATTGATTTGAACAGAAGAGGGTTTGCATTAAAATTGAAGTGAAGGTGTACAGAAGATAAAAAGTTTTAGGTTGAAGAGGATGAAATGAGGGGGCTGAAAAATGAGAATACACAGAATAAGAAGGGGTGGAAATGAAGAGGATGAGAACAAGTGGGATGATAATGAGGAAGATTAATTGAAAGAGAAATGTGAGGAATGAGACACACGGAGAATTAAAGGACTAGAAATGATGCAAAGGAGGATGACTAACATGATAAGAATTATTTGGATGATAAGGGAAGAGTTGAGGACAAGAGGATGGGTGTTAAATAAATGATGAAGATGTTGGGATGAGAAGAGGTACGTATAAGAAATGAGGATAAGTGAGATGAGGAAGTGTAGGGATGAAAATTATTGGGATGGGTGGCATGAGAAAGGGGAAAGATGAGCTACTGGGTGAGGGAAAAAGTGGGATGAGAAAGCAAAAATGGGATAAGAAGGTAAAATGAGGAGCTGGTATGAGAAATGTGAGGGATGGGATGGATGAGGAGTACAAGTGGGATGTTAACAAGGACAAGAAATGAAGATGTGGGATGAGAAAAGAAATGTGTATAGATGAGAAATTAGGATGTGGTATGAGAAAAAAGGTAAGAAGAAAGATGAGGAAGCCTGTAAAGTTAAAGATGAGAGACAAAAATGAGGATTTGGGATGTGAGAAAAAAGAAAAGGAATAAAAGAACAAGTATGAATTTAAAGGGATTAGATGAGAAATGAGGGCAGGCGATGGGAAAAAAGGAAAGGATTAGGGTGAGCCAGCGCTGAGAAATTATGAGAATATGGGATGAGAAAATGAGAACAAAGGATATGATGAAGGTCATAGATGATAAGGAAGTCGTACAAGAAGAGGATGAGAAGTTCAGATGAGAAGGCACAACTATGAGAAGACCAGCCAGATGATTGAAGATGAGATTGAGGCACGCTCCTGCCCCATAGCCCCATTTAGCGAACCAGTAACTCTTCATTAAACTGTAAAAGTATATGCCTGCTTTGATTTTTCAGGACCTCTCCTTCCTTCCCCGGCCACGTTTAGGCCTCAGAGATGTTTAAACTTTAAACGGGGATGTGACACTCGGTTGTGTTCAATTATTTAAGACTTGGTGAGACAACTCAGTCCTCGAAGGCTCGCTGAGCTTCCTTGGCATGTCCTCCAACACACTACCATTACGTAGTTAGACTATAATGGATGTTGTGGTGCTGTTAGGCAGTCCAGAACTGCATATATGCTACGGCTTATTTGTTTGCGTAGTATTTTTTTCCCTTAAATTAAGTGACTTATATAGAGTACTGTCCTCCAATGTCATTTAGACAATATGTAAGTAGCTTTAGATAGCTTGACAGGATGCAAAACCTTTTCGCTGTAGTTATGCACACAAACATTTTTCCCCCTAAAATGTCAAATAGGCTATAGCGCTTATACAGTATTTTGATTTTTGAGTATTTATAATAGATACTCTGACATGTATCAAAATGAGAATTCTTCCAGCGGAGGTTTTGGTTGAAGACGGTCTTTTTTCTTTTTTGACCCTTCATATCGTATCATTGTGAGCCTGATGAAACTATCATTTATTATTATATTATTATTATATGAAGTCATTGTAAATGTATGCCACTTTGCGAGCTGGAATGTTTTGCAGTAACATTTTTCTGGAGTTCATATAATCTGCCTTATCCAAGGAAGCTATGTAATATTGAAGAGTTTATAAATAAACGCTTTGTGTCAACATGGTGTGCAGCCACATCTTGGAGTTAACAGTAATGAGAATTAAAACAGACGAGCAACATATGGCGCTGTGTGCAAATGTGCGAACAGATTTTGGACAACAAAATCAGCTTTCGTGGGCTTGCACAGAGAAAAGTGCAAAAGGACCACCGAAACGTGTCGGCCACATAAAGTTAGGTCTGCTGACCACAGAACAAGGCGCAGTCACCTGATTTACTGTTCTGAAGGTTCCTAAACTGAGCAGTGAAGCCACATCAAGTCCTACTGAGGGTCACAGGAAATGAGTCTGCATCTGTCAGGATGTTGGTCCGCTGCCAGAACATCGTGTTCCTAATCGCCTCTAACAGGAAAAAAAAGGTTTTGAGAATATGAAGCAATCTTTGGTCCAATGCCAGCTCTGGGAAGAAGCTCTGAAGCTCTGCCATTATCTCATCTACATAAGTGCAGCAAAATGAAAACATTTTTCTCCTGCAGGGAAAGATTCATGTGTGTTCAGAACATGGCTCCTTCAGAGCAAATATTATTATATTTTTTTATTATATTAAAAACAAGAAAAACAAATTAACAGAATTGTTACTCAAAATCAGTTGTTTCAAACACAAATGAACTAAGCTGAAAGCTAAAATGAGCAAAGCAGTTGCTAAAAGACACAAATACCCCAAAACAGTATAGCTAATACATAAAATTACAAAACAATAGTAAAGGACTAGCAAAGCTTAATGAATAATTTGCAAAATCCTAGCTGAAAGCAAAAATGGGCTAAATTGTAGCTAAAAGCAAAACTTTTGAGTTTCATGTAGTTTATTTAGTAGAGTTGGCCTCTCTCACCAGGAGACGGTGGGGGGAATTTATCTGTGGCTTTATGGATGTTAGCAGGTACAGATGACCGAGAGGCACAAAGTCAGCAGCTGAGGCTGAAGGTGTGCAGCTACAGGATGAATGGTTGTCAGGGGCGGATGAAGATCAGTGGCTGGGAGAAGTCAGAGGAAAGGTGCACTTGTCCATCAGACTCTGGGGGGTCTGCAGGTGAAAACAGCTGAAGGTTAAGTGATTTTAAATGAAATGACATCCGTGAGTGGTTGTTGTAGTGCTTTCGATTGGATGGTTTTTGGCGGAGGAACATTGAAAGCTGATGAAGATCAATGGTTCAGACCTGATGATGACGAGGAGCTAATGGAGGCCAACGGCCAAGGATGAAGGTCAGTGGCTAAAAGTGGATGAATAATTTGTAATAAGAAATTAGTTTTCTCTGCACAGTGAGCTCTGAGTGCTGGATGATTGTGCTGCAACTTGTTTAAGAAGCTGAAGCTGACAAGTTAAAGCTAAAATGAGTACGAACTGTAGTTAAAACTTAAAACCAGTAAAACTGTCACCACAAGCTAACACCAAATCAAAAAGCTAAAATGAACAAAACCATGGCAAATATGAGCACAACCACAGCTAAAAGCTAAAATTAGTCAAACTGTTGCTAAAAGCTGTTATTAGCACAACTACTGTATAGTTAAAAGCTAAAATTAGTGAAACAAAAGCTAAAATGGGCAGCACCATATAGCTAAAAGCTATCTAAAAGACAAAATTGGAAAACAGTAAATAAAAATTTCTTTTGCAAAACCATAAAGACAGATTTAGAAATATTTGAGTTAAAATATACATTTAGAAACAACCATAAATAAAAAGTAAGGCTAAACGTTTTTGGCTATAAATGAATGGAGGTCAATGGTTAAAAAAAAGAAGAATGAGAGTCAATGAAAGTGTTTTTAAATTAGGTCTAAACTGAAGTCCGTGACCAGGCTGTAGCCGAAATGAGAACAACACACATGCAAAACTCTTCTAAACTGAAAATAGAACAGATTTGCTTTGTTTAAGTTTGCTCTGGGAATAACCTACTTATTGTCTTCAGCCTCATTTAGATTTAATGAGGTCATTTGTCAGAGTTTTGTTGTGCCAGAGAGTCACCAATCGTTTATTAGTTAGAAATCAGCCTCTGTGGATGATTATTGGACTGTTGTGGTTGTGTTGTCTCTGGTAACAGGAAGAAGTTTAGTGCAACTTATAAACAATTAACGTAAAGTAGTCACCAGTAAACACAAGCATGACAACATACTTGTATTTTATGGTGCAGCCCTAATGTCTGATTCTGAGTGATAAAAGGTCAATAACTGGTGATAAAAAAACAAAATATTCCAGCAATAAATCTTGTTAGAGTATGATAATCAACTCATTAGCTTGGACTTTCTACAAGCGGCACAGAGAAGGATGATCCCACAAGACCTGTGAGGAAATCACCGGCGGAGCTAACTCATAAGTTTCCATCTATTAAACCAAGCTTCTGCTTACAGTCTGCCAATCTACCCGCACACTTAAAAGAAGGCACATTAACACAGGCAGCATGGGTTAGACTTATTTTTTTTATATTTATATATAATAAACATTTCACAGTTCACTGCATCGTGGATTGGAAAAATTCAGAGTCTGCGCTATAAAGTGTGAATCTATGAAGATGAAAACATTTCTCAAGGTGAGGGGATGAATCAGACTGGCGTTCGGCTGCATCTTTCTCATACAGATGAGGCTCGGCCCCATCCAAACATTACAACTGGCTGCGATTATTTTCCTCCCAGGCTGCATTAGCAGATTGGTTCTGGGCTCCGTATCTGTGCTCGCAGCGATGAATAGTGTCAGCTGGCTGTCAGGAGGAGAGCACAGCCCTGCTCCCGTTCTCACCCCTGCTGTCAGGGTTCGAGGAGAGCGATTTGTCATCACGAGACTCGCTGTACGTGCTTCATTATTGTAGCTTCAAGCTGCATCTTCAAGGGTAAGAAGCCAAAAAACTCAGGATGAGTGCCTCCGCCGGTCTGAGCAAAGCGTTGTTGGAATTGTGGTCATCCAGACAATAACCGATTAATCAAACGGATCAAACTGAAACACAAAGCAGAGAGTTTTAGCACATCTCTCAGTCTTGACCCAGAATTTACATTTGAATTTGTCTCAACATTTTATTCAAAACATGTTCATGTCATAATTTCAGATGCAGATTTAATGTTTCACTTTAGCCATATGACCAAAACTAACATGGAAATGAATAATATTTATATTTCAGCAGTGTTCTGCTTCACTTTCATTCCAAAATCAGAATACAATGAATGATGCCAATAACACAATGTGCTACAGAAGCCTGGGTCTCGTAGACCTGAAATTGATTTCACTTCCAAACATCTTTCTCTAAAATCCAGCAAAAACTGAACATTTGACTAAAGTTAAGATAAAAAGCAGAAAGTGCTCTTTAACTCACAGATGACTGATACAAACGATGAAACCAGATATTTACCATAGCGCTAACTTTAGCTTTAGTTATGGTCTTGCTCATTTTAACTTTCGGAGGTCCTGTCGGGACCTTCGACTTCTCTTCACAGAGTGTGAAGGTCCTGTCAGGACCCTCGGCTGCTCCTGCAGAGCAGAGAGGACCTTTAAGAGGAGATTACTGCTGGATGAGGCAGCTGCCTGCTAACACTCCTACAGATTTATGGCTCCAGACTTCATGTCCTGTAAAGTAATCCATTCATGGGGAGCAGGGGTGGGGTGGGGGCAAGGGCGCTGCAGCATTTCTCTGGCAGGAGAATTAAAGTTGTTTGTGTGATTATTTCTTTGTTTACAGCACAAAGCCTCACCACATCCAGCTGTGTTCAGAGACCGGGGACGAGGACCTTTATGTAAGACGGCGACAGCTGTTTGAGGCTCCACATCTGGAACAGAACAGAAATTAAACTCTTCATGCAATCTGGTTACGAAACACGCTTTATTGTTGGAAATAAAAAAGGAAAGTTTAATCTTTTATTTTTAATAAAAAGCCCCCACTTCTTCTGTTGACAGATCAAGGAGGATTCTTGTCTCTGTTTCTCGTTTAGTTATTCCCGGTTTTATCTCCAGCTGTGATGTTAAATTTCAGAGTCAGAGATGAGTTTGATAAATGATTTGTTTTATTTTCCTCTCAGTCTGCTGCTAAAAAGTGTAAATATGAAATCTCTCTCTCACACACACAGGTTTTCAGCTCTGTATTTGTATAAATATGTAATATTATATATAAATGTGTAATATTTACAGCAGATGATGTAAAATTCAGACATGACATCAACACAATATTTTTTTTCATCATCTTTAAGAAAGAAAACTTACATTTTTCGTGTGTTTGGACAAATTTATTTTCGAATGATCTTTTTAAAAATGCAAGACTAGAAGAAATCATGTTTTTAAAAAAATCCACTAAAACCTGTGAGCAATGGAGGAAAATTTCAATCTAAAAGCAAAGAAATATTTTTTGAAAACAAAGAAAACTGATATACAATCAGAAAGCTGATGTTTAATTATATAATCAACAGATCAAAGAGTTTTTAGACAAATTTAACTCGATTCCAGATTGGGACATTTTTAATGTTTTCTCACGTTGAAGCCAACCGGTAAAAAATTACAGAAAGAAAACAGACAATTTAAAAGGAACCTTTCAGTGAGTCCATTTAATAAACCTCTTTACTGTCCTTTCTTCAGCTCAGGTTTCTTCTTCTTCTTTTTCTTGCCTGGTTTACTGTCGGTTTGGGTTTTGCTCTTTTTGGCCGGGCCGGGCTGCGACGTGTTGGTGCCGTCGGCGGGTCGTTTCTGTTTCTTGTCCCGTTTCTTTTTGACCTGACCCTTTTCTTCTTCTTCTTCTTTCTTGATTTTGGAGGCTGGCTCCAAAACAGGTTTATTCAACTTTTTGCGCTTTTTTGTTTCCGGCAGGAAACCTTTCTTCTTCTTGGACGCTGCCTCTGGCTCAGCCTCCTTATTGGGCTTCGTCTTTTCAGCTTTGGGCTTCCTGTAAACATGAGAAAGCAAAAAGAGCATTGGGATAGTTTTAGAAATCAAAGATGAAACTAAAATGATGGCTTGTTGTGCATAGTTTATTATATACTACGACAGCCTGCCATGCATAAAAACCAAAAGAAAAACAGCTGGCCACACATTCTAAATTATATGATACAATGGCCTACCACAGTTTTATAAATATAATAGAGTTTTGAATTTTATTTTTATTTGTAACAATTATTTTCAGTAAAAAAAAAATTTCAGCTACAAAATTTTTCTTTCCGTTTTATATTTCAAACAAACACAAAAACAGTTAATGGCACCAATTTATTGCCGTTATTATTCTAAAAATAAAACAAAGTCTTATTGCCCATCACCAAAGACAAAAGGCATTATGTTTCATGTCTGCGTTTCCAAAATATCTGGTACAGACAAAATCTTTGAAGAACAAATGCTTTTTTTTGGTCCTGGCAGTCATTTTCATAACATGGAACTGTTTATTTGGTTAAAGAAATTTTTAAGCCTCACGTCACTCCGAAGTGTTTCATCACAGACCAGTGAGTGTCCTCCATTGTCCCCGTCTTTTTAAACTTCACAACGTCGGTCAAGGACTCCAGGACGTTGCGGAGGGGGTCCAGGTTCACGGACAGATTCTACACAGACAGCAGAGACAGAATCTGAGTCCACCTGGCCTTTTTCCTCTGGTGATATTTAGCCCCCCACAGCAAGTCCACCCACCTTCTGTCGAACCTGCTTCACCAGAAACTGACAGAGGTCCAGCGTTTTCACAATCTTCTCTTTGGCCATTTTGCTGTCCACCTGACCTACCTGCCCGAGACTCTGAAGAAAAACAGAGGGAGAGGGTTACGCTATAACAGACGCGATAAATAAGAAAAACGTAAAGTCGAATCCTCTATTAGAATGACAGATGAAGAGTGAAGCATTTAGGCTAATTGCTGGATTAACAGTTTTTATACAAATGTTATTGCGTAATCTTTATTAGGCATCAGCACAGAATCGATATTTATTTGTGTAAAATAATTGGAATGCACTGATGATCCTCCTACAGATTTGTAATTACACACAGCAGCCTTTTGTGTGGACACTTAAGTCTCAGTGTTTTACATCAAAAGTTAAATTATATATTAATATTAAAAGAGCCGCAGCAGCAAAGGTTTAACCTTGCAGCTCTATCCTGAAAGGTAATTTCAACTTCTGTCTGGTGCTTCAAAACTTTTGTCACTTGTTATAAATTAATAAGAAAATCTCAGAAACTTAGGGAGGCGTTTAGAGGGACAAAAGAGCTCTGTTGTCTTGAATTTCTGATCTGATTTCAGGAGAGAAAAGACACGAGAGGTGGAGCTGTTCGGGGAGGATTTACAGAAGCATGTAATTACCCATGTCTTCACCCTTTGCTCTCTGGAGGACGCGAGGAGGACGGCGAGGGGAGCGGCGCCCCCTAATTATCATTTATCACGGCACCATGCAATCTCATAAACGCTCCAGATTAATATAATTAAAATGCACATGGGCCTAACGCGTGCACGTCCGTGAACATCTCCGCTCAAAGCCAGGGAACACGATGTGCAGCCTCCTGCGTGCGGAGAAAAAATGACTTTCAATCAGTTCCACAAGGAGAGTTCAGCTGAATTGAATCTGAGGGATGCGGAGCTGGACGGGCCTCGGAGTTTGGGAGACCGAGGGAAAGTGGGATCTGTGGCATCCAGAACAGGCAGGGGAATAATTAATATGTCCTTCACACTCGACTTAAAAACGGGTTAGGGCAATGGTTGCTATGAATCTTAGGCTGTCAACTCATAAAGTCATTTAGTTCGATTTCAGATCAGTTTCTACAGGTTAGAAGCATTTATTTTAGATGTAAAAAGCATCAGATTGTGTTCAGTGATGGATTTAAGGGATATAAAAGGAGGGTTTGTACTCCAGACACGTACACCTTTTATTCCTTTTATCAGGAGAAGCGCTTTTTGGTTCAAAACTTGCAATTATCACAAGTTTTTGAGTAGGTTTGGTGTCTTTATCTGTGACTTTAAACAGAAAACGTAGCCACGGTAAAACAACCCACCTGCAGGACTCTGGTTCCTGTAAGGTTCTTAATAAAAACAACTGTGGTGACTTACTGCAGCCAGACGTTCTAACACCTTCTCACAGAGCTCGACCCACTTTTCGCCGCTCAGAAGCTGCTGGACGTCTCTGCTCTGCATCGCCCGCAACACCAACACACACGCTTGACCCTAAACACACATAACGAGATCCATAAAGTCTGATAAACAGAATATGTTGAAATTAAACTAAAATCTAACAAACAACATAAGAGATTTCACTCAGCAGATTATTCAACATTTGTTCGTTATTATTATTTTTATTTATTCTTTATTTGTACAGGGACAAGTGTCAAGTATTAACAATTCCACATCCTAAAACATTTATAGAATCAGCTAATTAGCAATGACAGTCCCTAAATGGACTTTTAGCAACGTGAGAGGAACGCCGAGTGCTGTTACAGTTAGAAGAAGCAAAAGCTACAAGCTAAAAGAAGCAGATGATAGCTAAAACATTAGCAAAAAGCATCAAAACATTAGCTAAAACATCAAAAGAAGCTGAAACCTAAAAAGGGAGCAATAAGGTAGGTCAAACTAAAAATAGCAAACGGCTTGAAGCTAAAAGCAAAATGTAAGCTGAAAGCCTCAAAAAGGACAGCTAAAAGCTTCAAATGCTGCCAGTGGCTAGTAAAATGTAACATACATATAGCTAAAAAGGTAAATGTTTAAAAGGCTAACTAAAATCTAAATACAACAAATGGCTAGCTAATCTTAAAACACGAGCTAAAAGCAGCTACATCTCATAGTAACTACAGGCTTTAAAAGGCTATTTAAAAGTAAAAGAATAGCAGCGTCAAGCTAAAAGTAGCAAAAGTTATGGATTAAATAACAGGCAGAAGAAGCCTGGAAGATGTTTTTCTTGAAGGATTTTTACTGCAGAACTGGTTCAAAGGTCAGTAATAGCTGAAAAGTGAACAAACTCTGAAGATTGTTGATGGTGTGAATACGCGCCACTAAAAATTACAGCAGTTCAGAATAAATCACAAAGATTTAGTTATATTTATAGGACAGGTTTAAGCTTGTTTTAATGATGTGTACATTCCCAACAGGGTTACAAAGTCAGACAACAGATTTCTGTGTGATTTGTTGACGACACAATGAATACAGAAAATAATTATCATTGAAAAAAGGAAAAAGCCATCTGGCACGATAACTCAGCAGCTTTATCATCTGATCTAATGAACTCTGTTATTTTAACAGAATGTACCAGGCTGCTAAATCATAATTAATTTAACTCAATTTACTTTTACTTCCTGTTTGAGTTTTACCTGTTGATGTTTTCCAACGCTAGATGTGATGTGCTGCACAGCTGTATCCAACAGGTTCACACACAAAACCTGAACAAAAAGCACAAAAAGTGTTATTCACGCCTCCGAGGTGAATAAATAATCTGGATTACGGCTGGAGGCTTGCGGCCGGACTCACGGGGAATCTGCAGAACAGGTCGGTGAACATCTGAGTGGTCAGAGGGCTTTTCTTCCGACTCATGAAGGAGACCAGAGCGTCTCTGAAGAGGCCGGAGACCCGGTCTACGTCCACATTACCCATAAACCTCAGCTGGAACAACAAAGCATCAGACAGATGTAGAAATTTAGACTTTCTACTGACTCAAAATCCTAAAAGAAGCCACTCAATATTTTGAAGACAACAATCTTCTTTTCATTTCCATAAATCACGGAGAAAATGTGGAAAAACAACTCTTTTAGTTTTGATACTAAAGAACATCTATTCATGTCTACTGCTTTGTCGTGGAGACGGATAATTCAATAAAGTGGAAAATAAAACCTGTCAGCGCGGGATGATGAGAAATTAATTAGCTCCCAGCGTTTGAGAAAAGACTATTTTGTTGCCAGATCGATGTCACTTCTTTTGTATGAGACACTCGTTAAAAAATATATCTGCAAGTTTTTGAAAACATCTAAGAACAGCTGCCTCCTTCAGCTGTGCTTCAACACATCTGCTGATAATAAACTGATTTAGTCCATTTTCTTCATTAATCATGTTGTCATTAAGTAAGACCATTAAAGGTCTCGCATTTCTTGGCTATTTGATTACAGTGGAGAAATTCACAAAAATCATAGGGCCTTAAAAATCATCCTACTTCCTTCCTAACATAATATTGATGATACTAATACGGTGAACAATTACGTCTCTTTTCAGTAGTTTTTAAGCGTTTGCAGCCCAGTTTTCCCCTCACTCCAACCCAGTTTTAAAAGTTTGTTTCAAAGTTGAGTTGTATTGCAAAGCAAACGGGCTCCTCTGCTTGGCCCCCATCCTGCCTGACCTGCTTGATATTAGATAAATGGTTGAAGATAACGCGGACCGTCAGTATTTTCTTGTGCAAAGACAGGCAGGCTCAGAGTAGATTGTGTTATCCAGGACAATCCCTGGCTGGAGAAAACACCGTATCAAAAATACAAGACGGATTTTTCCCGAGGAGGTC
>JAVKLF010000028.1:3957014-3979634 GCA_034783495.1 Millerichthys robustus
ATAAAGGATATGAAAAACCCTACATGATTGTGGAATAAAACGTGTTTATAATTTTAATGTAACTGTCATTTTGTAATCACAAATGCATCCATGGCTGAGATTATTTGTACTCAGTCTTTAACCACTCATGAGAGCAGAAAAATCTTCAGAAACTTGAAAAAGCAAGTGGGGATTGCTGCTGAGACTGAGAACACCTGGAAAGTAGCTAATTGTAAAGTTGCAGCTTGAATACTGCATAAATCTGCCAGATCGTCAGAGCTCACTAAACTACCAGCTTGGCGCAGGACACCACCTACAAACAAATATGTTTGGAAATAATTCTTACCTGAAGAGGGGCTTACAAAATAATGGTTAATAGAACTTTTAATTCAATTATGAGAAACAATATGCTTGTAGATACACGTTCCTTTCTCACAACAGTCACTAAGAGTCACAAATATACTATATATAGGATCACATAACATTGTAACAAATGGGATAAAAAAAAACAAGTGGAAAATAAATCATTTTTAACAACTAGAATAAAAAAGTCTGAATCTCTCTTATTCTAGTTTCCAATTTAAAAAGCATTTTGCTTATCCAGGACTTATTTTAATGAGGTAAAGTTCATCATACGTTGATTCAGGTGATACTAAATTATACATAAACGATGTGCACTGCCATATAAAATGTACAAAATGGGGATTTGTAATGTGATAGGTACCAGTATCAAAAATATTCAAGCTGATTAAACCAGAGTTGAATCGTCTGCTATCGGTAAGAACAAAATTAGGGAAAATGTTGACGCGTAGTTGAAAATTTCCATCTCAAATGTTGTATTTATGGGAAGTAATACAGTCTGGAGAAAAACACACAGTATGAAATTATATCACATAAAAAAAATGATGCATCAAAGACAACAGTCTTTTTTTTCCTCACATTCTTTAAGCTCAATAAGTTGTTTTAAAGACAATCTGCATGCAAATAATAACACGTAGACATTTTTGAAGTGACATCTATAGTGTTAAGACTACCCCACAATCCAAGGCAGTCGTGTTTTTAGTGTTAAATGTGTAGCAGAGTAAAATGGTTTGGCCATTGCGTGCCATAACTGAGCAACACTCATCACTCAAGAGTATGCTTTTGTTTCTCCTTAAAAGCAGATAACAGATTTTATTCTAAATATCCTATGGAAGACGATACTTCTCTTTCTTATCTGCCATTTTTTGCTTTGTCACATTTTTCTTTAGCGGTAAGAAGAATGACGATGCTAAGACATCAGCTGAAATGGGCTGAATGTTAAATGAAATTATCTCCTTATTTCATTGCAGCCTAACAGATTTTACACGGTGACTATCAGTCCTAAACATTGTTTCCTTTTTGTTTTAAATATTTATTTTAACACTAAAAATCGAGCTTCCACTACGGGAGCTGTTAGGTAAAATCCTCTAGCTGAAGTTCCCAAGAAAACATATAGAGCAATGTGTAGAGACTGTTAACACACTGCAGACCTCCAGTAGTAGTAATGTAAAAAAGTAATGATGCACATATTAGATGGCAGGCGCACAACTGACAACAAGAATATTTAAAAAGATTTTCCTCCTTTCAGCTCAACAGCACAGTGAGTAATATTACAACCACCCCAGAATACAAAGCAGGAAACCTATACATGTGTCTATTATCCCAGCAGGTCAGGGTGAAGAAGAATCAGTGCAGAGCCTTTGCTCATTGGCTGTCTTCTCTTTGCAGGAAGGTTCACAGAGCATTTCTTTGTGTGGTAGTGGGTAGGGGAAAGCTGCTCCGCTACAGGTGCTATTGTAAGCCAGTTTGTTCAGGCGAGACATGCCTTTGATGCTGCCAGGAGGTCGCCCGGGGCTGACCTTATACCCCGCAGCTCTGGTTGTACCGAGCGGCCTGCCGGGACTCGTCTTGAACCCGGCGGCTCTGGTTGTACCGAGGGGTCTCCCAGTGCTGGTTCTGTATCCAGCTAGTTTGGTGGTACCCAAAGGCCTCCCGCGTCTGCCTGTCTTCCCGACTCCCTTGGGCTTTTTCTTGGTGTCCTCAGACGTTTGCTCTGCGCCTTTCATGGCAGGTATTTTCCCGGGCGTGCGCGGGTCGCCCACAAGAACATCCTGTCTGTGGCACACCATGGACTTGTGGCTCTGGGTGGGTAAGGCCATGGGAGCCAGCGTCATCTGGAGGGACGTTGGAGGGGGAGGAGGATAAAACTTACTGGGCTGCGAGGTGCACAGTTCAAAATGAGATATGGGGTGGTGGCCGTCCTCTGCGAGGCAAGATGGCCTGCTGTTGATGCAGAAATCGCTGCTTGTCACCTGACGCATCATCTTTTGCTGGGGGTCAAAAATAATATGTTACTATCACACACAAAGGAAGTCAGTGATATCTGAAAACTCTGGGTGGCTCTGGTTTCCTCCCACAGTTCAAAAACATGACTGTTAGGCTAATTAGAAACTCTAAATTGTGCCTAGATCTGAGTGAGAGAGTGAATGGTTGTTTGTCTTGTTTGTCTCTATGTGTCCCTGTGATGGACTTGTGACCTGTCCAGGGTGTACTCCGCCCCTCCCACCGTGACTGCTGGATATGGGCACCAGTGACCCCCGTGACCCTTAAAGGAAGAAGCGGGTAACAGATAAGGGATGGATGGACGTCATAAAGACTGTGTAAAAACAAAACCCAACTGTTTTATTCTTTATACTGATGAGTAATGTGTTTGTAAGTTGTAGTTTGTAAATTTGTAAGCAATTTTGTGAATTGGTGCCAATCTCCACACTAGTTTGTTTATCTATGGAAACAGATAAAGTGACTAAAAATATGTCAACAATGACTGTCGGAAAAAGGGGAACTACACGCTCCGGGTTGGGAGTGAGGCAACCCCGACTCTGGAACAGGCAACATATGGATGATGGAGAGATATAAAAATGGATGTTTGGATGGATGATGGAGAGATATATAAATGGATGGATGATGGATGGTGATGTCCTTGAAATATAGGTTGGGACCAAGGACTGACAAGTTAGACATATTGGTACAAACTATTAGCATTAAAAAAAATTTCACCAGGACACCAAATTCTTTTATTTTTGAACTATTCCTGTCATTACGTACTCCAGCAAAATGGATGTTTGTTTTTTTTAAACTGTAATGAGATGTTCCATAATCAACCCCGCTTTTTTTGGCAAGATTTTATTCAATCTAGTAAACATGGTTTAAATTTAGACATCACCAATAATCTCATGTTGTTAATATGTTCTTTGTTAAGGCAATTTCCTAAACGTAAGTTTGGTGAGCAAACTCCTTTCTAAAGAGGCAATTAAAAAATAATGATTTAAACATTAGATTGTGAGCCTTGATTTCATCAGTGCTGAGTTTATATAAAAACCTTAATAGTCAGATGAGGGAAAACTATAGAAAAAAACAGGATCCTGTGGCGGTGTGGACTTTTACTACCACAAACACCAAACTGGCTTTAATGTTTTCATTCACAAACAATATGCACATGGAATCCGCATCTTTGTGCCCAGTCTGACACACACACACAAACAAAAATTAATAAATAAAAAAAAACCCACCGCGGCTGCTTTCAGGCCAATAACGGTTTAATAGAATGGTTTAAACCTTGACAACATCAACAGAATACAAGAGTTTTAAATGCTTAATTAAAGCGCTAGCATCTAGGGCGCAGAGTTAATACGTTAGCTTTCCCTGCTAGCTACAATTAGCACTAAGGTTACTGTACCTCGATTGTTCGCAGATGTCGGAGAGCAGAAAGGGTTAAGGAGAAAAATGATCTTACATCCCTCTCAAATCGCGAGTCGCTCCATTTTTCCCACTTATTTTCACAGCGTAGGACGTCGGCTTCGCTAACATACAGTCAACCGCTTCGGCGTGAACGACAGAAAAAAAGAGACTGTTTCAGTTTTTTTCCTCCCCGTTTTAATTCTTCTTTCCTTTTATTTCTCAGCTCGTGCGGTTTGGTGAAGAAACGCAGCCATTTTCCATTAAAAATTTATAAGACGGGGAGCGCAGTCTGCGCATGCGCAAAGCGACTTAAACAGAGGCGAGGTTTTTCCCCCCCTTTCCAGCGTCTCCTCCTCCTGAAACACTTTTAACACAAATGTTGCTTTTAAACCTAAAATATTTTTAAAAAGCGCACTTCCCCTAAACAAATAAAGGTATACAATTAGATTCTGAGCTGCAGGCCAGTTGTGATGCCTTGGAAAATAAGAAAAAACACACTTTTCCCTGGTAATAAATAATATAAAAACGAATGGCTGTTGAATAATTCACATCATCTGAGCACATACTGTTCATTGTTTTATTGAGGAAATGTAAAAACATCTTTCGTTTGAGGCTCTCGATGGTTTTTATGCTGCGTGTACATAAATGTGACTTTAATATCACATTAAAGAAAACAAGTTTTATATCTAAAAGATCTCTCTCAGATAGCCCATGAGAGAATTGTGCTGCTTTAATGATTCATGTGGTCGCAGACATCTTTGTGTGTGTGAGGGTAGGAAAAATCACCGGCCAAGCAAATAAAACACAAAGGAGGAAAACAAAAAACTAAACAAAAATAATTAATAAAACATTAAAATATCGACTAAAGTACATGTTCATGAAACAACAACAAAAAGGGTAATCTGAGTGATGGAAACTCCTCGTTTTAGCCACGAATCTTCCTCTACAACACTTTGTATCGGCCTTTGCTCGTTGGCTGGTAGGAATTTTGCTAAGAAAGACAAGAAACAGATATTTAGACACTGCACAGATCTTAAAATAATTAGTCATAGATTAAAAAAACAACAAAACACTGATATCCAATTATAGAGATACTTACTAATCTGATTAGCTCTTCCTTGATTAGTCGTGTAATCTCTGTTTTGGCTTTCTGAACAGCCAGCTCACTTGCACCTGGAAAGCAAAAATATTCAGTGTATTTGGAACCAGCTAAGACTGCAAATGTGGAATTTGAAGAATATAAAATTAATAAAAGCTCAGTAATAAAAAAATTCCTCACTGTGACCTAAAACCCTGCAATAAAGACAAAGTAAATAAAGTGACAGGTACTTCAATAAAACGCCACAATTTACTTCATAATTATGGAAATTTTTGTAACGAGGTGCATAACAACCTAAACATATTTACTAAAATGAATTTTTAAAAAACGACCATTTGGTGGATTTGCATTTATGGCCAACACATCTTTGTTATACATACTCTCAATAGCCAGGTATATCTTGCGTTCTCCCTCTTTGGGTTCTTTTCCAGGAGGGAAATATGTCCCCCTGATAGTGATGGCTGCTTCAGAGTATTCACCGATCCTCTGCAAAGCCTCCTTAGAAGTCACCTTCCACCTGGCCGTCTGTCAAAGTAAAAAATACTAAATATCTTAGTAACAGACTTAATAAATCTACTCAAATCTGACAAATGAGACACCCAATTTCAAATCAGTAATTAATATGTATTAAGGTTTAGCACAAGCATAAAAGCTGTGTTTTGCAAGGATTAAAACAAAACAAAAATAAAATAGGAACTACTTAATATCGTTAACACAGCTGCTGGATGTGTGCGGCTGACCTGAGGAAAGTCGTTGATCTCGAGCTCCTCTTCGTATCTCCTGACTGTCTCGGCCTGTTCAGCTGCTTGCCGCTCCTCCTCTAGCTTCTCCACGGGGGTGTAGTTCAGTTTGGCGTTGATCTTCTCCGCCAGCTGCTCCGCAATGGTTTTGGCTGACACAGACGGAGTCACGATGGGCCCGCCGCGCAGAATGGCGTTGGTGGCCTGCTGCATCACATCCTGTTTGAAGAGAGGGAGGAAAAACAGAGAAAACAGAAAGAAATGAATGTCTGACGACGAGTCACCGTAACTGGAGAGCTTACTGCTTAAGTACGTAACAAATGGAAGCTTGAGGTCTTTCGTTATTTACCGACTGACAGTTACAACTTGAGATGTTTGACATACCTGAGCCTCAGCGCCCAAGTTCTTCTGAGCGTTGATTTTGAGAGCCAGCCTTTTGGCCATCTCCAGTTTCTGGATGTTCCCAGCAGACGCTGGCGCGACACCTGGAAGCCCTCCAGGTGCAGCTGTTGTAGGCGCAACACCTCCAGCCTGACCAGCAGCCGCTCCAGGAGCAGACAGATCCTTCACCCTCTTCTTAGAATTAAACATGCTTTCAATTTGCTCCTCAATCTAAGGAAAAAGGAAAATGTTAAACATTTAGTGTAAGGACAGTGTTGTTAAAGTATAATTTACGATCTTATCATTTATAATCAGAAATTTAAAAGGAAAAAAAAGTAACTCACATCCAGGGCTCCGTCCTCATCATCAGAATCCTGTAATCCAAGTGCGGCTTTTTGCAGCTTCTTTCTCTCATTGGCCAAAGCATGTTCTGTCTCGTCAAACTTGAAGCCTTTACCTGAAAACCCACTGCTGCTCTTAATGCTCTTACCCTCCTGCATGGACAGAAAAACACAGAGAAAAAAAAAGAAATCAGAGGCAATTTAAAAATTAGTACTGGGCTTAGAATGTGGCATTTTGCGGGACTAAAACAGTTAATGTTGTTGAATCTTACCGCTTTTTGCTGGTCCTTGAAGGAGGCCCAAAGCTGCTCCAGTTCTGGAGGGACAGGAGATCCAGACAGTTCCAAGGCCTTGATGATATCTCCAGCGTAACGAGCCTGATCCTCTGTGATGAAGGTGTAAGCGTAACCCTGAGATAAAGGAAAATTCTATTTTAGTATTTCTGCACGGACATATTAGTAACATAAGTTGGCTGAAACTCAGCTTTGAGAAGAGATGGAAAAAAAAACAGATATAAGGTGACCCACCTTGTTGCCTGCTCTGCCTGTGCGTCCTGCCCTGTGGACATAATCCTCATAATGGTTGGGACAGTTGTAGTTGACCACCAGGATTAGCTGCTTGACATCCAAACCTCTGGCAGCTACAGAGGTGGCCACCATCAGGCGACAGGCTCCGTTCTTAAAGTCATTGATGATGCTGTCTCTGTCGTACTGATCGATTCCTGAAACAACAGTAGCAATTGATTTCAAAGACCCGTTCTGAAGGACTGCGGCTTTGTACCAGATTTAGGTAAAACCGAACAGGATAATGGTCCATCGTGTCCCTATTCCCAAGGTGAGCCAGTACCTCCGTGTAAAGACATGCAGGGGTACGAGGCTTTCATCAGGTCTTTAAGCAGAGCGTCTGCATGCTCCTGTTTGTCCACAAAGATAATGACAGATCCCTTCTCCTGATAGTGACCCAAAATCTCCAGCAGCTTCAGGAATTTCTTATCTTCTTCAATCACCAGCTAAAGAAAAACAAGAAAGTTGGGTTTGATACAAAATAGAGCAAGTTTGCTAAAGTACATATGAGAGGGCATTATTTGTAAGAAACACCTCAGTGTGTTTGTAATGTAAACTTATTGTAAATACAGGTAAATCATTTTTAAAAATATAAAATTTACCAAAAAAAGGTCACACTATTCCCTGCTGAGCTTGAATGGTTTAATAAATGAATATATATATAAAGAAATGTGTCAGATAAATAATTGAGTTTCAGTGAGTGAGACGAAAATGAAAGGAGATAATTTACCACGTGTTGCTCCACGTCAGAGCAGACCACACTGCGACCTCCCACCTGCACCTCGATGGGCTTGGACAGGATCCTGCGAGCCAGAGCCTCCATGGCTCTGGGGAAGGTGGCCGAGAACATGACCGTCTGCCGGTCCGGACGCACATTGTCCACAATACGCATCACCTGCAGGTAGATGTAAACGGTGAGATCCGAGCTTTTACAGAGAAACCCAACATGCCAAATCTGAGTGTCCGCCCACCTGCGGCTCGAAGCCCATGTCAAACATCCTGTCTGCTTCATCCAGGACTACGTATGTAACTCTGCGCAGGTTGGTGACCCGGCCTACACATTATAAAAAGGATTATAAAGAACATTAATCAGCTATGAGAAGAGTTGACCCTTTAGTCACAGCTTGCCTTCTTTTAAAAACATACAGCTAATCTGACAAATACAGAGAGCTTTTTATCAGGATGCAGCTACTTCACATTAAATAAATCCGTCCATACATATTTTTCTCTTTAGAACCAGGGGTTTTATTGTAACAACATTTTAGATTTGTTTCTTTGCTTGTCTTTGGTCTTGCGTACCATCTCAGGGGCATGAGGCACCTGTAAAAGTCAGAAAACAGCTTCAAGATACAAAACAAGAGATGGAGCCCCATCACCTATAAGGGAAACATATTACAGATTACCTCGCATGTGTGGAAGGAACAAAAAAACCCTTCGATTACAACTGCAGCATCAAATATTAAAGACTCAGTCAAACAGGACTTTAGAACACAGTTTATCCCTACAAAACAACAACCACATTAACAAAATGATTACTAAAACAGAAACATAATGACATTTAATAAAATTGATTCTTATCTATCTAAATCCCTGACATGATGCATATTTGGCAGTCTGATTAATCCCAGACCGAGGAACCGTGGAGGCAGCACCAGGTCCACCTACCTGTAGTCCCTGATCTTCAGGAAACTCATCACTGTCTTGTAGAAATGACTGATCCCCAAAAGCGGGATCAAATAATGTCAACAGTTTAGTAAAAAGGGTACTGATTTGGATTATTGCACATACTTTGAAACCATGCAGAGTTACTACACAAAAGATGCTGATTCAGGTCCTAATGATGAAGTCAGACTAAAAATGCAGACGAGTGAACTCACCACTGTTGGCCCCCAACATGTCAATCATCCTCCCCGGCGTGCAGACGATGATCTCAGCTCCTCTTTTCAGCTCAGCAATCTGCGATCCAAGAAAATCAGCCGCATGTTTGAATGAAAATTGTGAGAATTATGTGATTAAATAAAAATTTTATTAAATTGTTTTTATTTTCTGTATCGTTTCATTTTGAGATAACAAGATTAAAGGAATGCATATCACCCAACACTTTCATCTATGTCCAACTATTAAAAGCAACCTTACTGAGAGGGTTTTTACCTGTTCGCTGATTCCTGTGCCTCCATAAACACACACCACCCTGAGTCCCAGTGGTTTGGAGAACTTCTTGCACTCCTTTGTGATCTGTAGAGCCAACTCTCTGGTCGGAGTCATAATTACAGCTGTGGAAAGCAGGAATATATGTTTTGTTTTGAATTGTATGTAACAGAAATCAAGATCTTTAATCCAGCCTAAAATCACTTATGCTGAAGTGAATGGATTATTTTTGTTGATTTCCAGAAAACAAAATGCTTGTCTTGGTTTCCAATACGTACAGATGGGTCCCTCAGATTCCTCCAGGGGCCTCTGGTCCATAATGTGTCGGAACATGGGCAACAAGAAAGCAATGGTTTTCCCACTTCCGGTCTTAGCGATGCCGATAAGGTCTCGACCCGACATGATGGCGGGGATGGCTTGAGCCTGGATGGGTGTGGGCTTCTCATAGCTATGCCTGATTACATTTAAGGGAGAAAAATATTCAGTGTGTTGTTTTTGGTCTATAATCTGAAGGGATTGTGTGTTATTTACAGGAGGAGAAAAAGAGCAAACTAAATCAAATACAATAGATCTAAGAGATACAAAACATTTCATCATAATAGCAGTTTTCCCTTTAAAAGAATTGTTGACTAATACTTGAGCTACTGGAACACAACAACTCACTTCTTCAGAGAGGTCAGGATCTTCATGGAAACCCCACACTGGACCCAGGTCTTGATGGGTTTGGGACAACCCTTCCCTTTGACAGTAATACCTTCCAGTTCCAATCTGTATGCGTTTACTTCTGTATGTGAATAAAATAAACAGACAAAGAAATGGATCATGGATGTTTATATACATTTTTTTGGAATCTATTTATTTAAACTGTTCTATTTTAGTCATTCATAAATAAACTCACAATAAATAACAAATACCAGCCTCACTGTGAACAGTCACTGACTCAACATGAATTTTAAATGAAGAATGAATAGAATCATATTGCCAATATATATGCCATTTTAGTACCAAAACCGCATTCACTGACCCTCTGGTGTCATCTTGGCCAGCTCAGGAACCTCCACATAGAAGTTTTTGCGGTACGGCTCATACTGGATCTTCCCGTGGTCGACAGGCTCCAGAACCTTTCTCTGTTTGGTCTGAAAGCCCGTCAGAGCTGTCTGCAGGTCTACCTCCTCCTCCTCCGACGAGTACTGACAACACGTATCAACACCAGTTTAGACAAACAGCAGGAGGAATCAACCTTAATGAGTCACTGAATTATTACACACACCTCCATGGCATCCTGGTCGTTCTCCATCAGCTCACCCTTCTTCTTGTGTGTGTGAGGTAACTTTTTAGTTTTAACAACAGTCACCACTTTAGTTACGGTCATTGCCCCTTTCTGTTGATGAAACAATGATCGCATTAGTTAGCAGCAGAGGATAAAACATCCACAAAGATGCTGTTTAACAAACTAGATATTTAGTCATTGAAACCTACCCTATCAACATTTGTTATTACCTTCAGATACTGTAATGGGGGGAAAAAGGCAACATACAACCACTCAAACCAACAATGACGGCTTCACCTTATCATTTCCTTTCATGGCTCCGATGTTGAACTTCTTCACCTCCTGTTTGACTTCCTCCATGTAAGCATCCAGAGGATCTACTTCGTCCTCCTCAGCCTGCTGCTCCATGGGAGTCGTCTCCTCCTTCTCACTTTCCTCCTTCTTCACCTCCTTCGCATCCTCCTTGCTCTCCCCCTTTACATCCGCTTCTTCTTCATCATCAGCCTCCATCACAGCTGAACCATCCTCATCATCGTCTGGAAGGAAGGATTTTAATTAACCCACAATTACAGAATTTTCCTCGTATAAAAAATGTCAGTTGGCGTTCTCACCGTCATCATCCTCAAGGCTCCATTTCTTGCCCTGCTTCATTTCCTCCAGTTCTTTCTTGATCTCGCCAATGTTTTCAATGGCCTTCTTCCTCTGCTCTTCCCTCCATTTCTCTACTCTCTCTTTCCTCTTCCTCATCTCTTCCTCCAGTTTGTTTTGGTCAAAGTCTTGCTGCAAAATCACAAACAAAAAGAAAGGAACACTCTTTCCTTGATCTGGATTATAATTTAAAAGGTGAGGCAACTTTAAAATATAATTTTCAAAAACATCAGAAACAAAAGCAAGAACAAAGTAAAAAAAATAAAAATAAAAAAAAAGAAACCTACATCCTCGACCTTCTCATCTTCTTTTTCCTCCTTGACCTTTTTGTTGTCAGAGATGGGATGAAGATTGTCTTTCTCTTTGCTCTTTGACCTGGAAGTAAAAAAAAGGTTTCTTCAGTTTTCTTTAAGTTAGTTTTATTACTCTGTGCACATAAAACAGGTTGACTCTAAGAATGTCTGTTTCTTAACAGCTGGTTGATGACTCAAAGTGGTATTTTTGTTTATAAATCAGGAAAAAGACTCACTTTTCGTCAGTTTTCTTGCTCTTTGCCGGGCTGGCAGTTCGAGACCTGCGGGTTCGGCTCCTGCTCCGGGATCGCTTCCTGTCCCGGCTTCTGGACCTTCTCCTGTCTCTGCTCCTGGAACGCCTGGCCCGCAACAATCATATCAATCAGTATCACTTTGGTCCACATTATAATGGCTTTTGTTCTTATTCAAACAACACAGTTAAAAAGAAAATGAACATTTAGTGCAGTTTATTTATTCATTCAGCTATATGTGTGATTAAATCTAAAAATGCGATTACACCAAATCAACTACAAACAAATACTGATATTTACAGTAAACTTTGTAGCTGATGAACGTATTTCAAGGTAATAAGTCTGGTCTGGGATCCCTCAGAGCCAAAAGATGGCCTAAAACGTTTACACCATATAACTGTTCATCAATATTTGGTCGTACAATTGTAATTTTTCCTTACTGGCATCACAGATAAGTAAACAGCACATACCTGGCTCTTTTCCTGTCTCTGGATCGAGACCGTCGGCGGTCATGGTTCCGTGACGGGTCTCTCCTGCTTCGGTCTCGATCGTCTTTCTTGGAGCGTCTCTCCGGGGAGCGACTCTTGGACCGGGTGCCCGACCGGCCCCGAGACGACGAACGCTTCCTGTAGTGTCTAAGGATCGATAAAATTAACAACTGTGCAGTTTTTTTAAATGATAAATAAAAACGAATTGGGCCCCAGTTGTAGATTTGTAGAAAACCTGTAATAACATCCGCTTTAGCTAGCACGCTAACATTAGCATTTCAATAACAAGTGTTTTTTAAAAAGCATTTTATTTGCTCCAAAACTTGGACATACCTCGATTCACGTCCCATTGTAACTTCACGAAGTTTGGTCTCGAAAAAGCTTAGTTTACCTCACAGACAGTGACGACTTTTGACAGCAGTTTGTTTGTGTCGCATGAGCTTGTGCACGAAAACTGCGGGCAGTTACAAGAAACAAAACGTGAGCTTGTTTTTAAGACAGCGCCGCCCAGCGGTGGGGGTCAGAGGCGCAATTTAAAAAAGTTTTTTTCATTTGACTTGCATAAAATCAAAAAAATTTCAAAAAACAAAATTACTCAATCATTTTAGAATATATTGCATATTTTGTTTAGCTCTACTAGCAAAATGTATAAAATAACAAACAACAAAACAGAAAATGTAGACACAAAGATGTTTTTGCCCAAATCTTTGCATTTGAGACAGTCTGTTTGCAAAACATCTCGTGAACCAGTGAAATTTTAATGAAACTTGCACAAGTTAATTACTAACGGAATAACTTCATCATCAACTTCAACTTGGTTGAAGATGGCTGACTCTAATGAATGACCTTAAAAAGTACCAATATGTCTATAATTTTAATTGTACAAATATTGATCTAAAATCTGGTGTGGTAGCAGCTGAGGCTGATCTGAGACACATAACCTGACCACTAACAGGTTACACGTGATCTGCTTAAAAAAATATTGCTATTAATTTCAACAAGAGATCATTGGCAAAACTTCTCATGAACCACTTGATGAATTTAGTTTTAACTCCTAAAAACAGTGATCATTCAGTTTAATTCTACAACTTCTACTCTCTCAGAACAACACTTTTTGTTAAACTGTTAAAAAAAAATAAAAACAAACAAAACCCCCTCCAGAATACTTCACACAGAGGCATTTATTTAGCATTAACTGTCTAAAAGCAGAGACTGTTAACATCAAAAATGATCTCAATACTATAAGAGCCATTAAAAACAGTTTTTCAAGAAAATTTATCAAAACATATCAAATAGGTTAGACAAGCAGGACAAAGCACATCAAAGCCTTTACTTGGAACAAAAATTCCATAAATAAATTAATTTACATTAAATTAAAATATGAAACAAGACAGTAAAGATGTCGACAGAATACTGTAGAAAAGTTTCAAAAAAATTATGATTGAGCAAAGTGACACGTCACTAAAAAAACACAAACTTTCCCATCATGTATGAAATTAATGCAACTTTTGAGCTCACAGGCACAAAAAACACATTTTTACATACTATAGGAATAAATGCTTCTGCAGAAGGTTTAAACGGGGACACTAGTCTGTGTTTGAGGTAAACTTTTAGGTTTTTTTTAAATTTTTTTTTAGAAAAGATTAATTAAAGCACTACCACAAACACAGATGATTCACAAACAGTTTATATCGACACGCCTGACTGCAGCCGATCCTTCCAGAAGAAACGACGGGCTTACATTCAAGAACTGTCCTCGTTTCACCTTCTTTACTACCTAAAACAAAGGCTCTATTGAAAACTGTGGAGCTCATTTGTAGCTCCGATTCTTAACGGATAAAACAGAATGACACGCTTCTCCAACGATCACATTATCGATAAATTTAAGCGATGATGCACGATTGCTGCTCTGGTTCTGGAACATCACATCTGAGGCAAATCTGATAAATTAAGGAAACATAACCACCTCAGCGGAGGTACTTATAGGCTGACAGTGTTTCGATTGCAGATTTTTAGGAAATCAGGGCAGCCAAGTTTTGTTTTTGGCCTTAAACACAATATGGCTGTTCTGTAACAAACATCGGACTCTCGTATATCTTAGTGTTTAAGGTAAATCCCGAAGGGCAGGAACGTTCGGATGACATGTAGCCTCGATCGTAAAGCAGCAGATTCGTTTCCAGATGGTAAACAACAGGGACTAAAATACCAGAGGGGGCAAATGAGCAAGCCAAATTGAGGGTTTGGTCTGTCAGGGAGACTCTGAGCCAATCAGCAACAAGAACTCATGAGAGATGATGAAGGTGAAGAAGTAAACGCAGAGATCAGAGAAGACGTCCCCCATCCTCCTGTAGGTGTCCATGGAGCGGTTGATGACCTCGGCGGGGATGCCGGACAGCAGCAGGGCAGCGGTCAGCACAGTGGTTTTGGTCTTCTTCTCTACCTGCAGAAGGACAAGTTATTTCAAGCTTATCGTTACTGAAAAGCACCAAATCTTTTACAGGCTGAGCCAGAATAAATAAATATAAATCAAGGATTAAATGTAGGAATGCAAATCGCCCGCTCCTATGCACAGATTATGTTTTGAAAGACTCCAAGCTATACTACCACAGCTAGCTTTAGCTCACGATCTGTAAAAGTAACTGAGTTTCAGCCATTTATGTGTCCTGTATGTTGAATTGGTTCTGGCAGCCATCTTGAATTGAGATACTTCCAAAAGTTAATCAGTTGTAGACCAATATCCAGTGACTATTTCCTGTAAGTTTTATTTGAAGTCATCCTCTTAACCAACCACTATGCTACTTTTATGACCCAAGTTCACTTTGTCAACAGCTAGCAGACATTAAAAATGCTGACTGAGAGTAATCTCACCTTTGGAAAGTATTTTGACAGTCCCATGTAGGCCAGCTCAAGGGTCAAAAAAGGAGCGAATATTGACTAGAAAAAAACAACAACACAAAATAAGCTTGGTTTTGTTCTTCTACGAAATTTCAGGACATTATGTTTTGTAATTTGCAGAAGAGACACTGCAGACTTACCAGATATTTGCAGACAAAAACCCTGACAAACACAGCAAGCAGGACGCTGCCAACAAGCCTAAAGATCCTGAAGGGATCCAGCTCCTCTGAGTCGAACCCCGAATCTTGGGCCGGCTTATCACTGGCCAGCTGACTGCGGAGTTTCATGGCATCATCGAAACGAGACAAGTACTGGTGAAAGCCTCTGCGTGGCGAGCTGCTGAGGTCGTCCGATGGAGCCCGCTCGCCCTTCGCCCTCTGCCTCAGACCTCCGGTGTCGTCTTCCAGAGTCGCTCCGAGCGTCTCGCTGCTGTCCAGCAGAGGCGAGCCCCTCCTCTCTGGGGTGGAGGTGCGGCTGCCGTGAACTGAAGCTTCTGGCAGGAAGGGGGACGGTCTCTGGGAAGAGGAGGAGGACAAGGACCAGGGTTCTGTCCTGTCCAGATCGAGGTGGAAGCGGGGCTCTGCAGGACGCCGGGAAACTCCTGCAGAGAGGAAGTTCAGTTTTCTTTTCAGTTTCTATTTTCGCTTTAGTTCCGAGAACCCGTTCTGTGCATACGGTCCAGGCAGAACATTTCCTCAAAGGGATATGCGTCAAGTGTTGTGTGATTGGTCAGATCTTTGTTGTGAGCGTGTTTATGTGGAAAAAAATTTAATGAATGATTACGTTTAGAGGAATTTTCATGTTTCTATTCACATTATTATTATTATTAATTAGTGTTTAATAAGATTTGTCACCTTTTGGATAGGTCTATCGTTTAAAGACAAAAATAAAAGCAGCTTTTATTTTCCTGTACCAAGACATTTAAACAGACAAAGTAGCTAAGAGCATGTATGCCACCTGTTTTCATCTTTCAAAACGTATATTAATTTAAATTCCCAATAACGTGGGGAGCAACAGTAGTGCTCGACGATACATTTTTTTAATGATTAAACATCTAAACAGCGTTTGAGAGCGCAGTCTGAATGTTTTATGAGCGCTTACCGTTGTTGTCGGAGTCGCTTTTAGCGAAGCCCACAATTCTGTTCATCCTGTCCTCGGAGTTCATGAGCAGCTTCCTCCTCCGGATCTCGGCTCTCCGCTGCGCCGCCGATGCGGAACTCGTTTTCTCCGACTTCTCCTCGCTGGCCTCCATGTTCGAAAATGAATTCAGCTAACCGGGAATCAATAACATAAACCCAACGATTATTTTTTCTTCGCAGAATGGACCCGAGATCACGCAATGTCGCACATTGATGACGTAATCGCCAACGTAAAATGCGCTTTTTTGCCCTGAACGCTGCCTCACAGGAAAGCAGTGAATCAGCGTTTCTAAATCAAGTTTTTTTTTACTTACGGTAATAATTATCATAAATGTTTCAAAAGGAGCCGTGTACTAATTGTTTTTTTTAAATTAATTATCAAATATAAAAGAGATATGTGATTCTGTCAGAAATATGGTTTCATTTTTAAAAAAATGACTGGCAGGCAAAATCTAGTTAAAAAAAAAATAAATGTCATTATTTACAGTTCAATTGACTCAATGAGCTTGAATCTTTTAAATATAATTCATTTGAATGAGTGAAAGTAATTTTATGGCATAAATCCAGTTTCACTGAAAATATGATTCAATTAATTTTGGCCATTATAATTGCAATTTTTAGGTGATTTCTATTTTGTGAAGGTCTTTTTTTTTGCTACATTTAATCTAAAAACCTTGAATAATAGCACAAAAGTACACCAGATCACGTGTCTGGTACAAAACAAATATCAAAATCAAATATGGCCACAGGATGGGTTTAAATTATTGGATTTTTGATGAGAAAAATAAGGCCAGTCTTTTGACACGTTTGGCATTCTCAGCTTTCAGACAGTCTTTTGGTACACTTAACTTTCAGCTAACAAATTTACATCAGCTTTTGAGTTCCCTTTTAACTGGCTGACATCGTCCAGCTTTTAACTTTGAGATAACCATTAGCTAACCCTTTGATGCTTTTAGCTACTATACTTTCTTTAGCTTCAGTTTTCAGCACATTTTAAGTTATTCAGCATTATTCTCTCTTTGACACTGAATTTAAAATGCTTTTTACTTTCATCCAAATTTAGGCTATCAGAATTGTAACTAGTGTTGCTACAGTAAACGACATGTGACTAGTCACAATTTCCTGTGCAAAAACAAAGCTAATTTTATTTTATTTCTATGAAAAACAACTTTGTCCATAAAGACCAAAACACATTTGCTCCTAAATACATTCTTGTCATATAACAGATTACAAACTGTATGAAATCAGCCCAAATCTGAAACCTCACTTCAAACAATTTTTTTGGTCCTGAAGGAATTTATCTTCACAGAATAAACATTTTTCACTGACCAACACACAAACTACATTTAAAAAGTCCCAAAGAGTTTTATTTTCTTAGCATCATTTCAACTTCTTGTTTATACTAAAATCATCAGCATTTATTTTCCTTAACGCAGTCTTTTCAATATACAAGTATCAATAAGCACGGTTAAAAGATCAAAATGGCTTTGTTAGGCCTGTGTTAAAGAATTTCCCATATCCTATTATATTAAAATATTTCATATATATAGTCAGTATTTAAACAGAGGATTAATAATAAAAAGTGAGTTCCCATCCAAGGCAATTATAGAATTTAATCAGTTTGGGAGTCTCATAAATTAAACAGTCAGGAAAAAAAAAGTAATGAAATAAACAGAACAGTGATGTCGTTGTGTTCTGAATGTCCAGAGAGAGAAAAAGGAGACGATTTCTGACAGACAGATCCGTCTGACAAGACAACTTGTCAACGCCGAGCCAACGCGTTTCAGGCAGCGAAGACATGAGGCGACACTTTTGTTCAGCAAACAATTATAATGACTTTGAAATAAACAAAACTAAACCATGCTCCGTCCTTTAGGTATGTTAGTGTGGTAAAGCTCAGGTGTGGTGTGCACAAATCCTCCAGTTGACAACCTGAATAAAGACCTTCAATATAAACCTAAACTTTACGTACGTACACGTTTTAGGCTCGCGCCCCATCTGCACGATACCTCTGTTAGACAAAATTGTTCTTCAAGAATAAACACTGATTCGATCAATCATGGACATAATCATAATCTTCATCATTATGGGCTCCTTACGGTACTTCTCCTCCAACACTCAGAAAAATTTCAGATTACGTCACGTCCTCGCACCGCCCCTTCGCTCTACTCGAATCGTCCGACCTCTCATGTCTGCTCGGGTTCATCTCAGAGTCAACGGTGGAGAGCGGCTAGAGACGGAGCAAGAGGCATGGCTGAGTGGGCCTCTAAACACACACTCGAATACATATACACACACACACACACACACACACACGATGCCGGTCCTTTGTCCTCAGAATCGCTGAATGATTATTTGGAGACTTGCTGTTGGATGTGGAGAAGGAACTCGTAGTATGACAGGGCTGACTCTGTCCGATCTTCAATCATGTTCTGCATAAAGTGGGGCTTCAGTTGGCTCTCATCCCTAAAAAAATGAAAAAGAAAAATCATAACTATATAGACCAACCATCACTTTATATTTCCACATCCTATAAATATTTTCCCTGTTAAAAGAGATTAGTTTGCATTCATTGCTCCTCTGTAGGATAAACAAAGAAAGCCTCATTAGGCACTTAAAGGGCTAACAATCAGCATTGTGGAAAGGAATAAGTTAGATGAAAAATCAGATTCCCCGGCCCTAATACCCAGTTTGTTGCCCACCTGATAATGTGGAAGGAGGGGAAGAACGGCCTCTGATCCCTGAGCCAGCCCACGAAAGCTCTGATTCTCTGAGATTCGGCAGTGTCCAGTTCTGGGAGAAGATACTGCCAGAGGAGAGCAAGGATCAACATTTTAAGCTGCACTGTGTTGCAACTCAGACGACTTAAAACGATGGCAGAATGGGGTCAAAGTTGAAACATGTCATTTCTTACCAGATTATCAGGCACGGCAGCATAGCTTGGAACTGCCAGGACTTGTGTGAGGAAGTTAGGGTGACAGTTGCGTCCGATCCAAAGATACATAACCTGTTGGAATAAACAACCATCAACCACCTAGTCTGAAAGCTGGACTTCCCTCATCAACACATGTAAAGATACACAAATAAGTAAACATACGATTCCAGCGTCCATGAGGAAAGCTCCCTCCCTGCTGAGCTTCTCCACAGACAGCTGCAGAACTCTGGGCTGGGGGATGGTCCGCTCGTTGATGTTTAAAGCTCCCTGAGGACCAAAACGAGTTTGCACGCCATTACTGTGACACTCCAAAATACTTGGGAGAAGCAGGTTGTATTTACAGAAAGATTTATCAGAATGTAGTCTCTCCCAGTTCTCACCTCATCGGTCAAATCATCGACCCGATACAGAGCAGGGTGAATCATCAGCATGGAAAAGGCCAGCGGCTGGTACTTCAGCTGATACATGGCAAACACTCGGTCGTCCAGCCTGGTGCTGGTACCGGTCCGGAAGGCTTTCTGCAGAGGAAACGAGAACAATAACTCTGTTTTGAAGCCAAACTCAAAGAATAAAAGCAGGTTCTTAATATTTGAATGAATATGATCATTTTTAATAAAAGAATAAAGAAAAGTGAGTCTCAGTTATCAAAAGTAAAAGGACTAGAAATGTTTAAAATTACAAAATAAAGTGATACAATAGGCGACCTGTTTGAGCAGAGCGAGGATGAAGAGCGGGAAGAGTCTGAGGCAGGCCGGGGCCAACAAGCCGGGCTGCTGGATGCTCAACACAGACTGTCGGTACGAAGTCAGCGAGTCGATGGCGGCGTTGGTCATTGCGTCTCTCGCGTCGCTCAGACTGGCGGACACAGAACGGTCCACAGCTGGAGAGGAGGAGGACGGGTACAGATGTCAGGAGGAAAAAAAAGCAAGAGAAACTTGGACTTTTGTGATATTTGGTAATCAAGATGACACTTCCTGATTTTAAAGTGGTTCCTGGTGCAGTTCTTACCCATACAAGCCAACAGCCCAGTGATGGCCTGAACATCAGCTCCGGAGAAGATATCTGACAGAGAGTTGGCAACAGGAAGGCACAACGTGTGCACACGAATCCTTCTCTCACCTGTGAGATACAATTCATGTTATTGAACAAACAAAACCCCACAATGTCCTCCAGTTGTGCGTACCTTTGCTGGAGGTGTAGAGCAGTGCAGCTTGGAAGGAAACGACCTGCATGTCATCCAGGTTTTCCTCGATGGACATTTGAACGGCAAAGCCAGCATCCGGATTGACGTTGGGGAGGGACAGCAGATCTGTGGAGCGCACGAAGAAGTTTCCGTGGAACGTGTGGATGGACAAACCTGGAGAAACAAACAAACAAAACTCAACCACAAAACATCTGACAAACAAAAGACAAGCTGTTGTGCAAATGGATTCCAAAGATATGACACTGTTTAGGGAATTTAATCTCCAACTTTATAAACAAACATTTTTCTAATTAAGATTTGTGTTATCTACACAGCAGATTGTCTACTTTCACTCCCAGCATCAAGTAAGAGTAAAAAATGTAAAATAAACGAGATTTCTTGAAATGAAACTGACCTTTGGTGCAGCGTATCCTCATGACAGCCTCAAAACCTATTTTTCTCGTCAAATATCTCTTCAGATCCTTATGGAAGCGCTCCACCTGACCTGGATTATGATGGTGGTGGTAGGAGGGGTAGTAATAAACGCTCCCTGCAGAGTATCTGGATATGCAGCCTGGGGGAGAAAGCAGTAAAAGATGGAGAGAGAAATGTCAATTCTTTGTTTGATGGAATCTGCAGCTAATAAAGCTACGGTTGATACAAAGTGGTGTTTCCCTGTGTTTATGTGTTCATATGGTTCAAAACTAAAGCCAGTGTGGCTCAAGAGTTAATAATCAGAAAACTGCCCGATGTTTATTGGTTGATACAGCACATCAGCTTTAAATATGTAAGACTCCTACCCACCTCCAGAAGATTTTACTCATGATTTTGTGCGACTAAAGCATATTTTTATCCTTTATTCTCCCCCTCTCATCAGTCCATGTGACACTTACCAAGTGATGCCAGGTCACAGTACTGAGAGCTGAGCAGAAACAGGTCCACAGCTACCTGCTGACCGGAGCAGTCCAGCGCCAGCTTCTTGTAGAAATCTGTCGCTGGGGAGAGGTGCTGGATGTCCTGAAATAAACATAAAGCCATCAGAAACGATAGGCAAGTAGTCAGTTCCCATCAACAGCCAAAAACAACAACAAAAAACAAACAAAGAAAAAAAAACAAAACACAGGAAGTGAAATCTGTCGTTCAAGTTGATGCAGACGTAAAATAAAAAGCTTTTCAATGCCCAGGATTTGACACACTTCTCAGATTAAAAAGCCTTTAACAGTGTTTCTACCTTGGCAGATGCTCGCTGGTTGGGGTCCTCTCTGGACTGGAGTGCTCCCACACCCAGGTTAGGCAGCTGGGTCTGAAACACCGACATTCGCCCTCCGGTGGGAGACAACAACTTAAAGGCTGCTTGTAGAGCTGAACCCAGAGCAGACTGGGTCTCCATTGTTTTCTCAAATAAACTTGGCAGGCTCTTCAGCAGATCCTGGACAAGCTGAAAAACAAAACTAAATACTGTAACTAAATACTATGAGCACATTAAGATTCAACTTTATTCAAAGTGCATGTCTTACCTCTTTAGATTCATTGAGGTTTACTAGAAGGCTGTCTGGTGTCGGTAAAAAGATGTCTGTGGAACACACAATGTTAGATTTTAATTTAAATCTGGATTTGATCACCATGTCAAAGCTGCTGTAAAAATGAGTTTGTGGTGTTTACAGACAGCTACGTCTCACCTTCAATGTCAGAAACAATGAGCATCTGCGGCTGAGAAAGTCCCTCCTGGAGGTTGTAGAAATGGATGGTGCTGTCAAACGTTATAAAGCCAACTTTTGTCCGTGAGTCTCCAGGAAGCCTGAGGGACACAAACACACACAGAGCGTTCACTACAGCATCTAATGTTATGTTTTTATTATGAAAAGCTTTCTGGCAGCAGTCACTTACTGACCCAACTTGTTTTATTTACCCAAGAAGCAAACGCTAAGTAAATATGCTTGTGTGTGCCAATTTATTAATGTGCCAACAAATATTTCAGATTTATTTCATGTTGTGGGACTGAATGTCTAGTTTTAGATTTCCTTATAACTGACAAAAAATGAATCTGATGGGGGGTAACGTGATTTTACTCCACATACGAATTGATGTTGTCCAGCACCGACTGACAGAACTCCTTCAGGTAGCCAGTCTCCACTGCATTGTGGGATACATCCAGAACAAACAGATAAACAGCAGGTTGTGGTGGCCTCAGCTACAAAAACACAAGTAAAAAAAAAAATTATGAACAGGGAGATCTTTTATAGAGAAGTATATTAAGAAAAGAAGACTAAACCTACCATATATTCTGAAGGAGCAATAAATTCGATAGTGGCATTCTGGACTTCAGGCCTTTTGTGTGGTTCTCCGTATGATCTGCTGACGGGATTGTACATAAACTCCTCTGGAACTACACAAAACATCCAGAAACAACTTCATATTAAATATTTCCCCACATTCTAATTATTCAAATGTACGGTTTCTTTCAGCTGTTCCCTCTTCAGGGGTTGCCACTGATGGAAAACCTGAAGT
>JAVKLF010000028.1:4009948-4024772 GCA_034783495.1 Millerichthys robustus
ATTAATCACAGCTTGTGTTGAAACATAGTGGATTGAGACAGACTTGTTTTTATTATTTTGGACACAGAAATCGACTACATATCAGTGATAATTAATGTGTCCTCCAATTCAAAAGTTGTCAGTAAAATTTGCAAATCGTTTTCAATTATTTAGTGGATTTGTTTAGCTTCAAAAACGGCTGGAGTGACTCCAAATAGATCAACAGTGGCCACATCCACAGAGGAGCCGTATAGGTCTAAATAATATGAACATTTTGATGCATTGGTATGCATTTATGTTTTAGATTGTTTTAGTAAAATGTGCAGATGAAAGCATTTTGTTTACATTATGTGTGCACATCATCTAGAAAACTACTGAACCAATTAATTTCTAATTTTGCAGCAAAACCTTAAACCATTGATTTATATTTGTAGTTTTAGTGTAAAAAAAGAGATTTTCTGTCAGTCTAACTCCACAACTAAAACGTCTGATATGTAAAAGGGAAACAAGCTGAACTGATTTGTTTCTCAGCAGCTCAGTTTTATATGACTGAATCTCCGATCTGTACAGGCGTCCGGGTTATGGATGTTGAAACTTTGAAGTCATAACTTTTACTGTAACAAAGAGGAGGAGAGCAAAAACCAAGTCAAAAACAGTGGAAGCAGGTTATGAGTCAGCTTTCTAGTTTGATACAGCCTTAGTGGCCAGCTAAGCATTACAAAAGAAAATAAAAAATCTTGCAAAAGGCTTGTTCAAAACACTGATTATGAAAATGTCTAGTAGTAGTAATTGAACAGTATAATACATTATTGTAGATGTGAGTATTGTGTATAAACTCCAGTGGTAGGTTGGGTTTGTATGGCTGACGTAAGACAGTAAAACAAGGACTAAAAGTCTGGAAGCGCTTGCTAAAATCATAAAAATGATTTATGCTTTCAATTGAACCTCAAGGTTTTTTTTGTTGCGTTCTTCTAATAATCAGTGGTCAATCCTGTTTTAACCGATCTAATGTCAGCCTCAAACCAATTTTCATCGTGATTAAAACCACAGCAGAGAAGATGGATTAACAGCATCTCAATGGTCCTTTCGGTTCCCCAAAACCACATCAGCCCACGCATTTTAATGCAGAGATGGTTTCTGCTCGATAACAGTGTAGTAATTTTGCTCAAATGCAAGAAAAACAACCTTTACATGTCTGAAGGTGTTTTGAGGAACGCTGCTCCATTAGTGCAATGATGTCTTTTCTTTGAATTTGGCAACAAAAGAATTATCGCTGCAAGGTTTTCAAACTACCTGAACAGATTCTGGTATTTCTGTCGTGTTTTCTTCTGACCTGCCATTATGTTATGGATGCCAATCTGCTTATTTCTGTAGCACAGCATTCATACCAACACCTAAGGGAGAGTATCTCTCAAACACAGAATGCCCAAACTGCAACACAGTGTTCATCTAGCACACGTAATGTTTAAACATTTGCTGATACAAAAACGGATGACGATTAAAAATTCCCATGCCGGTTGCAAAATTCAAAGATCATCAGAGCACATTTTGGACACCTGCACCACCTTACCACACAGGATGTTGATTTATAAAAAAAAAGTAAAATAAAACCTGCAAAAAAATATACTCCAGTCTACAGTATCTACGAAGCAGAAGGAGAGGGCGTTGAAGCCACGCTGTAAATATAGAATAATAACCAGTTTAGGTTTGCTGAGGCTGCACAGAATCAAGGGGAAAGATCACAACCAGAAGTGTGATGCAAGTCTAGATTTTAGACTAAAGTTTTGATTTTTCCTCCCGTTTGTGCTGCGCAGCCTAAGCATTTGCTACTACATGTTAAGGCCGTACTTGTGAGGCCTTTATCTAATACCACTGTCTACAACATCAGGCTACTCTGAACATTGAATATTAAAACCAAGAGTACTTCATCCTGTTTTAGCAACACAGGAACGTTAACGACCATCTGACGGAGGATTCTATAGCCTCATTTTGGAACTAAGAACAGTTTTGATGCTGTTAATTTTGTTTTGTGTGTGTTATGGTCTTTTGTGATAGCTAACGTAGAAGTTCAAAACCCTACAATTGGTATCTTGCACAGTTCAACACAAACAATGGGGATCTTCTACGCTGGCTACACCTGAAGGACACAAAAGACAGATTCAGCACTGTCACTTGTGTTGATACTCTCCTGCTAATAAGAGGGTGTTTCACTCTGAGTAAGCTCATGCTTCCTGATGCACTCAGGACCACATATACATAAAAAACTAGTCATCTTTTACATTTTAACCCTGTTATACCAGCTTGTGTGTGAGACACAGAAAGAGCTGTGTTGTAGGTTTGTTTAAGCAGCATTTGGCTTTATTTCTGTTGGGGCTGTTGAATGGCCAACACCAGTTGTTACTCTGAAAGCAGGACATTCCTGTGGGAAAATCTACGAGTTGGATGTATTTGTGGTAGAATTAATGGTACTCCTTGGTTTGAAAGAGTCCAACCAGGTTTGGTTAATCTGACCTGGACAGAGATGTCAGACAGGTTGTCAAACACTCTTCATTTTAAAATCCTTAGACAGGACACAGATGTGTTCTTTGGTGTGGTCACTCCTAAACACCAATAATTTGTTTCATACAAAAAGAAACTGAAAGTAGAACGAACCTGTTCCTCAACTTTAAAGTTGATCAAACCTGGGTTGAACAGCCCTTAAAAACCAATTGTTACACTTTGTATTAGGTTCATATTGGGTTTGATTACCCTCCTAATAACATCTTTTGAATTTGGTAATGATAAATCTGTAGGACTGCTGAACACAGGGTTGATGGTAATTGTAAGAAGTAGTTTGCTCAGTAGTAGTCCTTCTGTAAAACAAATAATAAAGCTCGCCAAATAAGGAAGTTTCTAAACATACACATCTAACTTTATATATAGTGTATGATATATACTTTTACATACATGACTTTTTTTAGATTTGATTATTTTTTAAAAACATTTTAAACCCCTGAGAATACCACAAACTGCCTTTTTTTAGGTAAGAAATACAACTCTCTAAGAGAACAACAAAAACTGTAAAATTGTTTAAAAAAAAAAAGTCTCAGTTTGAGAACTCAAGAGAGCAGGCCTCTGAAGTGAATTATTACATTGTTTTAGTGGAATTTAATGTGAATAGAACGTTGCGCAGCAGAGCTGTTCCTACAAGAGTTTGGTCAAGTCAGACTGGAGCTGCTGCCATGTTGGTGTTTCAACCTGATAAAATGAGTCATATTGAACCAAAAGTACGGACTGCATAGTTGGGAAATCTAAGAGACTATTTTTTGTCTCATTGCAATGCCTTGTTTTTAGAAATAACTTTGATTGTAACATCTTTAAAACGGAGACTTTATATCTTTTATTTTTGGGTTCTGTGAAAATGTTAAACAATCGTTGCTTTATCTGCGGTAGATTGCTCTTTGAACTTCCTTCAGTTTGGAGAAATAGTTTATTTCTTACAGGATTAATTAAAAATCATCCACTCTTCTTGTTCTAGTTGAACAGATGCTCATGTTCACCCCCAAAATGACGCTTGCTTAAATGTCTTTCTAGTACTACTATTATTATCCCTAATCTGTTTAATCAAGATTTTGTCACAGTTCCTTTTAAATGTAGATTTATAGTAATACTTTAGGTAAAAAGCTCTAGTTTGCTCAGTTGTGAGAAAAAAGGAAAGCCAATTTGAATAATGAGAAATTTGGGGCCACCTTTCCAGAGAAGTAACATTATTTAGCTCATAGTGTAACTTGGACAAACTCTTGTATCTTGAATACTCTGTACTGCAGTGACACATTTAGGGGGTAGGGTGTGCGGGGGCTCAAAACATTAGGCATATTTTGCACTGATCGTGCAGTGTGGCTCTGCTTTTGCAAAGTGCTGCAGATCCTTTGTTGCTAAATGGTAAAATGCTGCATTTAGTCTTGTTTTTAGGCACTATTCAATTATTAAGGTGACAAAGAAGGAACCCAGTCTTGGCTACACTTTGTAACCAATCCAGTGGGATTTAGTTTTGCTTTGATTGTTACAAATCAGATTGAGAAACAGCTGATTGGTTTATTCATTGATTGGTTCTTTTCTTTTTTTAAAGGCTTGAGGAAAAGATTAACAAGACGAGCAGCAGAAGGCACAAAGTTTCTGCAAGAAAGAGGGGCTAAAACTGATTTTACTGTTCTTAAGAAGATTGACAGCAGTTGACATTGGTCAGATCAAATCTTTTGTATAGAATGGCTGAAATGTGAGCAAAAGAATTTTCTTTTGAGTAGGTTATGTTGTGAGGATGTTTGTGTCTCTGTGACAGTCTAAAACAGCAGCAGGGTTGGGGTCAATCTGTTCAGTAAAAAAAAAAAAAAGTCAAGATGGATAATTGCTTCTTAGGGGTTGAAAACAGATCAAAGAATGAATGCTTCAGTGTAGATTTTGAGTGAAATTGACCCCAACCCCGAATGAGCACTCGAGTGCTGCTCGTACGACTAGATAGTTGTGCTTTGTAAGGCTGAATACATGTTGTCCCATGTTAGCCTCTGCACATATTCAGACTAACGCCGGTATAAAATTGTCTTTTCACTAAACATATTTCACAAACCGGAATAACTCGTTAGATGCAACTTGGGCCATAATGACCAAGAATGAAGCATACCCTGAAACCAGCTTGAGTAATAGTAATAATGCCCCAAAAGTGTTTGTTTTTTAAGTCTGGCGGAGACCACAGACGTGAGGCCAGAAATGGGCACTTCAACACCCAGAAGCAAAATGAATCTGAGATATACAAAACAGAAAAGACAAAAGGTAACGTTTTGTTTCCTGTCTGCTGAACATACCGTATGAGGAGCTGACAACAAACTGTGGTCCAGTGGACAAGTGTTACTGTACGATCAGCATACAGCTACATTCAAATTCCCCCAAAAAACAAATCAGGTTTAAGAGCTAAGGAAATTCTCTGTTGATAGATGCAACAGAGATTTGGTTGAACATGGCTGGATGGCCATCGTTTGTAGTTTATACTGGGCACAAATGGGAAAAAAACGAGCCAGCAGCACTCTGCTTTGATAACTGGCTTTGTCAGTCGGAGTCTCAGTTTCTTAGGATGCTAGGACGCTTCTCCTCAGTAGGTCCTCGTTCCCAGAATGCAACTGCGGCAGCCGAAGTTTGCGTCTTCCAGAGCGCATGTCTGAATCACTCTGCTCACCATCAGAGTAGTACCCGTCGGTTTCAGCAGCATCCAGCAGGGATGTGCTCTTCCCTGCGAGCGGCAGGGCCATGGACTCCAGTCTGCCTATTCCTCCTCTCGCTCTTGATTTACCCTGGCGGACCAAACGGGACCGCAAGGCCCCACCACGTAGAATCACTCCAGCGTCAGGCACTGTGATTCCAGGACTGGAGGCTGGAGGGGGAGATGAGTTTGCAGTGAAACCGGATCCAGCCCCTGAAGCAACACCGTTCCCCATGTGGATGCTGTCCCATAGACTGTAGTCCTCAGAAATGTGGCAAGAATCCATTTTGGAGATGGGTGGTTGTGGTGGTGGGTCCTTGTGGAGGTCAGAGCTTCTGGTCTGGTGGTGATGAACATGGTAGTGCGAGGTTTTAGAAGACCCTCTGGACCTTTCCCCCTTCCTGCCCACATGGCTGGACCTTTCCTTGCTCTCATTCACCCAGAGGCTCTTAGCTGTGGAGGGGCTGCTGGTGGTGGAAGCAGCCGCAGCAGGCGGGGGCTGGGTGGGGGCCGTGGTTTGACCTCGGCCACAAGACTTGTTGCTTCCTCTGGATTTGCGGCCTAGCTGGGGTGTCTTCCAGGTAGACTGCATTGAATTCTCCATCATAAGGTTCAGGAGGCTCTCCTCGCCCTGCATTAGCTTAATGAAAGGAGGAAAGGACAAATGAGATTAGAACAAGCAGGTCGTGAAGATCAGATAATAGATGTTGCTGCATCAGTTTATGTTGGCAGGTCTAATATTTTGATGGGTTTAAAAAACAAACCAAAAAACTTCAGATCCGGAAAACTGATCTGAGGGTCAATTAACTTCAACCCCAATTTTGGAAAATTGGAGTTGGAGCATCACTGTAGGTCAAAGTAAGAAATCTTAAGAGGATCTTCAAACATCTAATTAAATATAAAATGATTAGAAGCATATTTCACTTTAACTGTTATATTAGCAGTAGTAGTTATAAATCGATACCAATTAGAGTAATGGTTGCTGAGGCTTAAGTGTCATGATTCTTTTGTTTAATTTGCTTATCTGCAATATCTGGAGATGCAAGTCTCAGTTACTGTTACATCATTGCACAGAAGCTGAAAAGTTTGAGAAACACAGGAGAAGCAAGAGTTATTTTGGCTCCTGACAAGAGTTTATCCATCAGTGATATGGCCTCAGTTCAAAATGTGATGGACTGTTGCTAATATTTGGCACAAAAGCTCGCCTGTAACTGGTCTGATGGTGGTTATTACTTTGGATGTCTGCAGTGAAAGCATGAGACCGCTTAATAAGCAGCCAAGTCACCATATTTCAAGCTCTACCTGGTCAGAGAGCAGGCTGCCACTTTTGTCGTGATGCTGGGCACCCAGAGCCCACTGGCTCAGCATGTCGTCAGCAGTGATCTGAACTGACTGGGCGAGCCAGCTGTCGAACAAAGAGTTGTCCAATGGGAAGGACTTGGACAAACCTGCAGGAAAAGTCAGAGGATCAGCAGGGAGAGATGAGGAAAAAGGTTGGACAAAGAATGAAATTGAGAGAAAGAAGGAAAGAGAAGAAAAAAAAACAGATTAGGAGCTTTGCAAAACTTTCTTTATAAAAAATACAAAAAACTTGTCCTTACAACCCTTGAATGGGGTTCTCTTTTAGATCTGGTGGTGAAAAGATTTTTGGTAAAATAAAGCAAGCATATTTAAGACTTTTGCCAGCAGAAGCATATTTGCTGAAACAGAAGCCAAAATAATGCAGAAGAACCTGCATTAAAGGTCTCGTGCTACGGCCATCTTGATCTGTAAATTATCAAAGACTACTTTAGATCAGAACGTCACATATGATCAAGGGTACTTTTATATAATTTAAAAGTGACACTGACATACAAAAAAACTTTCCTATAAAAGAGACAAAATTGAAGAGTAAAACATTGCGTATTGTGACATTTGAATCTATTAACAGTGAAAGAGACAGATATTTTAGCAACATGTTAATAAAAAATGTGTTTTGTCTGTGATTTGATCAGAAATGAAGGTAACGAGTAGTTTAAAAGCTGAAATTTATTTACGGTCTCCAGCTTTTTTCATCTTCGGTGCGCGTAAAGCCCAGAAACGTGTTCAGTGTGGCTGTTTTGTACATTCATGTGTGTGGGAGGCTGCAGACAATGCTCCCTGCTTTTTAAGTGTTTGCTCTCTGTATAATTAGGAGATTTTCGTGGCTCCTTCTTTAAATCACTGTTGGTTGCGAGGAGTGCGGCTAATGTAACATGACATTTTACTTATTTTGCTAAACTCTAACAAAAGTGTATTTAATGTTCTGAGGCTCAGATGAGCACATGTTGCCACCATTTCTCTCAGTTTGAATTTACTGTTCCCGGTGAAATGTAGTGTTTTTATTTAGATAAATTCTGCTTATAATCTGTGAACACCACCAGAGAAGACAGACACTGTCTTCAGGGAACAACGGCTTCTTAACGACCTGCAAGTGTTGAAATAAATATAAGAAAGGCTCAGATTTTCAATCAAAGTTTCTCCATCCTCCGTGCACATTTTCCCTGCCTATAATGATCTGCTAAGCAGGACAGCAGGAGGTGCTGTTCGGGTGCGTTTAACACCAGCTATCCCACACATGCACACAGTGAGCCGGTTGTTTCCATGACGCAGCACGTCTCTGCAGGAATCAGTAGAGCTCCGAGGGAGGGAATAGGTGACGAAGGGGAAAAGAACAGATGCGGCAAAAGAGTGTGAAGACGACAGGAAGGAGGGACAGAGGAAACGAGATAAGAATTCAGAGAAGGAACGAAAGAAACCTAATCACCTTTGTTTATATTCTTGAAATGCATGTTTGTATAACTTATTTAGAGTTGAATGTTGATTTATTTTAGTACGATACCACTATTTTTCCCATTCCCTAGCAACTTAAATGTCTCAGAATCACCTTTTCATTTGATAAAAAAAGAACAGCGCTCATTAATCAATATTCAGAAGAATATAATTGTGCTTGAGTTAGTGCGGTGGCTAGTTTTTATTCATTGTCCTGAGCACAATAAAAACAATTTGATCCTATTCTATTTGTATCTAATTTGCAAAGATCAAAATATCCATAGCTGACTTTTTTATTAACTGAAGTATTCTTTTAAGAGTGACCCATTGCCACTCTTTACCAAAAATGTCTTGGTCACAGAACATCTGGGACATGACAGAGCCAGTAAAACCAGCCACGCATTAAAGGGTTAAGGACAAATTAATATATGATGGCTTTCCAAGTCTTCATTGGGTTTTATGGACACAGCATCTAAAACTTCAAAACATTTTGCTTATGCCTGAATGTGCATATATGTCTCTGTGTTAGTCTGAACTGCTGGATGGCTTTATTGAATGATTTTGGAAAACAATCACCTGATGCACCTCTAACTAATTACCCTTTGAAAGTAACCTAATTCAAGATGGCTCCAACAGCTAATTACCATTAGAAGCATCAACAAAATGTGTTTTAAAGGTTTGACTCAAACAGCTACAACTCTCATTTCTCAACACAAGATGATTTTAGTCTAAAACTCCAGCATTAAAGGCAGCAGGTGACATGCGTGGCTTCAAAAATGCAAAGACTTTGGTCTTTTTTGTTTGTCTTTGATGTCCTGTCCTTTGTCCTCACTGTCTGTCTGCTTGTGGCAATCAGGACCAAGTTTTAGGCCACGCATCATATCTTCTTGATCCCAGAACACCGAGAGGAAGACAAAGCTCTGAGAGTCAGGACCAGACCCGACAGAGAACAGATGGCTCGACACACAACACCCATACGTGCGCACACACACACTTAGACAGTGAGATATGAACACATACGGCATGCAAAGACAAACACAGACGACACACTGAGACAGGGAATGCTATACTATATATATAACACTGACAAAAAAACACACTCCGATGCACAAGCACACACAAACGGTACAGTTGCAAACAACAGAAGCGCACAATGACTGATTTGTCAAGGAAACACATTTTTTATGACGATTTCCCAGCATGCACGCCGCATCAAGTTGCAGTTCTTATCCCTCAGCGGTCAGGTGGAGGAAAAAAAAAAAGAGAGAAATAGAGGAGGAAAAATAAACAGAAAGAGGGAGGTTCATAACACCGAGCCAGATGGCCAGATATGAGGGACAAATTCACTGCAAGAAGACAAACAGACGAGGAGGGAAGACAAAAATAAGAGTGAAAAAGATTTAATCAGAGTGGGAAGCAAGTGAGGCAGAGAAAAACCTTCTCTACTGTTCCGGGTTTCTCATCTGCCTGTTTATTTATCATATCCACAGGAAAACAATTTAGTTTCTGCAAGCCTCAGCTCAGGTATAAGGAAGAAGATTTCAACAGAAGAATTTTGTCTAAAGCATCATTTACTGAGCTATGAGGGTGTCTGGTTTTATAAAGAAATATTTACAAAATACAGTTTGCTGCTGGTTAATGTGCAGGACCTGCCAGCAAAGAAAATAATAGTAAAACTTTAACGGCACTTAGTTAATAGTTCACTATGGTCATTAAAAAATAAATCTCAATGAATTCTGAACTCATAAAAAGTATATATTTATTTTGTAATATTTAACTGCTGATCGTGTATGTTTGTTAGGATATGAAAAAGTCAAACTGACTGTTTTATAAACATTTATGAAATCATATCTTGAGGCTACAGGGCAGCACCCATAATTTTGATTATTAACTAAAGTTTATCTTCATTCAACTTAATTATTAGATGTAATGAGGCTAATATTTCAACTAATTTAGCACGCGAATCATCAAATGAGTGCTAAAAAGAGTTTAATTTAGATTCTAAAACAAGCGGTTTATCCAGGCAGTTCAATGCACCTTTTAGTGTTGTTGTCAGTGTTGCCGTTTCTGAAATATCTAATTGGGTTGGTTGTTTTTTTTTTGCTCAGAAAAAAGAATAAAAGCAATCAAAGAGGAAAATTGGTCATCAAAATTCATATGCACTTAGATACTCAGATGTGTACTGTGTGCAGCCCACAGGGTTTTACAGAACAAAAAAGTCTCAAAAGCTATTAAATGTGAATTCAAAGAAATTATTATACAAAACTACATATCCTCCTACTTGATGTTCTACAGCAGAAATAGAATCTATTTACATCAAAGCAGCTCTTTAGAAGCAGTCTAAAGATAAGATGTGCTTTGTGTTTTTTTTTTCTTTTCACCCACACAAATACATGTCACAACTTGTGCGCCCTTGAAGCCGTGTTCTGCATTGAAATTATTGTTCCGTTTGTCTACACAATAACAAAAACTTACAATTTTCTTTTTTTTTATTTTCTTTTCTCTAGCTTTAACTTGAACTTTATGTAGTTTAAGCAACTTCACTGTTTTCAAAATGGCTTTCAATGTTTGCTGTGCAAGTGTTCCACCAAAGTGTTTCCTCTTTTCAGTCTTATTCTGCTTCTACTGTCCCAAGAAGAAGCCTCATGTGAACAAAGGTACAGATGTTTTCAGAGTCAGGAAATAAACTGAAACATCGGAGAGCATTCATTTTCAAAACTGTCTAGCCTAATAAACCCCAGGGATGTACCAGTTTGCCTTAGTTATGTTTCGGTACGAACTTCGATAAGGTGTAAAATATACACGCACAGCTCGAGGTGAGAGATGATTTATAGGCTGAGATGAATAATTGTGTACTCCTTGCATTTGTCCAAGATGTTTGCTCTGTGAAGGTTATGTACAAATGCGTGCACCATTACACTAAAACTTGACAGAATACGAAGCTGCAGTGAACAGGCTTTTTTTTGTTTTAAATGGTCCTCACAATAAAATGTGCAAAAAGTTGCCAGATTGTCAACATATTCTTCATAAAGATAGAAAACAGAGGTCTGTTCGGAAAGATCGTAGAGCGTACATTCAGCCACACACACACATGCTGTATATACCTAGCTCTTTAAGCAGGGATCCGTTCTCTGACTTCCATCTCTCCTTTTTCTTGCCAGTACTATGCTTCCTTCTCTCCTTCCCTTTATTCTTTACTCCATTCTGCTTCCTCTTTTCTGCCTTCTGGGTTTTCTCTGCAAGGAAACACAGAAGACTGGCTCAGGTTAGGAGTTTAGTGGGATTTATTCACTTTCAGCTAAAAGCATCCCTTAGCCTGTGGAGCTACTTTATTCTTAAAGGAACTTTCAGTAAGAAAGATGTTAGATTGTTCTAATTTCACACAACGCTGCGACTCAAAGACAGTTTATTAAAGAGAGAAAAAAAAATCACTTTTTCAAAGCAGCTACTCACTGATATTCATTAATTGTTCAAATTTGTCAAAGTTAATCCAACCTTCCAGACAGACTGCCTTGCACAAAACATGCATCAGTTGGGTGTTAAACCTCAGGCTGGTGATCATTCTGATACACAGTCACTGTATGACATACAACAGAGCCCTGCAGAGCAATTTCCTGCTGTTAGCTGTCTTCTCACACCAGGATCCCTCACTCATTCACTCCAGCCTGGAGTGCAGCAACAAACAGTGATACCATATAATTACACCTGACAGCAGTATATTCTTATGCTTTGTGACATTCCGGTGTACACGGGTGTAAAAAGCACAAAACTGATGCACATTTCAATAATTTATTAAGGACGATTTTAAAATGAAGGTCTTATTTATCAACATATAAAATAACTACTGAAATTTGTAACATACTATTACACAAAGCCAACATTTTATAGAGAATCAATTAAGGTTGTTTCAAATGTTCACATTAAAGTTATTTATACTCGATTTTGTGCTAGAGCCCAACTGAAACTTAATTTCTTAGCAATCAACGTTTTTGCCATTAAGCAAATTACAAATTATGAATATAGCAGCAGTTTAATTTATATCTGTGTAAATTGTTAAAGTAGCATATTTTTGTAACCATGACACAGTTGTGCTGCTGAACAGAGAATAACTCCACGCCACACAGATATGATCTCCTACATCCCGTTGGCGCTCGCAGCGTGTAAGGAAACGATGCGGACTCAAGCCGATGCACTCCAGCGAGTCTCACACATGGAGCATGATGAGTCCGCTCTCCACCTTTTTCTGTAATACAGGAAGCTGTTACTGTTGGGATATCTTGTTGTAACAAAACGCTTTTTTTTTTTTTTAACAGAGTGCAGACCGCACGGCTCGCTAACTCCTACCACTGAGAATATACGTGTCAGAACTGCGGGGTGTTTTTTAATAGCACAGACGTTTGATTGGTTTAGGAAAGTCATTGTGAACATCAGCAGTTTTCAAAGTTTATTCATTACTTTTTAATTTTGTACTATTAAATAAGAGTAAAATTAGAATGATAAGTTTTTAAACCCTATTGTTTTTGTTCATAAAATATCTCATGAATCAATGGATTTAATCACCGAATAAAACATCTGCGATTGGTTAACTTTTTATAGGTGTTTAAGAGACATAAAAAAAACCTCATCTATAGCGAATCAACAGTAACCTGGACCTCAGAAATGAATCATCCTTTCTTGGATCTATGCAGATTTATTAGCAAATAGCTCTTTTTGAGAATTACCTTTGTGCTAGTTAAAGACTGTTCTCTTTGGTATTTTTCAGCGATTCAGTTAAAGAAATTGGATTAATTTGCGTCTTTCTAATGCTGCCAGTAACTATGTAGCACAAGAGTCTGTTTAAAATTGGTTTGTTGGTTTTGTTGACAAGTTAGGAGCTTTTTATGCCTGAATGAGCAAAATGTTAAATCTGGAGTGACAAGACTTTTGCACTCAACATTTATTATAATTTTTATTATTTTGATGTAAACAAACATCTTCACTTTAAATTGGTACAAGCATCTGCTCTTAACAGAGGTTTTGGTAAAAATAAAAGTTTGAACTTGGGGAGGTCCTCCATTTTGTCCGTTCCATCTTAAATAAGTTAAGTTTCTGTTCAGAATCCATAGATTGTTGAGATATTTTTATAAATGAGATTTTAACGTTCACATCACAATGACAGGAAAACATGGCAGCGAAGGAAAGAGTTTTAGAAAGTAATTAGTGCTATAAACGGTGGGATTCTGAACCAGGTTGTCAAATCCAGCAGTGGGTCGAACTTCTGCTTACTTTAGCATGGAGGAGCAAGACATGCATGGATGGAGATGAGAGGAGCACAGAGAGGTTTCACACTGAGACAACACCTCTCTGTGTGTGACACCAATGAAAAGAGTGTGAAATTATAGTTTAGTACGAGTACAATAATGTTAAAGAAAGAAAATCAAAATGATATTTGTACTGTGTAAATCCAGCGGTGCTGAGAGAAATGTTTACGGGGTGATCCTAAAAGCTAGAACAGAATTACAGGAGATTTGTTATTTTGTCGTCTTAAAGGTTATTTTACAAATACAGCGACGGTGTATAATCACCCTCCAGTTTTAGATGTGGAGGGTGCAGATTTTAGTTTCAGTCTCTATATTTTAAGACATATTTGCAGCTAAGGATGGGGAGCAAATAGCTCATGTTAGCTGCTCTTTTTTTATTGAATACACCTGCAGGAAATAATGCCCCCCCCCAAAAAAAAAAAAAAAAAAAAAATACGGTTTATTTGTATGTTGTGCAGGCTATTTAAACTGGTATGCTAGTACTGTAAATGGAAAATGTTTTGTAATAACAAAATAAATAACTTGTTTTCAGTACAAACTGGTACGCCCAGGTTTAGTATTCACGTTAAATGTATGCACCTTGACCCTATTCTTAGTAAATAATCTTAATTATTTCCTGAAATAATATCTTTTTTAGCGGTTTACCTTCATATAAACTGAGGGTTTCATGTACTTGTACTCGTCAATCACTGTAGACCGCAAATCCTCTCAGGGTTCAAGGACATGTGGAACTGGAGTAACTTATTTATTTTATTGTTCTGAAGAGGAATCCTGAAAGAGTGCACAGTTACCAAATGTCTTTCCACTTTTTTTCCCTCCAGTTTGATTTGTTATTGCTGAAACCACAGAACTCATTACCATCAGGGGATCTGAGAGGGATCTCCCAGAGGGGAACGCCTCTTTACACAGCTCCTAAATTGTTATTTCTTTTCTTTTATTGTTTTGACAGGAGTGCCATCTTATCCTCTGATCTCTAAAACACCTTTTTCAAAATTTTTCTCCCTCTAATCTGATAATCCGCTCTCGCTCTGTTATAGCTCCAAAAATAAGAACTACTTTTTTGGTTTTCAAGGGCACCTGAAGAGTCTGTTTGAACGTGTGGAAAATTCCCCCCCTGCAGTTTGTAATCTCTGCACAAATCTAACAATCAGCAGTAAAAACCTTCAGCACAATTTAAAAAAAAAAAGTTTTTGTCCTTTCTCTCCATCTCTGCAAACATTATCTTTTCCTGCCTTGTTTAGAAGCAGAAACAACACCAAGGGATTCATCTTTTTGAAGTGTGCGATTAATTTTTCCTGTTTTAGGTGCACTGAACTGCAGCGTGACTTTCTGCGTGTGGAGCTGCTGTGTCCCATTTCTTACCTGAGCTCATTAGTGCGATGGAAGTTTTTTTTTTTTCTTTCTCCACCTTTTCGCCCATTCTTCTACACTTTCTACAATCGACTTTTTCTCCAAGACTTTCATCTTCTCATTACCATCTTGTCCCTCTATCCCTATTTTCTCCATCGTTTTAAAAGCATCACAC
>JAVKLF010000028.1:4042681-4052920 GCA_034783495.1 Millerichthys robustus
TAAAATATACACATGCATGAAGGTATAGATGTAGCTCACCATTTGTATTCCCAAAGTGCATGTGCTTGGCATAATTAGGGGTTTCTGATCTTTCCTTGTACCCTGGAAGGAAGCTCTGTGACCTTGTGGCATAGCGATATCAAAGGCTAGAGCCAAAGGAGCAACTCTCTTTGCACCTTGTCGCCTTAGGGCTGAGTTACACAGCCAAGCTTGCATGCAGCATTTCAAACAGCAGTGGATCTCAACAGGCGGTTTCTAGCAGAGTAAATGGAGCTTGAGGCTACATGAAGGTGTAAAGCCTGTTCATGCCTTCAGCTGACACAGAAAGATGCAGCAAGCCTTGTAAGCAAATCAAAGAGAGGAGAAAGAGCGTTTTCACGTTTAAAAAAATGCTCAGACTTATTTCGAGTTTAACCGCCTAAACTCCAGCTTTACTCCTGTTATTTGTGAGATGCTACAGTCATCTGACATAGAACCAGACAGGAGCCTACAAAGATTCTTATGCAGTAATAGATCATTTTCTGTGCAACTTTGCCACATATTGGAGGTGGACAATTAAATAATTGTCTATGCACACGTGTTTGTCTGTTAGGAAAATATCTCAAACTGTTGGATGGATTTTTAGAAAAATTTCAAAAGTAAGCACTGAATGTGCATGTACAACAAATTAACGTTTAGAATTAGTCCAATTCAAGATGTTGGCATTGGATAATCCATTTTAGCAGAGACAAAGTTTGCTATAACTGGAACATTTCTAATATAATGTTGATTTTACAAACATTAAGGAGAAATTTGTTGTGGTAGAAGCTGAGAGTCATCCATAACATAGCATTAAAACATCCAGCAACGATTCTGCTTAAGATTTTAGTAAAAAAGGTGGTGGACAAAATACTTTCCTTCAAGGAAATGTTTAAACACTTTCCTCTAACCATTGCTCCATTGCTTTAACCCCCCCCCCCCCCCCCCCCACACACACACACACACACACACACACACAAAGTACTCAAAATTTCTATGATTTATGATGGTGCATAAACCACAAAGTATCATATGTTTTTAACAAACATCACAGTAGAGTTAAGTTACACCATAACATTTGTTTTGCAGAAGTAGTGCAATCAATGTTCTGTATCTTTACCAAAACTGTATACACTGTAATCCCCATCAATCCTAAAGTTTTCAACATACAGGAAGCTTCTCTGGAGAATCAATCTGCAAAAATGAACACTGACCCAAATCTTGCAGTAGAAGTTGTAAACCGACGCAGTGCAAGTTTATTTAGAAAGCAGCTTATCATATACAGTACAGAGGTTATTCAGAATGCTGTACAGGCAGGAAACGACCGGACCTATTCTCTGTGGAGCTCACATTACTCTACCTCTCACATCTGGAGCAAATCTAAACCAACTTCCAGGTTGGTCCTGGATGTACAGCGTAGACCTGGATGGCTGGGAAAACACTTAGTGTCCATTGAATGTTGAGATATAATAGTAACTATTTTGGTGGTACACAGACAAAAAAACGTGTCCTGGGCCGCTCTGAGTAACCCGAAGCATCTTGGAATGAGGCAGCAGCCTGAGAGGAAGGGACTGACAGCCAGTATTAGGTTTGGAGCAGAGCTGTGTGTGGGGAGCCAGGTTGATGCTGATCCAGAAGGGTGCGTCTGTCTGCTGCATGACTCGGTTCGTCTGGCCCGCAGCAAAAACCACCTCCTTCAGCTGCGCGTGTGTGTAAAGTATGCATGGAAGCACACCATACCTCTGTAGGTGTGTGAGATTAGTTAGTTTACATGATGTCTGTGCCACGTTGAGAGTATGTTTACACAGTAGGAAAGTTTACAAAGCTGAAAAGTGATGATTCGGAGGGATTCTACGACCGAGGAGGCCGTGTATATTTCCATGCTTCTGTCCTCCCTTTGACCCATTTTAACACTGCTTGACATCAAAGATGGTTTCATGCCAGATGAGTGGTTGGGCAAATGTACAACACCCAGGATGACGAGGAGGGAGCAGAGGGTTCTGAAGTGTAAGAAGATACTTCTGCATAAGTCAGATGAATGTAATGAACTGAAAATGAACCACAAGAGGTGAGCCAAATGACTTATCCTGCTGTTTCTCAAGAAGTCTTGGCTTCTAAAAAGAGGAATCACTTCGTGGCAAAGCTTCAGGGAATATGACATGCAGTAAATTTTCAAACTTAGAGCAACAACAAAAGAGGCATGCACAGCTGTACTCATCTTGATTTTATGTGTATCAAAACAAACTAAGGGAATAAATTAATGGTTTTTATTGTAGGAGGAGTTAGATCCACCATGTTGGTGTAGATTTATGGGTCATCCAGGTCATGGCGAACTCTTCAGAACTGGACTTGTCCTTGTTTTTTGAAAACACTTCCTGTCTCATCCATCCTTTGAGTCAATTAGGTTGTCCAGAAAATAACTCAGAAATGACAACGTGCCAAACAAATCACAGGACAGACAGGTGTGTTCGTGACTCGTGTGATTCAATGACCTGTTTAGATTAACTGTCCCAACTATAGCCCATAAAAGTCCATTCCTACTAGGCTGTGACTTAGAGAAGAGAAGAAGAAGAATGTTTCATAAGTGTACTTTCCTGAGTGTGGAACAGCTGACCTGCTGGGCTGAATGTTTTTTCAGGAGGGCAGAGGGCAGGACACAGAATGGCACTGTGCCACCAGATGGTCTGCCAGCCTTGGCCGGAGAACTGAACCTGCTGATGGTTGGGAAAAGACTGTCTGGAACTGTTTTAAAGATGAAAACATACGTTTTCACACCCGTTTCCACCCCTCGTCACCTCCAGCTCCCCCATGAATCTGGTTCCAGTGTCTGAATTACCGCCATGCAGTTTTTCACCTTTCTAACCTCTTTTCATCCACCTTTCTCTGCCCTCGTTGATTCTTCTGAAGACTTGTCTCAAAAAACCACCTCTTGCACTGCAACCAGTATAAATATATGAAATGTTTTGATTTGATGCTATCCCCATCTTGTGTTTCATAATCCTGACAAACAATTATCATGTTAGAGCAAAACAAGTATGTTTAGGAAATTGTTTTTCCTGCATTTGTTGCTGAGAATGAGATAAACACATCAATATCACTCATGCCTTTAGCATCAAAACTGAGATTTTAGGCTAGACTATTGGTATCATCCAGTGGTTAAATAAAACATAGCAACACTTTTTGTAGAGAAACATTAACTGGTCAATTAAGTTCATTGGACAAAGCTCGATTTCAAGACAAATTTAATGAATTTGACTGATTAGAATTAGCAGATTATATATATATATTTTTTACAAGCACAGAATAAATCCTCTCTTGTGTAAACTAAAAAAGCAAATCTCTGCACCTTCAGCCCAACTAAAAACAAGTCACACCCAGAAATCACTACAACGTTTAACAGCTTGCTCACAATCTCCAATCACTGTGCCACACATCCTTCCAACGTGCTGCATGCCGATTGGATGAGTGATGGGGGTGACGGGAGAAGAGGGAGGTGGTGGTGGAGTGGGGAAGAAGTTCTGGGCAGTACTCAGGAGAGGAGTAAAGAAATGAAGAGAGCTCACCAGTGCATTAGGGACAGCACGGTGCAATTCGTTCCATTGGCAGCACTTCAAAGAAGGAAGAGGAGGGGGATAATCTGCCCCAACGCTAGCCCCCCAGAATCTTCCAGCATCATCCCACAAACACACACACATGCACACACACAAAAACAGCAGGCTGAAGGGGCTTGATCAGAGGGGTCTGATTGGGTTGGGGACTGAGGACGACAGAACAGCAGCTTGGCTTGAGGGGGGAGAATATATATATATTTTTTCAGTTTTGACATAAAATGTGAGATGATTCTCCGACACATATTTTCAGCTCAACACAAATACAATTTCGTTAAAACAAAACATCTATTTTGTAAACCCAGAAAGGAACAAACAACAAAACAGGTGCCTTACAGAGCTAAATCACAACAAGCTATGAGAATATAGATTTTAAAATATGGATCAATCATCAGTAATCAGTCTGAATCCTACAGGTGAACCAGGAGAGAAGGCAAAGATGAAGAAAGCATAAAGGAAGGGGAAGTCAAGGATGGTTTAGCAACAAAGAAGATGGATGAAGTGAGAGAGCTTGCACCGTGTATTGACAGCCACTAGCATCAGTAGCAGCGAGCTGTCAACACTCACACGGCCAACATACGACCACGTGAAGATCAATCCTTCCAGCTGCAAGGAGAATCAATTCTGCTTCCACTAGCAGAGACTGTGGCTCAAAGTGAAGGAGCCAGCTTCAACATGCATTAAAGACCCTTCAAACTAAAAAAACACATCTATCAACATAACACAAGCAACAATGTCAGCATCCACAAATCTTTCTATTGTTTTTTTGTGTTACACAAAATCATAAAGTGACCTTTCATATAGCAGTTGTTTTTGTTAATAACTTGAAAAATTAATTTTTTGATACGTGAACCCAGCAGAATAATTTACCGAGCTGAATGGCTTTTAAACACCCCTTGTTTTTTTTATGATTCAGGTAATATTAAAATGTAACGTAAAAGTAATTGCAATAGTAGATTTGAGAAGGACCCGATTGATTATTTTTCACAATGACACTTTAACCTCATAAACGTGATTAAAAATGATTACATCACCCCTTGCCATTAAGTGTAATAGATTTCAATGGTTAACATTTGAAGTTATGCATATCTGAGCATTTTGGTGCCAAATCCAGGCTGAACAAACCATGTATCAAGTTCATGCAATGTCTGCTGGCATTTTTTACACACTTAACTGCCAACCTGAGATCCATTACCAACATATTTTAGTTTAGTTTCCACTTCCTCCAAGTGATTGACAACTTTATTATACACAAATAATTCCTGCAGGCTTTTGCAAAAAACAACCTTATGAGATGACTGACAGTTAAACAGAATTTCAAACTGATCCAAAGACAGCTGGGTTTTTTTTTTGTTGTTTGTTTTATTCCTGGTGTCGAACATACTGTCAGGGCTACATTAAATCAGCTGTTTAAGCTGTTATCGATGGGATAAACTGAGCTAACTTCAGGGGCTTGAAGTGGAATGGTTCACTTCACAAATCTCTCATCGATAATGGTCGGTCTGCAGAGAGAAGAGTTATGGAGTCGACGGACACGCTGACTGGTCAGGAGGTCAGCGAGGCCTGCAACAATCAATAAACACTGACTACTGGAGGCACTGGAGCGAGGGGGCTGCAGGTACACATGTGTTAAAGAAATCAACCTCCACTGCAGAAACTTCATCATTTAAAGTATGTTAGAATATAATCAATATTGATGTGTGCATACAGTATGATGTTACTGCCCGTTGCCAAAGGAAATAATGTTTTTATGCATGTGTGATTGTAGCGTTGGTAAAAAGAAATGTTCATAAAGTACAACTGATTACCTTTTGGAGTGAACCCAATTCAAGATGGCCATCACAGCCAATTAACTTTAGCCAAGACAATAATGGTTATTAATTTGTACCATTCCCATTTAGAATGTCCAGTGCATTAATACAAAACAAAGGGACAAACTGGTGAACTTTACTTTATAGAGAAAAACGCAATAGCCTCATTTACATTTTACTCTCAGTTTTTGCAGAATATGAGGTCATTTGATTGCGATGCAGCTTCCTAACTGCTTGATGGCTGTCCTGCTGTCAGCCAAATTAAATCAACTGAACTGAACCAAACCAGGCCAAAAGCATAAACACCAACATAAAAAAGCCTAAAAAGGAAACCAGACAGTTTGATTTACAGTCTGCTGAAAAAAGAAATAATTTTGGAACGTTTCTAAAAGGACCAAATGCATGACATACTATTTATTTTAGATTGTTGTAATGATATCAACTGTTCGTCTAAAGTATAAAGCTGAACAGCTTTCCTGTCTTTGGTTAACCTCGGTCAGCTGGACCAAACTGAACTCTGGTTCCAGAAGATTTTTTGACAATGAGCTGTTAGCTGCAATTCTGAATAATAAATCGCTGGGTCAGAAAGATGTTTTCAGTGCAACAAATGCCAATCAATTATTAAAAGCACAGCAAAAATGGGTGAAAAGTAAGGTAAACCAGAGACTGTTTTTTGTGCTCAGTGTGAGAAAACTTTCCTAACAACCTCAATACTGAAACACTGCCCTTCAGATAAACAAAAATGAAGATTTCTAAGGGGTACACTTCAGTTGTGTGTTATAGGCATATAATGACATGCATTTTCTCCCTTAAAATATGTATCTTTTTGTTTTGACAATCATCACAAAGTCAGGTTTTATGTTTTTTCTGTGTATTACGTTCAGTATCATGGCCAGTCCTCCTCGACAAGCAAAAATTGAGCTCTATAATAATTTCCGTGGCAAGACAGATTCAAAATGTCAACAACTAATTACATACAACCCTCTTAGTTGTTATCTCAAATGCTGAGTTCAAATTAGGAGTCATGGGGACATTTGGGAACTAGGGTTAGGTGTTAAACAGCTGTCATCCTTGTGTTATTTGTGTGTAAAACAGCAACAACAGTATCAATAGTATGAAAAGTGATTTTTAAGCCAACTGATCACGATAGATGTCTTTGGATCGATAACTGAGGGAGAACAACAAATGAGTGCACAAAAACTGTGACAGCAGTTAAGACTGACTCAGCGTATTACGCAGTCTCTGCTCAGATGTGATGTTTATCTTCCCACAACGAGCAATACTTTCCACATAAACATGATGATGCAGAGAACCTTCAGCCCTTTTTTTGGAAACAAGACAAACAAAAGTCACTTCAAGATCAACCTGAATGTTCTCGTACTCAATTTCAGAAGTTTTTCTTTGCTTTGAAAATACCGTTTTATGTCCAGGTTTCATGGGCTACATAAGCACTGAGAAGCCCTCCTCTTCAGTTCCAAAGCTTCCTCAACAAACCCAATCATGTTTTGGACTTTTTGGATTGAGAAAATGTACCAGCCACTGGATGGAACCAATTATTGTAACTGTAGTTTCAGCTACCTAAACTCATTGACAGTGGGCGGGTTTGCAGCACGTTTTAGTTGAATGTCTGAGGTCTGATTGCATTCTGGTACCGAACACACACAAAAACTCACAATGCCTGCTAGTTTGATGGGAAGGAGTTTCAGTAACCAGAAGCACAATTTTTAAATGTGACAGGATTGTTATAAACTCTTTAAAACTTTTGCACTGGACACACATCATTAGAACCACTGCTTTCATAAACATCTGGATCTCCTACTCACCCTCTCCAGGTCCTGACGGAGGTGAGTGAAGAGTTTGAGACGTCTGTAGAGGACGTCCTGCTCCTGCTGGGCCAGGTTGTCCACCTCGTCCCTTTTTATAGTGACCAGAGGCTGATTGAAGTTGGTCTTCCTCTTCAACTTCCAGAACTGATATAAGAAGTCCACCTGTAAAAAATGAAGAGAATATTTAATATGTTATTATTATTAAATATTAATCAGCTTGTTTTAGTGTAACAATAACTAATCTTTCCAGTTATCTTAATATACCTGTGTGAGGGGCAGCCCCAGGTTTTCAGCAACATCACCTGGGTTCACCAATCTGTAAAACTCATCCTCCAGCTCCTGGAGCTTCTGTTTCCTTTGGCTTGCCTTCTCCATCTCCAGTTGGTCCCGCTCCGCTCGCTCTGACGCCGACACCAGAACTGAGTGCGACACAGACCTCTGCTCCAAGTCTTTGCTGGCATTTAGCTCCGAGGTGCCTTCGGATCTGGCCGCTCCGTTGGTGGTGGAAGTGACAGCGTGGCTGCTGTTGCTCACCGCGCTGTTGATGTTTGCGCCGATGCTGCCGCTGCTGGAGGTGGAGCTGTGCTCCAGGCAGAAGGACTTGAATCGCACTTCGTCGTTTTCAGCCAGGATGGTCTTCATCTCCAGGCCGTGGTCGAAGGCGCACGTCACATGGAAGGCCACGATACAGGAGGGCATGGAGCACTGGGAGCAGAGGACACAAAAAGAAAAAACATCAGAAGAAGAAACACACACAAACAGTCATTTTTGCCACAACTGCCTGTGGTGATGTGTCATTTTCTGTCCATTCACTCCGTCATCGAGGATCCAATAGAAGTGCAACAAAGCAGAAAGACAAGCCGAATCACAACAAACATGGATCTTCCATCACTACTGACATCGTGGCAACCTGGGATGTGTTTCAGTGTGCGTGTGTTTCTCTGTACTATCCATTACAGGTCATATGAAAAGGCAACCTCCCACTTAGTCTCCTCAGGCGCGGTGTGATCCTGCCTGTGTGAGGCTACGAGACGTTACTGCGGCGTGCACGTACGTGAACGTTTGTAAGTGTGGGCGCAGGTCGGTGCCTGTACATGTCAGAGGAGTTCAACATTCAGCAGGAGGGATTAGTTCTGTGTTTGTACATAACCACAGTGACAAAAAACAGCCTGTTTTTACAGAATCCTACATCTGGGAGACAAAACACTCCTTGGTAACATTTGCACAAAAAAAATCTGCTTTTTAAAGTAAAACATAAAACTTTAGAGCTCTCATACTCATGCAAGGCGTTTAAAATAAAACGACTTATTTTTGGATGGGATTAAATTTTGATTCGTTTTGCAATGAAACTTTGTGGCTCCAGCAAAAGAAAAAAAAACTTTTAGTTTATTTAGTTTCAGTTTATGTATAATTTATGAAAAATCATAATTTTACAAAAGTTTTTTTTTTCTTTATGTCCATTTGTGGAACAAATCATTAAGGTCAAAGACTGTCTACGTCCTTCACATCTCAAAGAAAAGTTTCTTAAAGAAACTTTGCCATTAAATACATGCTGACGAAAACAGAACTAGTATTTACATGTCCTATATTTAAACTGAAACACTTCCTACTTCTTGTGACTCAGTTATTCACAACATTTTTTTAACATTTAAAATGATACTGTTGGATATTTTCCAGGAGATTTCCTGTGATCTGAGATCATGAGGTAATGAGAGGGAGGCAAGACAGTGGCGATATGCAACCCCTCAAGGAGCACTAGTTTAATTTTAGGTAGTTTTCGTCATTTACTACATAAAAAAGTAAAAGCAGAAGAGCTGATCCAATAATCTGATTTGTGTCATCAAAGATGCATCATCTCGTTAAAAAGCAAAGCTACACAAAAACGTCTACAGTTTAGATCAGCTTTTATTTTCAAGTAAATGTCAGATGGAGCTGCTGCAGCTGCTCTCACTGTATTTGGTGTCAAAAAGTTAAAAGGTTGAAGCCGGCATGGAGCCAGCGAGTTGTGTTGTTTAGCGTGAACCACGTCACTCATCTGGCCTTCGAGTGCACCTGCTCGCTTCTGGCAGCCGTTCATTAATTCATTAGGCTTTAGCTGAGCCCACACCGCATCTGAAGACCACAAGATGTCTTCTTAACAGCAGGAGTTTCTCTGTGTCTGTTATGAAACTACAGTTAAGTTTACTTTCTGTTCTCTTTTTTTAGCTTCAGGACTTAGATTTGTTACCTGCTGTGTTTACAAACAGCAGAGGTTCTGATAGTGAGGTTTTCCCTGACTTCTATTAAATCTTTATGTCGAAAGTTTTGCTTCTGATTCTGCATTATTTGTAAATAATTCAGATTTTTAGATTTCTGAACATTTACTGCATATTTTAACTTTAAAACTCCACCCTGATAAAAGTGCTCAGGCAACTTACTACACCATAACCAATTATTGATTGATTACAACTGTATCTTGTTTCTAAAAACCTTTTTATTTTCAATAAATATTTCATAATGTTTATAGTCTGAGAGTTCCTTAGCTTTTATTTCCACATATTTTTTGAATTTCAGACAATTTGTTGTTTTTTCTTTTAGCCTTTTTGTCAAACTTTAGATAAGAATCTGTCAGTAAATTTTGTTGTGATATTTTTTGGAATTAGTGATTTTCCCATCACCCTGTTACACTGCTTTTTTAAATACTTGTACTTCTTTGTACTTATCACCATTTTATAGAATTATAGATTATAAAATAAACATTTTTTTTGTAATTTGCTACTTTAAGTGCATAAAATGACTTTAGATAATACTCTTCATTTGGCTCAGTGAGTTTGAGAGCAATGCAGATCGACTGGTTTTATCTCCTCTTGAAAAGCAGAAGAACTCTCGCTGCAGTGTAGTATCTGATCAGCGAGCGAGTTTGTCGAGCCGAGCGCCTCCAGCTATGGAAACATGAGAGTGAGACGCCCTCCCTACGGGCGCCTCGGGCTCAAAGGC
>JAVKLF010000028.1:4092535-4102699 GCA_034783495.1 Millerichthys robustus
GAGGAAATAGAAATAAGGACATATATATATTTCTGCATTTATTTCCGATTATGACAGGATCGGTCCTCCATACAAACAATACACCTAAAACCACACGTTTTTCTAAAAGAAGGTGCCTTCCTTTAAAGAAAACTACATACGTTAATAATGAGTCTCTTTCTGTTATGGTCTCAATAACTGCAGCTTAACTTGTTCAAAAGCAAAACCATTTCAAGCCAAACCACAAACAAGGGGTTCATGTTCGACTCGGCCACCAGTCCGAGGGGGCAAAACAAAGCAATAAAGAATAAAACCGCTTGTTCGTTTGGAGAAAGGGAGCATATCTTCTCATGCATGTGTGTAATTATTTCCCTCTCTGGTTCAGCGTTGTTCGAGCTGTCGAGTCACTGGCAAAAGCCCTATTTAGTGTCTGCACACAGGCAGTGTTATGCAACAGCTAATTATTTCCCCACAAAAGCCACTGAAGAATGGGGAGGGGGGGAGACTGGGAAGAGAAAAGGTAAGGAGGGAGAGAGTAAGTGATAAAATAGGCAGGAAAAAAGATGTCCAGGTAAAAAAGGAAAGTCAGGAAGAGGAAGACAGACCAAGATGAAGGGCAGAGTGTGGAAGAAGAGAATGAGAGAAAAAATGGATAAAAAGAATAGGACAAAAAATAGGAATTGTAAAGGACAACAAGACAAAGTAGGATAAAGTTTTAATCTTTAGATTTGTAAAAACACCGTCTAAGCCAGATGGTGTCTGCAGCCCTTTTACTCTCTAACAATTTTATTACCAGTAAAAACAAAATAGAAGCAGAAAAATGTGAAGGACGGAGAGAAGGCAGGAAGAGATGTAGAGATAAAGACACAGAGGACAAAGAAAGGACGGGGAAAAGAAATGGTTCGAAGGAATTGTAATACCATTCAGTTTATGCCAACAAAGCCTATCAAATGTGTAAAATTTTGAATAAATAACAGCAAAAACATTTGATGTGTGACTTTAAAAAGCACATAAATGCAATAGTTAAACCAAAAAGACAAAACCAGGCATCTAGTTGTATTAACTGCCTGATAATATTTCAAACAAGACAAATATGAGCTACATTTTACCTAGGTTTACAACCGTATTTCTGCCCTTTTCCATCATTGTGCTCTGGAGTTTGCTCAACTTTGAAAATTCAGAAAAATCTGTTAATTAATGTGGTTGTTTATCATTAGAAACTTCTCTTGTAGGTGTTTAAAAATCACTTTCACAATTAGCTGACAAGACGTTTCCATGAATCTGATTTTGCTAAACGTGTAAAACAAACATGGAACAAAGTAAAAGAAACATACTCGATAACTTTCTCATTGAAAAAGGACATTTCAGTTTAAATTTAGGTAAAATAGCAACCAAAGAAGTTCTGAAAACGCAACAACCAACAAAATAGCCGCTGGTTCACAACAAAAACAAGTATTGTTGATTGTCTAAATATTTGAGGACCTTTACACATTAACCAAGACAATAAACAGGCTGCTTTTTGTTGATATGTCAACTTACAGGAGTTTAAAGTATTATATTTACACCTGGTTCACTTCTAGTTTATGGAGCTGTAACTGCACTTGACCACATAAATAAGACCAAGGAGGTTACAGGTACCATTCATTAGTTCGGTCCAATCAAATGAAAGGAAGAACAGGGGGAAAAATGAAGATTTTTCTAAAATAAATTAAGAAAAAGATTAAGGAGACATTTCAGCTCAGTCACACTTGCTCTCTCTACTGTCTTTTATCTCATCATCTATCCATCATCGCACTTTCAGCTTCACTGTAGCACACTTCATCATTTTATCACATCAGATAAGCAACAGATAAGCCTTAATTCATCCATCTATCTTTCTCCATTTCTCCTCCTCACCCAATGTGAATACCCATATCTCTGCCTTCAGGCTCTGTTAAGTCTGTTAACACCATGCCGTATAAATGAATACAATGTGTTTGATTATGTGTTGCCTTTGTACATATATTAATATATTTCCCTAAAAAAGTGAAACATTATTTGAAATACTGAACAAATAAAACTAGGAATTTAACTGTCAGTACTGGATCATTTTATTCACAATTATCAGACTGAATTTGAAACAGTCTTTTGTTTTTTTTTTCTGATATTATGACCTGCAGTATATACAGTACTGTTTTTTTTTGTTTTTTTTTTGTTAATTCTAAATGAAATCGCAGAATGATAAATAGATGGGCTATAAAATTATGTAACAATTTGTCTTTCCCTCAGCGGTTTACACCAAAACAATCAAGAAGCAATTTCAGGTTAAACGTTGAGCTAAAGGATAGCTTAACTAAAAGGGTAAGAAAAGAAGTTCAGCATCAAACCAGAAACCCAAAATATTTTCAGTTTTTGTCCTTTGCCTCATACCTAAAGATAGGACGAGGAGGAAAGATGTGATTCGGCTGAAACGCTCAAAAGCTTTTAGCTGCTTCAAGTTCACAAAAATTTAAATTGCAATAAAATCTCGATGGCAAAAAGCTTCTACTAATCTCTATCTGACAAAGTGAACTTAATCCTCATTTTATTTTCTTCAGACATGTAAGAAAAATAACCATTAACAGGATCTTTCAATATAATAAATTGAGCAATCTGTCTTCCCAAAAGGCTGTGTGTGTTTTTGTGCATGGCCTCTCAAAAAGGCACGTCTGGTTACCAGGCAGTCTGAACATTTTTATTAGTTCCTCGAATGCCCCCCACAAAAATAAATACCCCAAAAAAATCCACAGGGGTACAGTGAAGCAGTACTAGAGAGCCAGAGAGTCGAGTGTAGCACAGAGAGGGATAATAAAAAATAAAGTGGTCTAAAAACACACGACTGTGCACATCTGCAGACCAGGTCTACATCTGTTTAACTGAAATCAAAATCTACTTCCCTTTACATGTTTTTATATTGTGAATATGACATGAGAAGCAATTTGACAAACAGTACCTGGAACCATTCAAGATTCTTTTTATGAAGATAAAGACCTAATTACTGTTATTCATTTTGTTAAATTTATTAGGTTTTATTTTTGCATTAAAAGACAAAACCTGTGAAACAGAACTCTGTCCAATTCTTGTTGTGTGAAACTAAAAATAAGATGCACAAATGGCTTCTACTTGAACTTTCTGACTTTAGATCTGAGATCAGTTTATAGGTGATTTTGCCTTACCTGACCACAGGCTCCGGTATGGCCTCCAGGTTGGCTGGGACCTGCACCCCCTTCTCCCACTCCTGTCTCCATGGGTCCGACAGCACGTAGAAGTCGTCTGGGCCGAGCTGCGCCGAGTCTGGCAGCTTCATGGCCGTGATGAAGTCTGTACGGAAAACCTGTAAAACCATGAGAAACAAATGTTTGTTCAATGTTATCACTCACCGCCTTTAATGCCAGTGTTTTAAACTAAGACCGTCTTATGTTGACAAATGAAGGAGTTGGAGCTGTTTCGGTCAGAACTTGGAAAAAAAACCTTGCGTCAGCTAACGGTCAGCTATGGGTTGGGGATGATTTATAGCATCAAGTTTTAGTCTAATATTGGTACAACTTACTGAGTTCCGGTCCCGTTTGTGTTTTGTTAATGACTACTGTGAGTGTTTCATTAAAACATGTTCACTGGTTCATGAGATATTTTGCTAACAGGCACAAAACACAGGCACAGATTGACAAAAGGCGTTACTGCTCACTTTACGACAATAAACTTAAAAAGCACCAAATAATTCTTTAACTGGGAACACTTTTTGTTAACTTTCTGTTCCATCATGCTTTTATACCTCCTGCTGCCTTTGGGTCCAAGTAACCCAGGAAGCCTCAGTTTTAAAACTAAAGTGGAACCCAGCCTCATGAGTCATTTTGATCCATGGGCAGCAGGAAGGTTAAATGGGTAAACCACAGGACAAACCAAAAGCAGCCATTACATTCACTATGCTTTTATAGCAATCAATTTAAACAATATATACGTGTCAGCGTGTGCATGTTGGGGTATTTACCGTAAAAAGGAACCCACACAGACACGTTAGATTATTAGAAAAAAAAAGAGGTGGGTGGACAGGACTGATAAGCTTCAGGACAAGTCCTTATCATTAAAGTGAAAGTTAACACTGTCCTGGAGACCTTTAAAGGTCAATGCAAACTACAGTACACGTGTACAGAACATATACAGAAGCATTTAAATCATGTGTGTGGGAGGACTCTGTTTTTTAAATAAAAACTGTGAGCTCGAGCATGATGGAGAGTTTATGGGACCTGAGGGAGTGGGTGTATTCAAGCAGACAATCACTCTCTTACATAATGTGAACACAAGTAAAAACTCTGTCTGCTCCAATAGGGACTCGAAGCAATGGTATTATCGAACATAAAATCAAGGACATCAGTCAAGAATGCACACAGACACAGAAACAAACCCATACAGAAAAAAAAAAAACAAGAAAAACAAGCAGCAGCACCCATTCAGTGGAGCAAAAATCAAAGCAACTTTACATTTTTTATTACCAAACAGGCATCACTTTATTAGCAGCTGTCAAACTTCCTCCCCATCTGTAAATCCAGATTTGTCTTTGTAGAGTTTCCACTGTTACAATTACTGATGAACAGCATATTAGTGCTAGTGGAGCACCAGAATACACAGTTCTTTTCATAAAGGCAGTCTCTCCCTGCACTGCGCCTAAAGGCATCTAGAAGAAGTCTCCAAAATGTTTAGCAGCTACATTTTGGCTACCCTTCATGTTGACAACATTTTAATATGGAATAAGGAAGAGGAATACTGATGCAAAATATCACAGAGGAAGAGGTGATTTATGGGCAAGTAAAAGGAATAAAAGGAAATAAAATAGGAGCAAGAAAACGGGTCCAACATTTGCCAAGAATGTGAGAACCAAAGCAGCATGAAGGAGACGAAAAAGGAAATGGCAGTGACGATAATTTAAGTGGACCAAGAGATGAAAGACGAGGACAGAGGAGGATGAGACAGGTCTGTGTGTGTCAGTGTAGTGGATGAAAAGGCCATATGTAAAAAAGCAGCATCACCCCGGCTTCAGCTGCTTGGCTTCCTCTGCTGACTCCAAGCCAACACAAATAAATATTGCAATGGAGCAAGGGGTCGTGTGTGTCTGTGTGTTTAACTGTGTTTAACTGAGCGTCTGCAGATTTGTTCAACCCCAATGTGGCTGTCAGAGTTAGCACAGCTCTGTGACTGCATGACTTTGTGTGCGTGTTAGACGGTAAACCAAGGCTGTGATGGATCTTTTCTTCCCATTCAGCAACACAAGAGGAGGACAGAGAGATTGAGGGTCATACACTTCTCCTTAAACTTTCTTCTCCTTCTCCTCTTCCATTTTTCATTATTGGGTTATTTACAAATTTTTCACAACAGCTGACAGAAGATGAAAAGGCAGGGAAAAAAGAGAAATGAAGAAAAGAGGGAAGAAGACAAGCAATGAGGTAATAAATTGTAACAAACTTGAAAAATAATTAAAGGCTAGGCATTATTTGAAGGAGCACTTATAGTCTGCCGTCTTTCATGACAGAGTTTTAGACAAAGATCATCTTGTGATGGAAATGACAAACTTTCAGCCATTTTTGGTCAAGCCTTGTAAATGATGTTTTTCACAATTTAGTGTGATATTGCAAGAACTTGTGAGATGTGTTATCTCTCAGAGTATGTGTTGGGGAGGATATACAGCGCCTTTCTAGCCAACCAGGCTTTCCAACACAATCTGTGCTTTCGTTTACCCATCCACACACATTTATACAGCGCCTTGATACATTTCTACAACGCTAATCTGAATTAGGGCTGGGTCATATGCCTGAAAATGTATCAACATAAACATTTAATATCAAACATCTATTTGAAATAGGAGAGGAGAAAAAAAGTTTTATTTTTACTGCCAAACTGGTGACGTGATCTTTCTAACCATATTTTCCTCTTGAGCGGGTGTACTCATTTCCCCCTTTCACTCCACATTGTTTTTAGTTAAGTCAACCAGTTGTTGATGTACATCTGATAAATCATTTCAGCAAAATGTGTGCAGTCTTTTTAAAATAAAAACAAAACAATGGGAATTACATTATCAGCCACTCTTCAAGGCAACGGGTGAAAAGAGGAAATGAGCAGAAATATTTGACGTAAGAGGGAAAAACATGGATATCAAATGTAGACAGGAAGTCAGAAGATGGGGAAAAGGAAGTAATGTGAGAAGAGAGGAGAAGTGGGAAACCAAAGCTAGGAGGGGAAAAAAACCAAGGAGTAGAGGACCTCTGTATATCAGTTTTATTACTGTGTGTTTGTACAGGAATGACTGTGGCTAATTAATGTCGAGGAAACACTATTACAAGCTCCTGCAGTTTTATGTTCTGCTGTGTTTCTCTTTCCACCACTTCTTATCTCTCTTTTTCACCTTTTATTTTATTTTTTTACCCTCCTTTTGGTAAACAACAGCTGGAAGTCATCCAACATTTGGTGATGGATGACAGGTCAATAAACACAAAAGAAAAATTACAAATAGACTGCTGGGAAGACAGGATGGTGCAGACGAGCCTCAGCTGTCAAGCAAATGTTACACAAAATGTAAAAATACAAATAAGCTGCAAATTGTTATAGCTTCTACAAAGAGAAAACAAATCCAGCGGAAAAACCTTCATGATCCGATTTGATCTGTGTGACTTGTTTATTTTCTAATGGGGTGAGTTAGTGTTAGTGCTTCGTGCAAAGACAGTGAAGGGCGTTTGGCTCTGCTGCAACTGAGCAACTAATGAAGAGTCATGAGTCGGAGTGACAAAACTGAAAAAAATGTCAATTTTGGCTGGTTTATGTGGGCAGAGACAATTGTGTAATGAGCCTACTGGAACAATGAAAACGGTCAGTAGTTACTTGAAAACTGCTATTCTTTTCCCATTTATCACTTGATTTATTTCTAACATGTCAAGTTTTTGCATCAATCAAACGTAATAACTAAGTCAAGGATGCACAATTCCATTTTGCCACTTCTTTGCAGCCTTTCAAATGTTAATAAATCACAATTTGTAAATGAATATACCAAGTAGATTTCCAGCTCCTGTGAAATAATTTTTTTAATTGTTTTTTTTTTTCCTTTGGTCTGCGTTCATCTTAGCTGCTTTGTTGAAATATTTTAGTCATTTAAGGGCGACATGCTGCTGTTGTCTTGCAGAGCAAATATTTGGCTCATCCAAAGGACAATTCCATGACATGGGGCACAGATCAGTCTTTAAATTACAGACGAAACTTTCAGAAACAGTCTTCGTGTCAGAAACTTAAGCGAGTCCTGAGGAACCAGTAAAGTCGGAACAGAACTCTGCTGGGCTGAAGCGGAGCACGAGGCACTGATGTGTGATGAACACCTCCCTCATGTCAATCACTAAACATGTTGAGCTAACTCATTTTAGCAATCCTCTTTGTCCTTAATTGTTTTAACTAACTACAAAGTTGCTGTACTGTTCATCATCAATACAAACCTATTGTTTCTGTTTGGTCCCATGAGCGTCAGTCACCACACGTCTAACATCTAACATCTCACATCTAACCTATTTCAGCTAAATAGATGGCTAGAAAACTAGGCGGCTGGCTAACACAAATATTAGCTTGCTAGCTTCTGATGTAAAACTGCAGAGTTTAGCTAGCTCTAATTGCTTTGCACTAGAGGGACAAAACCCATAAAACAAATAAAAATATAGACTTTATTCAGACAATTGAATCAAACTGTTTTACTGTCTCATTTTTCTATCTCTGCAGTAGAAGCTGTTTTACAAAGTTACAAAAACATAAAGGCCTAAACATTGAAATTTTGGTTAGTTACCCCTTTTTGTGTATTGTCTCCTCAATATAACCTTTTCATATATAAAACGGAGTTCCCTAACATACACTCAAGAAAACTTATTTTAACATGCTTGGATACATTCTGCAAGCAGTAGCCTTTTGTGTTTCACCAAAAACAGTTTCGAAATGAATCGTGTGATAAATATGAAGAATCACACCTTTATTACGCCCCCTCAAACAAATACCAATACGATTTTGATAGGATTACATGATTTGACGTTAACACATATTTACAGGTCTGCAAACCAATCCTATCAGAAATTTATCCAGCTTGTTTGTACGCTGTAGGAGACAATCTGCCTATCTTGTGTATGTTTTGGACAGACATGTCTCTCTGAACATCTGCAAAGCAGTGATACATTAGCACTCTCCGCTTCCTCCTGAACTGAACAAAACATTAACCACAGAGAATGACTGCTGAAAGCTGACATTTCAAACCAGGAAACACACATCCGGTCAGGCAAATATGAATAGGTGCTTTCACACAAACACACACGCACAAAAACTCCCTTTCAAATGAAAAAAAGACAAATACCTAGATACAAAGAACTGACTTAAATATAGATGCCCACATAGTGCAATAAACAGAGATATACACATATAATACACAAACGGACTGCAAAAAGTCACATTTGCACAACAAACACCTGAGCCCAGGTGCATGAAAGTGTCCACCTACAAATAAATCTTTATTATGGTCTTGCTGAGTCAGTTTCCTTGAAGCACAACGACAAAGTGCTTTAAGTGCTTTTAAAAGCCAAGTGACAAAACACATAATCCTTTGACTCATTGCTTATCCTGAAAAACAATCTGCCTCATTCACATGAGGTTTTAAAAGGTGGGGAGCACTGACAGAACATAAAAGTGAATCCTTTTTGCGCTTTACTTCTTATCGTACGGTTATCACTAGATGACGAAACTCTGGCAGATCAAACTGTAGGACAAAGGACCTAGGATTGCACACATTTGTACAAACATTTGTATTACAAATAAATTATAACCTAGAGCAAACAAGAATAAAAGAATTATATTGATATTTAAATGTTTTGATGTTTTAATAACTTTAAATATTTAAAGTTGAACTGTAATTTGCATTGCATAACAGAATAAAAACGTTGCAAGGAGACAGCTTGAAACTAAAATACAGATAAAAACAAAACTAGAGATGGATTATTCTGAGAAAAGGTGATACATCATATACAGTATACAATTAGTAGATTTCTATCAAGTGATAAGAAATAATCTGTTAACTAAACACAGCCACATCTATGAATACTCCAAAAATTGGTCAAATGAAGTATAATAAATAAAATAACTTCAGCTTGTGCCACAATTAGATCTTCTGATTTCACTTTTACAATGAATTTTCATATTGCACAAAAAGAAAACATGAGCCAAACGACTCACCTTGATTTCAAACAATACATTTAGAAAAATATGATGTTTCTTTATAATTCCTAAAACAAAGTGGTTGGTGCACACTGCGGTTCAGAAACACACACAAGTATAGAAAACTTTTTCATCCATTAATCTTTACACATTTCTTCCTTCAAGGTAGCACAGAGCTGGTGCCTACCTGCAACTGTCATTGGGTAAATTTGTGATACATTGCCAGTCTATAGCAGGGCCACATAAGAAGGGGTAACTTATAGGAGTTACCACTTAACCTTTTGGAGAAGAAACCAGAATACAAAGCGAAAACCCACACGTGGCATGCAGAACACTCCCAGCAGGACAGCGATGCAACCATGCTAACAAACTGCTTCATCAGTGCAAATCAGGCCTGGATTCTTTTAACTTTTAAGGACCTATGTAGAACAGATCCAATGTAGCACTATGTTCAGTGAGTAAGACCACATCCAGGATTACAAAAAATGGATTCGAGCAAAAAATAAATTGTATTTGTTAGACTGAAAATAACTGCAAAAAGCTACAATTTTAATTGCAGTGGACAAATAAGATCTGGGGTACAGATGTATCAATTAGAGAAAAGGGAGTGAAGAAGCCCAAATAAAAGAAAGTAGATAAGTAATAATACTAGTAATAATAATTATTAATACTAATAATAATAAGAATGAGAATGTAAAATAACAATAGGTGGTAATAGAATGATCAGTTGTTTTCTCTCCTCTGGGCATCATGGATACCTGGCTCTGCACAGTGCGTCATGGCAGATGTCGGCTCAGAGAGAGGATAATTTTAGCAGCAACATCACAGCACAGGCTCTAATGATTGGCTGCTTGGAAGGTCCACAGGATTCGGGGAGGTGTGTGTGTGTGTGTGTGTGTGTGTGTGTGTGTGTGTGTGTGTGTGTGTGTGTGTGTGTGTGTGTGTGTG
>JAVKLF010000028.1:4162452-4178747 GCA_034783495.1 Millerichthys robustus
GGGCAACAGGTTGTGTAAAAATGTGCAAATACTGCACCATCTGTTGCACATGCAACATGTCTGACATACACAACCTTAACCAGCCCTAAAGCATACATTGATTCTTTTTTCTTTGTTTTACTGAGTAAAAATGATTATCTTGTCAGTTACTACTGCAAACCTAATAGGACAATATGTAACATTTTTACTTCTCCTTAGGCTCTGTTTTACGTATATTTGTTCACATTTTTTGGAAGTTTTATACAGTTACTTCTTTAGTTGCTTCATGTCGAGTAAAAACAATAAGCAGGAACTAAAGTGTTGCGTTGGCGCACAATGGGTCATCTGATCCTGCAGACTCTACAGGTTTAAACTCCATCTCTTATAAACATCCTCTGAAATCATTTTCAACTCAAGCTGAAGTTGTGGAAAAGAAAATCAGCAATAAACACATACTTTTAAATATACTCGTGTGCTATCCCATTGGTTGAGATAGACATAGAATTAGCTTTCTAGAAAGTTCCTCACCAGTGTGTTTAGATTTTGCTGCCTTAGTTCCAGTTCAGAATGATGTCAACAAAATTTGCATCTTTGTCTTTAAAGTTAATGACAGAGATCATGCATTTTATTACAACCTTTTGCTAATTTTTAGCATAAACGTAGAATCAGTGCTATATTTTCACATATACATATGGAGCTACATATTTTACTGCTCCATCATCCTGATTCTGAATACAGAGTCAAAGCTCATATGGACTCAGCTGCATCAGATGTCAACATCTATCTATCCCTTTAGTCATTCTCCTGTGTACTTATTATATTTCAGCACATCACACCCACACAACATCCTCCCTGTTTTAAAAATAGAGGAAATGATTGATTGTGAGTTGCATCACCAATACTGTTAAAGTCTTTTTGTTGCTATAGGGATCAGAGTGTGTGACTGAGGAGACAACACTGTTCATTGTGACTCAGAGAGCAGCCGTCTCTGTTTTGGGATGTGTGTGGGTGTGAAGAAAGGAGATGTGCTGTGTAATCTGTTCTCAGTGGTACATTTCAGTAAAAAGCCTGCATGTACCAGAGTTGGTTTCAGCTGGTGATGAGCTGTTTTAGAGGTTAGAATCTTGAAAATTTGTATTTTTCTTAAATTCTGGTAATGTGTTTTTTGTGGGTCCTGGTGGCTCTTCGTGGTCCGGTTGCATTGTGCAAATGTAGTTTGTTTGCAGAACACTGCAGCCTGGTCAGTCATTTAATTGTTTTTAATGCAATTTAAAATCTAGTGGGTGAAGTCTTCTACTAATTAGATTAACTATTTATAAAAAGGAAATGTAATAAAATACAGAATTATTGTCTCAGACAGACAGGCTTATTTGTTTTGTAACCTCATTTCCCTTCGTTTAAAAAGAAAAAATCAACCACCTTATGTAACTACCACTTTTTTGTCATTACCCAGTTTTTTAGACCCTCATGGGGTTACAGTTGCCTGTAAACCCTCCAGATTTGCTTTGATCAATGTTTTTAAAATCATTTTCAATTACAGTGAGGGTAAAGGAGGGTAGAGTATATTCAGCTACAAGTATATTAATAGTAAAATGTTGAAAAAAAAATCAGGTTTTAGTTCCTCTGAGTATTAGTATCATTATGACCTCACAGTTCAATATGATTTATGATAAAACAAATTTTTCAGTTATCCTAAAACTTAAATTACTATGAGTTAATTTATATGAATAAACACAGATTTCTGTGTATTACGATATGCAATGTATCTACAAATAGGTTTTACCCCCCAGCCCTAATAATAAACTGTCAGAATGATGTAGTATACCAACACTTGTTTCACCTTTTGGCGCAAAAAGCTTCCGAATGACCCGTTTGTTTATGTTGAAACCAGTTTGAAGCAGTCGAGCCTTGTTTGTCTCGGGGGACATGTTTGACTCAGCAGAATGAATCCGTCAGAGGAACAGTTTGAAGGGTTGTTTATTTTTATGTCGTCAGGACTGATTCTGCTGGGATTCATTCCGAGTTTAATATTGGTCTCGTTTGTCAAGACGATTCAATGAACCTTGCCCGTTCACTCAAATTTTAAATACATCGTACCAAACAAATCTGATTGGGATGCAGTAAGAAATGTTGACGTTTTGTCTTCTGCTGACGTTTGTCTCTACATTGTTGATGCTGATAACGCTAAATGTGAGTTTACCTTTTAACTACCATAAAGAACTCGCATATAATGATCCTTCATGCTAAAGTTGCCAGGAATTGTCTGGTAGAGACACTCAACTCGAGTTTACCTCACTTTGATTATTTAAAACAGTTGGGAAAAAGCTGACTTCAGCACTCAGCTGTTTGCTGACTTTGTGGTGTCTGATGTCTTTGTCGTACCTGGAATTTGGGCATGGTGTTCTTTCTCTCTGTGGCAGGTGTGGTTTGTACTTCTGAACTTTGGCCGAGGTGCTTATGTAACCATTGCTGTCATTTTCATCCACACCTGGATGGGCATCGTCCCTGTGGGCTGGTACCTGCGGTACTAAACTGTTCCCTCGCACATGAACACACACTGTAGTGTTGTTTTTAGCTCAGATTGAAGACACAGGTCACATTGGCTCAGTTCATCCAGGTTTATGTAATACTTGATTAGAACGTATTTCACAGAAGTGTTTTTTTATTGTTTTCTGGATGATTATTTTTTCGTTGTCAGGTTACGTCATCCTAAAATCTCATTTTAAGAAGGATGTTGAATGTTTCTGTCTGGGTGGAGTAATGGAGGTTACCCCCTCATTGTACCCCACACCATTGACAATAATCAGAAATATTTATTTATTCATTTTACGACAAATAATAAACATACGTGGAAAGTAAGAGATTGTGATTAAAATGACAAAAAGGACAAATTGAATTTGTCATGGCAATAGTTTAAATAGTGTAAACCTAGCACGTGTTTTAGGTTCTCTAAGGTGTCTGGTTTAAATGTAAATTGAAATTAGAGAGGAGGATTTCTAGCAAGAATAATACACTTGTTTAGCACAGATCTGGAATGCAATACCTGTACTTCAGAGGTAATCAAGAATGATCTTTGTGACTAAGGCAGTAATAAATATAAGTTTCTAATTACCCATTTCTCCCCCCTTAGCGACACAGTTACTATAGATGTGTCAGTTTAATATGCCATCCAAAGCCCAATGACTGCCTGATGTGGGTGTGGGTACTCTGAATGTGTGTGTGTGTGTGTGTTTTATAGGTCAGTATTTTGCAACATTTGCAGCCCTGTCCCGTCCACTCTGGGTTTCTATCCCATCAACTGGCTGCAGGCCAGGGAAAGCATTCGATCAATGTCGGCTTGTTTTGTTTTGTTTTTTTTCCCCCTCGTTTTGTTTGGGGAAAAAAATCTATATTGAAGCTGTTCACATTTTGTCAAAACACTTTTTTATGGGGAAAGATGTGACATTAGCTTTTATGGTGTCTTCTGTATAATTCAGTCTTAAAAACAAACAAACCCAAAACACAATTCTTCTGCTACACCGTGTCAGACGTGTGTCGGTGGTCGTTCGGGTCCTTTGTTCGCCTCTTAAGTGAACTCTAACAGCTGACAGACCCCCTGCTCTGTGAGACCAGCCTGCACAGGTCTTATTCTGTCTCCACATCTAGCATTTGTGCTCTTCTTTTCTTTTCATTTGGCAACTTTTTGTAGTGAGGGTCATTCTTAATGAATTAAAGTATGTTGTTTACGTACATGTTTTCAGTTTTAAATTGAGCCATATCTTCCAAAATTCAGTATATTCAGAGTGCCCTGTTGTTACGACTTCTTCTGTTTGCACTGAATGAGGCAGAGGTAACTAAAGGCTTCTGAAAGCACTGGCAGTAGGCCACATGCTGAGTCATTCACTGCAGCAGCAACCTTTATATATATATAAATATTTGAATCAAATTTTTATATTTATATATATATATACAGATTTTTAATCATTGCTAACCTGACAATTTTTAAAATAAGTTAGCTGAGTCATCCTACATAAAAAAAAAGGCCAAGTTTTTTCAGGTTGACAAAGTGCCGCAAGTTCAAACAACTGCAGGGCAGAACAACAGAAAATCAGACACTGCTTCAAAATACACACAATCATACTCACACTGTGCAGCTCTCTAATGAGACTTTATGGAGCCTGTTGTGGCAAATCTGTTATGAAAGATTATCAGAAAAATTTAATTTCCTGAAATAAAGATGGAAAACAAAAAAAGTAAATTACAGTCAGTGCAGTCTCACGTGGGGTCACAGTATTTTTTTTAAGTAAGCGATAATGGATCCTTTGAAGTTTTGAAACGCTTTTAAGCCCTCTCTGGTTTGTACTGTGGTTTTTTAAATAAATCTCTCACCGAATCTGACATTTAATGTGTTTTTGCTCTGCAGGCAAAGGAAATCCTAACAAAAGAGTCAAATGTCCAGGAGGTGAGATGTCCGGTGACCGTGTGCGGCGATGTGCACGGCCAGTTCCACGACCTCATGGAGCTGTTCAAGATCGGAGGGAAGTCTCCAGACACAAACTACTTGTTCATGGGAGATTATGTGGACAGAGGGTACTACTCTGTAGAAACCGTCACTTTACTCGTAGCTCTTAAGGTAACTTAAACAAAAATACTCCAATCAAATCTGTTTTTCCTGTTTGGAATGAAAAAGGACAACAAACAAACAAATCTGCGTGTTTTAGGTTCGCTTCCGGGAGCGCATCACAATCCTCAGAGGGAACCACGAGAGCAGGCAAATCACACAAGTCTACGGTTTTTACGACGAGTGCTTAAGGAAATATGGAAACGCAAACGTTTGGAAGTATTTCACAGATTTGTTCGATTACCTCCCACTCACTGCCTTGGTGGACTCTCAGGTGAGAACATGCTCTGTTGTTTCTTTCACAAAGATAAAAAAAAAATAAATTCTCAAATTGTAAGTTGAGAATTCTTTCTTCCCGTTAGATTTTCTGCCTTCACGGGGGCTTGTCACCATCTATAGATACACTGGATCACATCAGAGCGCTGGACCGTTTGCAGGAAGTACCACACGAGGTAAAGATTAATGTTTTAACTTTAAGAAGCAGCATTGTTGGCCGTAGAGCTATCTGAACTTAGTGTGTTTTCCATTGAAAAGCGGTGGAGTGTAAACGGTGTTCTGACCTGGTTGTGCTGTGTAGGGCCCCATGTGCGACCTGCTGTGGTCGGACCCCGACGACCGCGGCGGATGGGGGATCTCTCCTCGAGGAGCCGGGTACACATTTGGTCAGGACATCTCTGAGACTTTCAACCACGCCAACCGCCTCACGCTGGTGTCTCGAGCCCACCAGCTGGTTATGGAGGTTTGCCTTTTTTTATTTTAATTGGATATTTGGTGTGTTAATACAAAGAGAGGAGAAATGTTCACACAAGTACTTTGTGTTATTACAATGCTGAGTAGACAGGTTTGTGATCTAACAAGGATGATATAATCTTAAATGCATCAGAAGGGGAATAAGAGATACTTTTTGTAACTACTGAACTAAAAAAGTGGAAGTTAAAACAGTTACAGAAAAACAAAAAGATAAATGCGTCTGTCATCCTCTGGAGCTCATACCAAGTTCCAGCTTGGGTTTGGTGTCCGTTAAAGTAGCATTTTCCCCCCATAAATATGCATTTCCAGTTAATGATCTGTCTTCCTCAGGGATACAACTGGTGCCACGAGAGGAACGTGGTGACGATTTTCAGCGCTCCTAACTACTGCTATCGCTGTGGCAACCAGGCAGCCATCATGGAGCTAGACGACACCCTCAAATACTCTTTGTAAGTCCGTAAAATAAAACAGGAGAGGCAGAGTGAATGCTCTAAATGTTGTGTTATGAAAAGAAAGTGCTCTAAATATGAATGAGTTAAAAAATAAATGATCAAACATAAGTTGTTGTTTTTATTTTTATTTAAACTTTTCTCGTTTTCTTCAGCTTACAGTTTGACCCGGCGCCCCGCAGAGGAGAGCCTCACGTAACCCGCCGCACCCCGGACTACTTCTTGTAAACCTTTTGCACAGTCAAGTCCAGTATTGCCATTATACCATTTTAAACCAATACTTGCAGCAGTCTACATTGTATAGCCAGACAAAAAACATTTTAAGCATTTTGCAAAAACAAGTCTATAAAAAGGACCAAAAGGTGTGTGCCATAACCATTATAATATTTATTGCTGAAGACCCTGTTCAACTGTATAAACCAATTTGGATGCTTAAATTCCTCATTTTGTACATACGTGGGCTGATGGCACCCACATTCAGAGCAAAGTTTGCTACAATAACTGCAGCTCCAACCTCCATAGACCATGGATTTTATTGAAGAGATCTGAACATGGTTTGTTTGCACTTTTGTACGATTAAAGAATTGTAAAATATATCAATATATGAAGGAAACTTCCCACTACAGATGTTTTTTTTTCCTTTTTTGTAAAACTTGCTAATAAAGCGCAAAGTTTTTGTCTTTGTGGACCTTTTAAGGAAACCTGTTTTCATGGAATGATGCAGCTTTAGTTTCAATAAAAGAGGGAATGTTCATTGCCATCAACTCACTAACTTCCTTTATATTTCTGACTCTGTATATTAACCAAACTAGAATAATAAAGGTAAAGATGACTTCTTGAACTGTGTTTTTATTTGTTTTATGCTACTGAAAACCTGACCATGTTCACTGGATGACAACTGTATGTGCAGGTCTGACTCATTTAAAAATTAAATTTAAAGACGTGCAGACAGTTTGTGCTGATTAAGGTAAGTATATTATTATGTGTTATGATTCGTTTGCCACCAAAACAATCCTTTATGCTTTTGGAGTTATATAACAATAACCACTGAATCAATACCACATTTTTGTATTCTGTAAATGGACATAAGAATTAAGACTTAAATATTTTTCTCACAATGGTAGTCGATGCATCCTTAAATTAAAAATTGGAAGCAAAATTTGTGATCAGGTGCCAGCTACCACATGTGTTTTCCTACAAAAACAGTGGAAGTAACCGCAAATAACTTTCAAATAACTACCTTTAAAGCGTTTATTGGATGAAGCGTCAAACAATACGGATATAAAAAGATAAATTATAATGAACTGTACGTTTTTACGTTTAAGCCTTGGTTTTTGCTTGTAAATACAAAACACAAAATAGCATTTTGTTAGTAAAAAGTAGAACAAATGCAGTATCTAAAATGGATTGATTGGTACTCACGTTGGGCCACAGAATCTGCTGGAAAAGACTAGTTAAATGTCAGTAGTACGCCATCTGGTGGTATTTACAGGTACTACACCACACGCGAATTTATAACGGCATTCAGTCTTGAATTTAAAATTTACTTCACATAAATTACAAAGTGATCACATCTGTCGGCAACAAAACAGTATGAGTAGAATAAAACCCTTTAAAAAACAAGAATAATGTATATTTTAGTGTTGTTTATGTGCTACACAAGTTGATTAATTCAGCATGTAAAAAAATTTCATAACGGCAAATAAAAGTATAAGTTTCTATTATATTATAAAAAATATGACTAGTTTTATATTCCTAATTTTAACGATTATAGAACAGATATAAAGTGTACGTTTTTCTTAGTATGGTAATTTGCTTTTAAATGTGAAAAAGAAATATTTAAAGTAGGTAACATAAAAAAATGAAGCGCTGGCTGCCCCCACCTTCCTTCGACCATCACCGCCTCCAGGCGGCAGCAGGAGCTTCCGAGCGGGTTGAACCACAGTTTCGAGTCGTTGTCTGTGTCCTTACGTCTGTCAGGCCTTTTCTAAGGACTGTAAAGAAAAAAATACCTCTGGATTTCTGTTTAAACATTCGTAGTAAGTAGCCATGTGTTTATTTTACCTGCGGAAATTGGGCTGAAAAATGTTTTTTTCACGTTAATTTGAAAAGAAACGATGTGGTCGCTAAGAGGCCTCGCTGACATAGCAAACTGCCGAAGTGGTTGTGTTTCTAGCTGCCTAGTTCGCAAACCATTGAACATCATCGGGATATTTTTGATTATAATTAATAACCATGCCGCCTTTTGTTATTTTTCTATTGTTTTTACCCACTGTAAACGCTTGTAAACTATCTCAGGGTTTAGCATAGTCGTCGTTAGCAAACATGCTAGGTTAGCTAGTTAGGAAATATTGGTTCTTTTCTGTTAAATTAATAACACATACAGCGCAAAGTTAGGCGCACATTTGGTGAACGTTGTCATTAGTATCTTACTAATAACTACAGGTGCGTATAATGAGGCATGTGATGAGTTGTCAACTAGCTAATATGTTAGCTTGTTTGCTAGCCCCCGTACACGAGTAAATAAGTTCATGTGTCGGTGCGTTTGTTTTATTGACTCTCAGCTACCGCCGGGTGACAGTGTCTCATGAAGTGTAACTTTCATTACAGAAAATGCCCTCGATAAAGCTGCAGAGCTCTGATGGGGAAATCTTCGAGGTAGACGTTGAAATAGCTAAACAGTCTGTCACCATTAAGACCATGTTAGAAGGTAAGATCCTTCAAGTCCTTGCAAACTTTTTTTGTGACTTATTACAGAAGCAAACGGCTCTAAATTTAGGGGGTGGTTTTTAATTAAAAACATAAAATAATTGACGTCTTATAGCACGCAGATTGATATTAATTATTGATATTTGCCAGATTTGGGAATGGATGATGAAGGAGATGATGACCCAGTTCCCCTTCCTAACGTCAACGCTGCTATACTTAAGAAGGTAGAGAACACACACACACAGGCACACACACAGATCCCTGCAGAGTCTATGATGTAACAGCAAAATTAGGATACAGTTTATCAGGTTTGCTGGACAGAGAAAGATGAGTTTTGTCTATGTGGCAGCGTGTTCATTCTCAATGCACTGAAGGTAAAAAGCCAAATCTGTTTGTTCTAAGTGAAGAGCCACAGCTGTGACGTGTGGCACTGCTAAGGTGCACAATTTTACTTAAGTCTGTGTGCATGTTTTTCTCCAGGTGATTCAGTGGTGCACTCATCACAAAGATGACCCTCCTCCCCCCGAGGACGACGAGAACAAGGAGAAGAGGACAGACGACATTCCTGTATGGGACCAGGAGTTCCTTAAAGTGGACCAGGGCACTTTGTTTGAACTCATTCTGGTAATTTCATGTGACATGTTATTGAGTTTCCAGCAAACTTGCTTTAGTTCCTGATGAAAAAGGTGTTTCTTTTTCCCCACCTGTTTCAAACCCAGACTCTGCTCTTAAATGGATTTAGACGGCAGGTGAAAGTTAAGCCACGTAGATCACGGAGGAGGAAACCAAAACCATCCGTCACAGAGATTGTGAAATAGGCGTTTGTTCATCTTTGCAATACATGGCAGTGGTGGTAACTTATTCACTGCTTACAAACACAACGCTGGAGGATGGTGAAAGCGTGTGGAGAGGTTAGAGAACCTCTGCAAACGCTCCATTACTTTGTATTCACTAAAGCTCCTGACACCTCGTGGACTGGAGTGCAGAACTGAAGCATTCATGGATTGCCTTACTGGAGACACGGAGAGAAGTTGGGCCAAAATTAGCTCACTTGATGATGAAACTAGTAGTAGTTCATCAGGACAAACAGTATAAGGTGTCTTTACCTTAATCTACTGCGTCCCGCTAATTAAATGGTTCGACTCTTTCACAAAAATAATGTAAAACAGCACTTGTGGTTAAGATGACTCGGTAGTTTTCTTCTCTAGGTGATCCTCACTGTTAAAATAGATTGTATACAAAGCTCCTACTGAGCTACTGTAATGTTTGATAGTTTAAATATTTTTTTTTACATGAGCTGCTATCAAAAACATTCCATTTTGATGTGTTGTTGGCTGTTGTGAGCAGAATACAATCTCTTCGGCAGGTCTGAAGCTTATTATTTGTTGTTCCTAAAATAGATGCTGAGTGTTGTTGCTAAGGTGTCAAACAAGTCTGCGTTCACCCCCTGCAACCTTCTCTTCATCTCTTCTGTTATTTAATTTATTTTTTTCATTTGTTTTTAAGGCCGCCAACTATTTGGACATCAAAGGCCTGTTAGACGTCACCTGCAAGACAGTGGCCAACATGATTAAAGGCAAAACCCCGGAGGAGATCAGGAAGACTTTCAACATCAAAAATGATTTTACAGAGGAAGAGGAAGCCCAGGTATTTTATTCCAACCATCTGCTCCAGGGAAAAAAAAAAGACATGATTTTATTTCTTAGAAGTGATGCTTGAGGCGAAACAGATTCAAGCTTTGACACGTGATCTGCGATTTCTGAACACCTGTTTTGTCCAACAGGTACGCAAAGAGAACCAGTGGTGTGAAGAAAAATAAAAAGGGAAGATCCTGCCAACACTACCACACTGAAAAGGATCGTCCTCGCTGACTGGTTGCACTGGCGTTTGTTCATACTTGTTAATATTTACTTTTAGTATATATTTGCCCACTAGTTTGCCCTGATTTCTGTGTACCAATAAAAGCATGACCATTTAAACTTACCTGTATGGTGTCGTTAATTTAAAGCTAAGATGCTTGTTCCTGTTTTTACACACTATATATTGTGCATCAGCATAATATATACGGTTTCATGTCTTTGTACTACACAAATTGTCCGTCTAGATTTACTCAGTTTAATTGCCTTTTTTTTTTTTACTGGAGGTGTTTTTTTCTTGGTTTCATTGAATCAAATAAATGACTTTGGAAAAATGAGGGTGAATGTTATTTTTACTCTGTAACTGTACGGTTTTGTGAAATTGTGTACAAGACGAGCTGTTAAGAAAAGGTGAAGTTTATCTTCCGTTATGCAGAATTAAGTAAATTATTGTTTGGCCGTAGAAACGTAGATAAACTTTATTCTGTATTTTTTTTTTGTTTGTTTGTTTTGAGATGATCAAACTCATTTTGAAGGAGTAAATAAAACCTATTAAATGAACAGTGTGTGATTTCTGGATTGATGTTGCCAGCTTTAATAAATTTAAATTTTTATTTTCTGAAATCCTCATTTTGAAGCCATGAAAGAAAAATTCAAAAACATTTATTACATCAAAACAAAATTAGAATTCAAAGATACAAAGACATGTTCTGCCTGAACTTCCTCAGACTTGAGCCATTTTTTTTAAAACACAAAGAGCTTCCTCTGCTGGAGGAAAACAGAATAAAATACGACCGAACAGCAAATTATATAAATGTAACAATAAAATTGGAACATGCACAGATATAGTTTGAACACTTGACTCGAAAAATAAAATAAAAATCTGCACAAACAAAACATTGCTTTTAGAAAAAGGTCAAAACTAGAGGAATCTTTACTCAATCTTTTAAAAGGGTTTTAACTGCTTTTTTTTTCTTTTCATAAAAACATACAAAAGTTCATTTATAATATAAAACTTTACAACAATGCAATATAATAGTACCCATTTGATCTCAGATTAGTTTGTAGAACTGCAGAAAGGTCAAGGAAACAGAGAAAAAAACAGCCACAGATTATAAAACCTCACTCTTCTCTTTGAGAAAAACATTTGACCTAAAAAATGACACGAGTTGTAGAAAAAAGGAATAAAAATACAACAGAAGAAGCTGGAGATGGAATGTCTAAAAGTGCCTAAAAGAAGTGATTTGGGGATTTTTGTTACCTGCTTTACGTTAATTTGTGAAACTAAAATAAAGAAGAATAATTTCTTTTTGAAATGGTCTAGGTGTGAGGTTGTTGGTCGCTGCATTCCACATTTTCTAACAATTCAGTCGGAGTTTATTCAATAATACAATCCAGCGCTCAACTCAAATATTACCAAGATGACTCGGGTGCAGTTTCAATCGTCAGGAACTTCTTTCAAAAACCGTTGATTGTCATGAAGCACAAAGTCAGCAGCAAATGTTTGTAGTCATTTCGTGCCACCAACAGGCAAAGGCAGTCAATAATGTTTCGGTTTGTTAGAAAAATATCTCATGTGCAATTAGATTTTAACAAAACTTTAGGAAAGTACTCACTGGATGTATGTCTACAACTGATTTTTGAAATTAAACCCATTCAACATGACCGCCACGGCTAATCAACCTTAGCCAACTGTCAGTATTACAGAAACTGAGCTAAAACTGATGTGGTAGTAGCTGAGAGTCATTCACAACACAATGAGTGAGACATCATACAAAAGAGTGCAGCTCTGTCACTTCTCATCAAAGGTTGGTTTTATGCATTTCTTCGAGGATTGCTCGGCCTTGAATTACAGCAAGCAATCCTCAAGGTGACGCTGACTGATTTATTTCACTTAAGGTGTTTGAATCCAAAGAACAGGTTTCTTCTTCTGTTTCTGTACGATACAGACTCTGTAAGGGGGGCCTGTAGTAGCTCGGAGAAGGGTGTCCCCTGTAAAACAATGGGCAGCACTTTTATGCAAGTAGACGCGCTGTTTCCACTCCTGAAGAACGGAGCAGCTGAAAGAAAACCAAACAGAATACAGACTCTGGTGTGGGGTCTGCCTAATTCATCTACAGCGAACCTGCAGCTCTAAACATAATGAAACATTTAAAACCTGGTAAAAATGTGATTCAACCAAACATGTCAAACATTTACAAACAGGTTGTCTGATCAAATCTGCACCCATCTATCTGGCATGGAACGTGAGTATTGCTTGAAAAAGGGTTAAAAATGCAGCAGCAGTGCTGTTCGGCGTGAGAACGAAGGCCGGTGAGGAGGAGGATCTTCGTGGCTCTGGAGGAGGCTGAGGCGAGCGGCAGGGGAGACGCGTTAACGATCAGTGAGTCTCTGTCAGCACTTTGAGAGACAGTCCTGCCACCTTGGCGGCAGACAGCGCCGTGGAGCAGAGCGTCTGCTTGCCGGACAGTTCCAGGTGAGCGTGCGCGCGTTTGGCCACGGGCTGGCGGAAGTCCGCCGCCCGCTTTCCGGCGGGCTGCTCCGGGGCGAAGCGTGCGTGCGAGCGGGTGTGCGGGGAGAAGCGGAGGCGCGTCGACGGGGAGGTGGGCGGCGGGGAGCAGCCCGGGGAGGGGGGCCGCTGGTAGAGGCGGTGGCGTGCAGGAGAAGGGGAGGGGGGAGAGTCTATAGCACTTAGATCTGAAGAAGCTGGGCTGGGGCAGCCTCCTCCTTGAAGGTAGCGAATGCACTTCTTTTTCCTCCTAGGAACAGTCAGAGAGAGTTATCTGTGAATAAAGTGTGGATGGGAAACGTCAGCAGGCTCCAGACAAACAAACATTATTTGAATAAATCACTACTTTTTATTCTGTTCGTTGAACTCTTTGTCTTCTTTTATGTAGAAAGTGCTTCAAACTTTGTGTTTCCAAAACTGCAACTATTTAAGGAAAGAAAAAGTCCTTATTTCAAACTCTCATTTAAAACAATTTTCTTCGAATGGTCATCCGTAAAATTACAAAAGGGTGACCAGTACAGAGGTCATCATCCAGGTTAAGAGTTTGTAGGTAGGAAAGAAAATTTAATTCCGTTCATGATTTTGTTGGAATCTTATAATAAAGTAAAAAAAAGGTCTGATAATAAAAAAAAGAGTATTTCTACAACTGAATCATGATCTTTAACACACCTTAAAGTCGTGTAAAACTTGTCTGTGACATTAAAATCCCACTAAACCTGTAGTTTTTCCTCAAGACACCCTTCTGTGCCGCACCATACATGAACTGAAAGAGCTCACCTAAAGTCATCACAAGCCACACGATATTCCTCATATTATAAACACGTCTCTAACTTTGCCAAATTCAACCCTAATACTTGTTTTTCCTCTTGAACAAGGAGAATTAATCAGCCATATAGTCTCCCTTAACGAACAGCACAAACTTCGTATTATATGTGTTAAATTAAAGCATGACGTGTTCTCCTGCTCTGAACTAAACACAGAGGAACTAGTCGAGAAGCAGCACAGAGGTGTTCTACTTAAAAGCAGATTTGTGTACCACTGAGTGCAGCTTCAAAGCAGTTAGCAGGATCCTGTGATCATTACCAGAACATGATATGAGTCACCAGGTTTAACCACAAGGAAAGGCACTGGGCCATATTTAGATTGATAAAGGGAGAGTAGGGGAGGAAGGCTGCGATAGAAAGTGATTTCTAAATGTCAGAGTTCACCATCAAAAGGCAGCCGTCACCACATTGCATGAATGGAGAAAGTTGAAAGCAGACGGGCCTGAGAATGCTGTAAAAAAAAAAAAAATACAATGCTGCAGGGAGCACGAGTGTGTGTTTGTGTGAGTGCGTGCGCGATAAGGATTTGCTCAAACCGCAGTCAGCCCCCTTTGTTCTCTCAAAACGAAACGCACTCAGATTTCCATGACGCGATAGCGGGGAGGACGACGGAGTTGTTACAGTCTTGTGGTGCTGGCAGCTTTTCATGTCGAACCACACAGATCCCTGACTCCTGCAGCAAAAACTGTACATCCTGCTGTGACTCAAACAGAGCAGAGGGAGGCAGTGTCGGACCTGCTGCTGCTGCTGCTGCTGCTCCACGTTCTGCTGGTGCCGCTTTTTCTGCTCCACTCACTAAGAGAAAACCTGATGCAACTGTGAGGAAATGTTGGATTAGACCTGTTTTTACATTAATCCGTTTAGGGCTGCTGGCAGAAAAAAAACTTGTGGAAGAAAAACTATTTCTGGTACACTTAATAAAAAAACATGGGGGATGACAACAGATTTGATCTATTTGAACACTGAAAAACAAAAAGCACTGGTCCAACATGTGTTTTTATATATTCCAGTGTATAAAAATACTACAACAAAGTATGCAAGGATCCCAGATTAGCCAAGAAATCCAAACCTCTACAGTTAACATATCAGAATTTCACCACATTTTAAAGGTCATGGCTAAATTATGTGTGCAAAGCTGTATTCTAGGGACGTGCACGTGAATTTGTTGCGCTCTAATGCCGGAGTCTATATATGCCAGTGCTCTTGAGATGGTTTTGAGAAGCCCATGAACATGAACTCTGACTATTTACAGAGAAAATACGTTGCGCGATTATTTTAAACTTGCCCCAATTTCTAGAGCTAAGCCTGGGAAATTACAACTTCTATAAGAAAACTGAGAACCCTCTTGAACGTTTGAAGACTTTTTGGAGACTCGCTTCATTTTTACAAAAACTGTCTTCTTGCCGACTAATACAGGAGCTGAAATCCTAATGTTTCACATCACATTTACTTTAAAAATATATTAATGCTTCAAGCTGCAGAGCAGCAGGTTAGAGACAGACAGCATGCAAAGCTCAGGGTGGATTATGAAAAGAGACTTGCACATGAACGAGGCATGGCAAACTTTAACCACTAAGCTAAACAGGACAAACAAAAAGGCTGAAACAAACAAACAAACAACATTGTGACAGAACTACCTGCAAGGCAGCTCCGTTTCTGAGAAGTGACTAAGAATCTAAGAGTTGAAGTGATGTAGTGAGGGTTGAATGGGTGAAAACACTGGGAGCTAGTGGAACAGCAGCAGCCTGCCTCTACAGAGTTGGTGGACGTTGGGTACACACCTGCAAGGACCGCACCAGTCCGTTTGTTGGTTGAGGCCGAAGCGAGCCCGGCACTTCTTAGGGGAGCCCGGGTCTGAGCACATCGAAGAGCATGCACAGAACAGGAAAGACAAAAAACAAGAGAGGAACAAAGGAGGAGGGGGGGCCAAAGGTTAAAGCACGAGGACACAGACAGAAAGAAGGCTCATCAGGGCAGAAAAAACAAACTAAAAAAAAGCACAGAGCCGTCTGCTTAGAAAAAGCCATCAAGGAAAACTGTTAGTAGACTGTTGTAGCACAAGGCAGCGTCAACAAACATCAGCTCAGGTAAAACCACGCAGAGAGAGGAAAGCAGTCATGCTGGGACAATCTGTTAGTACAGCATTTTAAAAAGCCTTCCGTTACTTCACAGAAAACAGTTATTCTGTCATAAATTCTCTTGTCAGCTTATAAATGCATTTTGGATCAGATTTTTTAAAAACACATTACATCTAATATAGCGCATCGGAAAGTTAACTCCTGTACGATGTTTTTCACAATGTCTAGAAAAAAATCTACCGGTAATATACACAAATATATTGTAGTAGTGAATGAAATATGTTCAAAACTGAAGTTTCAGAGATACAAAGAGCCTCTGGAGGAGCTTTATCATTTCAAATCCCAGTAAAATACTTGATTTTGTTAAGATGAGACAAAATGTTGGCAGAGTCCATTTGTTTTTAAAGTCAATTTATTTGTTTCTGAAAGATCCACTTTGCTCAAACCTTTGGTCAAAAAAGGCAAAGCTCCAAAAAGGTGGCTCATTTTTGTCTCATGCCTCTAAACGAAGCACCAAAAGATAGAACAGCTAAGATCAGCG
>JAVKLF010000028.1:4215062-4236990 GCA_034783495.1 Millerichthys robustus
TGGATTACAGTCACCAAAACAGGAAGTGATCCAGCCCTATCAGAGGCAACTTCCGGTTGTCGTGAAAAAGGTCTATTCAGGTAAAATATCAACTTAAATAATGACCTGGAGCTGAAATATACCTAAATCTATTTTTGTCTTTTTAAATAAACTCTTTGAGACAGTCTGGCTAAAATCTTAAGAACTTTTATCCTTTTGTGACAAAAATGTAGATTGTAAAAGTAAATGTATAATCGTTTACGCTGTTTTTTGTTCCAACAATCCCAAAAGCATCCCACTGACTTGAGGCTTTGCTAATGAGTTACTAACTGAAAGCAGTATTCCCTCCAACAGCCTGGAACTGCTGCGACTCTGCAGGAACTCAAATGGAGCCTGGATGGCACTCAAGATGCTCGGCTTGCTCAAGATGGTGTCAGAGTTATGGCTGAGTTTAATAGGCTGAATTAGGTCCCGGGGACTGTTATATTTATATAAAAAAAGCCCAAAGATAGTGCTGCAGTTGGGATGAAGGAAGGAAACAAAGAGCAAAAGAACAAATGTGAGACAGACTAAGATGTGGAAAGGAATGAGGGTTGCTTTGCTCCACAGTAGATGAGCCAACGAGTCCTCTGGGGTCCTGACAATAGGCTGACTGCGTCTGTGCCTGCTGTAAATCTGCTTCTGTCTGAAGAACGATTAGGCAAGGGGACCATAAAACCATCACTGATGGAGACTGTTTGTCTGACTGACTGCCTGTCAAAATAGAGCCTGTCTGAAATAAATAAAACAATCGGTTCCACAATCTGACAGCCGCAGCTTGAGCCTTCATAATAGATGTCTAGCTTAAACAAAATAAAAATGGACTTTAACTAAGGCTTCTGCTTATACTGGTTTTCTTTTCATTCTGTACTTTTTACAAGTTCAAAATTTAAATATGTTTGTAAGGCCTCCTATGGGCTTAAAACTTACCCCAAAATTATGAAAAGGTATGTACTAAACATGCAGAAATTTTTCCTGTAAATATTTACAATCAGTATGACTGTTGGTGACATTTTTTTATAAACGAAACTGAAAGTTGATGCAGTTGCTGTGAAGCACATGTAAGTATTTTTTTCATTCAATCTCTTGAGGTTAAAAACAACAACACCCCAAAAAAATAACACTCACACACCAGTAGTTGTAAAAACTTCTAAAAGTATAGTTGTGTTTCAGAGTGAAAGTTGAATCACAGCTTAGTTCTCTTCAAACTTAGTTCAGAAGCTCACATATTGCGATTTCCGCCTCTAGAAGGCATTTTTTAAAAAGAATGTAACCAAGACAAAACAGAAAACTACAACAAAGTGAAATAAATTTCCATTTTTCAGTATTTCAGTCTTCATTTTGTTCTTTTAAAAAAATCAGAAATGCTGCAACACATTTAAAATTCATCAGTTGTTTTAAGATATTTTTTCTGTATCATTAACGTAAAACATTTTATTTATTGATAACGATCAGTCTGAAATATCACATCCGTGCACAAAATTTAGGCTTTTTGCTTCATGTCTTGCAGACTTAAAGATTCAATACTTGTTATTTTTCCTGTCAAGTCAATATTGTTTCCTTTTCAGACTACAGGCTGCAAAGATTACTCATTAAAAGCACTTAAAGAAGCCTTATATAACCTTAGAAAACCACTGTGTGTCACCCAAGAGCAGCAGACATCCAAAACTGAAAGCCAAACTTCACAGGTAGCCCATCTAGAAAGAAAAAACTTTGATCGCTTATCTCGGTAATAACAAAACAAAGTTGCCCATGGTCTTGTATCGTTTCTTGTGTGTGTTGGTGGGATCACGTACAAGCAACTGTCACACATCTGCCACAACACAGAAGAGCTCAAATGTATACACACACACAAAAGGAGTATGTGTTAACCTTAACTAACATGCTTGGCCTTAAGGAAACATCGGATTTAAAACAAGACAAGAAAATTTCTAAACTGTAAATTTCTGGTATCAGTTAAAAGAAAAAAAAAATAGAATTTTATTTAAAAAACTAATGTTGGAGTAAAAAGCTACAACTTCTCAATATAGACGAGTCAAAAGAAAGTACAAAATAAAACAAAAAAAGAAAAGTGATTTTCATATATTTTGGCATGGCAGCCTTGTTTTTTTCCTTTGGTTACTCCAAACAGCTGGTTCTTTCTACTGTTCAAAGCAGAAAGTGACTTTCGAAAGTCAATTTAGTTCTGGATTTGTGTTTCTTTTCCTTGAGTGCGGTGGTGAAACGGTTAAAGGTGTTCTTAAGGTATCAGCGTCTGTTTCAACTGGGGCTGTGGTTTTGTTGTACCAGGTGCACAGCGCGGTTACCGCCTTCTCATTGTTTACTGCTAACTCCCTTCCGCTACAGCAGTTAACTTTTTCCGTCATTGTGCTTTTTCTCTCCATCCATCACTCCCTCTCTCTCTCTCGCAATTTCTCAATTTCTTCTGCAGCAACATTCTCTTCCTTCTCAATCCTCTTTCTCCTCCCTCTGATCAGCCAAATCTGAACCCCTCTGATAAATCAGATATTGTGTTTCTTTTGTTGTTCACTTCCTGCCCACCCACCTTTCCCCCCTTTCATCTGCCCTTGGTGTGCATACAGTGTTTCCCACATACGCGTCCTGTACTGTGTGCAACACCTACGCCGTTACCCACGCCCACACACTGTCGAACAACACAGACGCTCACTCACACCGACCACAGTGCAGCGCATATCACAGTTGCTCTAGTTTTTGTTTGGCACTGAAAATTGTTCAGACAAGCTGATTTACCACAACACCTTCTGAAAACACTGAATAATGAAGCTTTACGGGCTGTATTGCTTCCTGTTACACATTAAGCTGCCGATGACATCAACTTTGATATTAAAGCTTAGATTTTTGTCTTCACTCCTCCTTCTCAAGTCTAGTCCACTCATCAACTCTAAAATCATGATCCAATCACTTAGTCTCTGTGGCATCTCTTCTAATTCTATCACTAAAAGGCTGACAGTAAAAATATGCCCTCATCGCGTGATCATCTGTGTATGTACGTCAGTGTTGCCTGTCTTTAAAGCCTCGGGGCTCTTTTCTTCATAAGCCAACGGAAAAAGTCAATGAGCACAAAACACGGTGATTGGATCCGCTGAACACCCAACAAAACAGTTTGAAACAAAGGTAGGAAATCAATTTGACGCATGAATGATCTCCTGGTGAGGAAACCCGTTGAAGAGGGAATTCCTTTCTTTTCCGTTTTAAAAAAATGACATTAACAGAGGAACACGACTGTCAAAGTTTTGATGTTAAACAAAACAAAAGACATGCTGTTAAATGCTAAGTACAGTTTATCCTAGTTGCATTAAAAGCTGCTCATAAAATGATGTCAATTAAACAAATGTTTACAAGAAGTATCCTTGAATGCACCAAGACAACACCTCTCTTCACTAAAATCATACTGCAACCCACAAACAATAAAAACAAAGTCCTGTTTCTTAGTGGGTCAGAACTGACAGCATGAAAACATGGTTAGACAGGTGGTTTTAAAGTTGTGGCTGTCAGATGTGTAACATCTTATTTTCTGTTTATACATGCACCATTTAGCGGAAAAGAAAATTTCTCCCCTCAGAAACAGAAATACACATTTTAGTGGAAAGATGTGCAGTTGTCAAAACTTTATAAATCTTCTGTAACAATTTTGAGAAAGCTATAATGAAGTAGTAGAAGGAAAGGTTACATTAAATTTAAAAACATGTACGTTTATTTGATTAGCAGCTTTTGGTTTTGTTTCACCGCAAGCCTGAACTTTTACTGGAGCGACGAGCACCACATGTCCAAAAATAATCCCTCATTTGGCATCGACATGGTGGTGGTTGTGAGTGCTCTCTAATGTCCTACTTCAAAATCCGTACAAGGATTTTCACTTGATGTCTTTTCTCTTACAGTATTAAATAACGACACAATACTTCACAAACTGTTTTCAAAAAGGGACAATCACAACTCAAACATAGAAAACCAAAGCAAAATAAACCGTAATGATTTAAAATATATTTACACCAGGTGTGAGTAGAGGCTGGGCTGTCAAATCTCAAAGACTAATTAACGTGCTGTCTCAGTTTTGAATTATGCACAGGTTTTGTTTTCATTTGTTGCTGCGTCATGAGTGGACAACATGTAGATTAGTGTCATTTTAAACTGAGAAGAAAAAGGAAACGATAAATATGACACATGAGTACATATAGATAAGACTACTCAACTGTGCAAATCACTTTAATGTAGTGGATTTTTGTAAACATGTATGTTTTGTGCATATAAAGTGTTGGCTGCTGCCTTTCTACAGCAGCTGAACATCATATGAGGCAGGATTGGAAGTGTGATTTTGTGTGTGTGAGCGTGTGTGTGTGTGTGTGTTTTAGATCACAGCCATGTGTGCTGGGCTGCTTCATGCGGCTCGGAAGGCTCCAGCTGGTCTGGGCAGAGCCATGGGCACCGGGTGAAGAGGGGTGGAGGAAAATGGGGTTTGAGTTTCTTTTGGTCGACTATTTTTGCAAACACTATTTTAATAAAGTGCACATTAAAATAATAAAGGTCAGCGGCTGATGTCTGGAGGAGGCATAGATGGCTATTATCAGTTGCTCACATTCAACATACACAAAGTAGACAAGTTTTCAGTCACAGCTGAAAACTTGCTGATGACAATTTATCAGCCAAATGAATTGTAAAAATGTGTTTACGAGTTAGTCATCAGGTTCCAGAATAAATATTAAGCATGTTAAACTCTAAGGCGTTCCCAAGTCAGACAGGATATATACTGTAATTTCTCATTGGGGATTTCTCTCTGTGGGACTAACCAAAAGGCATCCTAATCAAAACCCTGAACCACCTCAGTGGGTGGAGCTGATGCAGAGGAGCAGCGGCTCTATTCCATTCTATTTCCATTATGCATCTTTATCTATAACCATAAAAGAAAAATCTAAATCACCACTAACTAAAGGAAGAAACGGTTTTTGGATCCAAGTTTGAATTAGAATGTGAATTTGGCCTGGCTCTAAGTGGGAGAGTGAAGGGAGGTCGTAAATATTCTCACAGGAGCGGGATCAAAGGGGAGGAACATAAGGCAAATTGTCATTTGTGTTCACATATGGTTGTCACACTGACAGTCTGCAAACAGTAGACACATAAGACCGAGGAAAACACACCACGTGTGGCTTTAGATACAAAGTTTTAAAACGGCAACAGAAATTAATGAAAATATTTTTTTCTCTGCCGTTGTAATCAATCAAATCTCTAATAGAAAAACATCTTTACCAGGCAAATACCTGCATGAAAAGTTTTATGTGAATGAATGTTTTCAAAAACAGTTTCCAAGCAGGTTGTGGGTGTTTGCTTAGTTTTAGTCCTCCTGACTGAGCAAGGACACAGGAGGGAGGAGGGTTTTATGTAGCCTACTAACCTACAAACTTTGTGATGTGGGTCTGTGTACACAAGCCTTTTCAAATGGCCGGCCTGACAGAGCGTGCCATTTCGGTGAGCAAATGGGGAAAACAATGACGACAGATTTTACTGGTCTTGCAATCAAACAATATTTTAAGACATTTTCATATCAACCAGCATTTGACAGAGGCAACGCTCACTGTCACTCATTAACTGCAAGCTGAGAACACACATCTGGGAGGTCTGGACAGCTCACTCTGTCAACAATGCAAGAAAAACTTTGCAATGTTTCACTCAGCAGACCAATGACTCACCTGGGTGCAACATCCTGAAGCACAAACGCACACAAACCCACACACATAAACCTCACGAAGACATCTGAAGTCAAAGAGTTCCAGGCAAAGAGCTGCTGTTTCAAACCCCTGACCTCTTGTTTGGCTTCTTTTCTTTTGGTTTCTCTCCGTTTTCTCTTTATTTAACAAGCGCTAGGAGAGTCGAGCGCCAGCAGGAGCGCCTTGATTAATGGTCCCACTTTCACTCGCATTCATTGTCAATTTCACACTCGCTCAAACCATAAAGAGACTTCCGAAACAAAAGGTGTCTCCAGCTCAACTTTCAACACGTCACTTGTCCCCCATCAGAACACTTCCCCATCCCAAAATCAATGTCAAAACATATCTTAAAAAAGTGAAAAAGCAACCTCTTACAATCAGTTGAACTTTCTGAATTCCTCCTGTATTATAAACCAGAAAATCTTCGGCTTTGCGTGATGTGCTTTGACGTTTTAGTCTTTGCCACAAAAGTAAGTTGATAAGTGAAATATTCTTTACCGGTACTCATTCTCTGAATTTTACATTGATAGTACTTATCCAAAATGTTGATTTACTGACTTATAAAAGAACATTTCACAGCTAGAAAACAAAGATGGAAACAAAAGCATTTATCTTTTATTCACTGATTGTTAGTGGGTTTAAACATATTTTACCTCTAACACCATGTTATTGACAGGATATGTGGGAGGAAATATGAAAATGTGGTTTCAGTTCAAATAAATACCACAAAATAATTAGCAACCATGCCTGCCTGTTATTTTAATAAAAACTAGCTGCAGTACACAAACATGGGTAATTTGGTACTCTTCAGAGATTCTTTGTGTAAAGAACTGAGCATGCATAATTAGTCCTTATTGACATATCTCATTACACAGAAAATAAAAATCCCAAACAAATTTAATACAAATCAAATAAATACACACATTTCCTTTGGAAAAGAGCTGTCTTAATACTTTGCCATTTCCCTCGCCCCACCTTCGCTCTGCGCCGGAAAGAAATAAGTGGATGAATAATTACAGGTATAAACACCTCGGGGCCATCCAAAGGGTTTTTTCCTTTTCTGATATTCCTCTAAACATTTCCGCCTCTTGAAAGAGTCTTCTGAACGGTTTCTCTTTGGGTGCCTTCATAGCTCGCTACATCAAAGCCAGCAGGGCAATGAAGAGACTCTTCTGGTCATTTGTATTTTAATCTTCCTCCCTCCTTTTCCCCTCCCTCAATAACTCTCTTTACTTACCCCCTTTAAAATGTATTTATCTGCCTTCATGCACATCTATTTTGATCGTCTGCTTACACTCGCTCTTTGAAGCAGGACTAAAATCTACCTGAGATCGGTGGAATATTTGCATCCTTTTTATATTTTGTCAAAACAGGTGGACATCAAAAGTTTCATCAATAAATGTGAATTTGTCTCATGTTAATTTCTGAACCGTTTTCTTTGCTTTGATAGAAGTCATATTTTTATGCATTTGTGAAACTTTTAGAACACGTGACATCATCTTGCTTGAGTGAATTTGTTAAAACTGCTCTTACCATTTTTTATATTCGAGAAAATAAATTAATCAAGAAAATACAAAACTAAACTTATGACACCCCTATTAGCACACAGAGTATGTGATGGGGATGACTTTAAGCTAAAACCACATTAAATTTTAGCTCAATGTCTATAAAAATAACAAAGATGCAGCACTTAATGTATCTGTTAAAGTCAATAAACTCGGGCGGTTATCTTGAACACACAGATGCAATTACACCATCACCCTACTTTCAGGGGACAATTTTCTTTTCTTTGAAAGTAATTACAAACTCTTAGGCTCAAAACAGAGGGAAAGATTTACTTCATTTAGGCATCAGTGTCATTTCATTATACTCCAAAGACTTTATACAACCATAATCCCACACTTCCATACTTCACAAAAAAGACTAACTGAAACTCTACTACATCGTACAGCTAGGCATATCAATATATACTGCAAACTACATCAGTCCCTTAAAAAATTAAATACAAAATATTCAGAGATTATTTGAGTGGGAGGTAGTGTGGAAGTTACTTTAGAATTATAGAGCATTCAAGTAAAAACATCTAATAAAATAAAAAGGTCCCAGCTTCCTTTGCCTTCTAGTGAAAGCTGCTTTTCTTTCAGGCCTTTTAAATCCGAGTGCTTGGGGTCCTTATCATAGGCAGTCAGGGGCAGGGAGGCCCCAGCACTGCTCATCCCAACCCTTGGGTCTGTACTCTGTAAAGGCGGGATTAGGGAGGCCTCAGCCTGTGTTGCTGCCATTGTTTACTGAGAGACTAAAGGAAGGCTGAACAACCCCCCTGTCAACACGGCAGCACAATGGGAAACAAGGAAGTGGCAAGATCTTAGAGTTTTACACAAACATGCATGTTGTTCCTTTGATCTCGGAGAATCAACCTCATAATTTTTGGAAGATGCGATAAGAAAAAGAAAGGAAAAAAGGAACAGAGAGGGAAGCCTGTCAGTAACAGAAGGTGATTTCTGGATGGACACAAGGGCAAGGAGAAAACAAATTTTTGCCTGAAAGCAAACAGACCCAAAAACAAGACAACGCTGTCAAAATAAGAGGTCTGCGAAAGGTTAGGAAATTCTGTTTTGGTTAAGAGAAAGCCATAGGGGGGGCGTTTTCAGGGTAAAAATACTTAAACTTCACAACAAAACCTCTAGGCAGACCCTTTAGTCTTAGAAATGATGATGTTCAAAAGTTATTTTTCCCCAAACACTGCCTCTCAGCACTCTTCCTGTCAATTTTCAAATTTGCTTTGTGAAATGAAGTGTCAAATGAGCAGGAAATTCCCCCAAATGAGACGACAGTAGCGCAGATTGAGCTGTTAAAACGCGGGCTTGTAAATTCCTCTGACTGGCTACACGCTGTCAAACAGTAATTTAACAGATTGTTTACTGTTATCCCACAGAAATCAGCCAATGCAGAAGGTCATTTACTGTCAGCATCCAGGTGTGGAGACAAATAAAGCCCTTCAGAGTGTCTTATTTCCTACACAGCTTGTTGACGTCTTCGTGACCACAGCTTCCACATCACAAGAAGTTTCACAGCCTCTCTGACACGGAATAAAAGCTACATATGGCCAAATATCAGATATATTAGGTTCAGTGTTCAGATAATAAATGGCAAATCTGATGTGTGCTGACCACCTCTGTCTGCTCAGACTTGTTTAATAGTAAGTTCACAGAAAGTTTTAATACTTTAAAAACCTTGAACTGATTTCGTCCGTCACTAAAAGTACATTAAGAAGATGGGTTTTTTTTAAATTTCTTTATCAATAAAGGTTTAACACTTAGCTTCACAAAACATTACCACTAACCACTAATTAATCTTTGTTTTTACTGAGCCACAATCATCTTGTTACAAACACCTTGTGCATAATTTCTGCTCTCATAACATATAGAGGTCTTGTTGGTCACCAATTTTACAAGCTGCACTTTCAGAGCTGATGAACACTTTTGAGGTGTTTGGCATTAAACATCTTTCATAAAAGAAACAACAAAAATAACACACAAAAAAACAAGATTCTTAGACATTTATTGTGAGGTGAATGCAGGAAGTGCAGTTTCATTGGTATACTTAACTTAGAACTGTTACTCAGTGTTTGATTAACACTTAATTTGACTTATTTGTGGTTTTGTAGCGTCTAAAACCTCCAAGTGATAAGGGGCAAAAACTAATGAAAATAATGACAACATATGTTATGTCTTCTCCTTTCCTAATAGCAAATACAGTTGCCCACTAGTACATCTAGTGGGAAAAACGTCACGGTCGTGAGTGGAAGCCCAGAAATCTTTGTGTAAAATTAGACATGAGCTGGTATGAATTACAAAATTCCAGTAACACTTTATAAATCACAATGTATATCAATAAAGAGCTAATAAACTTGGATATTTATATTTTTCTTAGATTCTCTTGCTCACCTTCTGTGAAAACACTTTTGGAAATTTCTGAAGCACTGATAAACATTAGATCTTAGTAAATCAGTGATAGGGTTACATGATAATATGGAATAGCAGAAATCTCAGCTATGAAATAGCTCTCAGATAAACTGTAATATTCTTACTTTTCTTACAGATCAAACTGTAAATGAAGTCTCTCGAGCTATGTCATTTCCACAAGCCTCACCCCAAAAACAATTAAGAACAAAAACCAGGAAAATGACAAAAGGAAGTTGAACTAAAGTGGACAGACGCTACAAAATCAGCTCAGATGATTAAGACAGAAGATGAGAGCGGAGAAAAGTTGATTTTTGAATACAGAAAACTTTATATGAACTCAAAACATTCGAGACTGGCAACGCCTTTGTAAGCTGTCTGCTCGTAATCCTCAGCAACATGCGTACAACCAGCAGAGGTTTGACACACAAGCTGCGTGTGTACAGTCTAACACACACACACAAAACATTAGCACACAAAACACACCATGAAGTCTGGATACAAATACAACCCTAAGGCAAAAAAAAAACTTGAGGAGAAAGCATGCAGATGAAGACACACACAACTAATGTGCCAAAAGCCCTACACACATATTCAACTTAACACACACACAAACATATTACACACAGTTTCAACACTGCAGATAAAGCTTTATCCAAAAACAACAAGCCAAGAGAATTTAGTCGCATCTCTAAATCCCACAAATCTCCTTTTTTGACCCATTCCCTTGAAAGGATGGCTGATATCACTAATAACGTGACAACAGCTAAATGTCCCATGACGTGATGTAATAGGAGTATTATCACTGAATGGCATAAAAAGGGGGTGACACGTTGCAGCAGCCTCTGCCCCGTAGAGAATCATTTGCTCAACAGAGATTAGAAGCTTCTTTACAAACGAGGCAAAGACGTCGAGTCTTCACGTTGATTTCAGTCACCGTTTTAGTTGAACATAAATACATGCGAACATTTTAGATCGCAGCTGTTGTTCTGCAACGGTTGGGTTTCTCAGTCAGGTTCTTTCTGGGAAACCTCCCATCTTTGTGGCCAAACTGCAGCTACACAAAATGCAATAAAAAAAAGAAGTCAATAACGGCTTAGAAACTCTGGACTTGGACTTTTTTAGCGAACACAAATCAACGCTTTTGTAATCCAGTGAAGGAAAACCCATAGATCACTGTTCAACTTGTTGGACTTTCAGTCACTCAGCTGATGCTCTCACAATGAGTTCATAAGTTTCAACAGTTTACAGTAACACACAAAGATTCAGAGAAATTGTTTGCTTACGACGCAAGATTACAGTCTCTGGCTGCAAATGAAGTGGGGTGGGTTTGAGTGGATTTGAATAATATAAAAGCAGCAAAGTCAAATATGTTACACTGACTGACTAACAGGACGAAAAGAAGAATGTAGGTGTTTCCATCAGAAATTGTGTTTCAGTTGATTTTCTTTTTACTTTTACCAAGTTCCCTGCAGCACTTTGTCACAGAACCATCATCTAAGCCATAAAATAAAACTTTAAAAGATATTTCCTGAGTTGATAAACAGTTTTGAGTTCTATTTTTATCACATAAGCAGACAATCGAACTATGTAAAGAAAAGGGAACTAAAGTTCATTTAAACTTACTTTTCACTGTCACAATTAAATTAAATATTGTTGATGTTTATGCCACTCAGACACAAAACATATTTATCTAACGGTTATCTAACTTCCTCTTAATATGAGAAAGAAGCAGAGAGGAGTCGAGCGAGGACAGCAGTCAGACACACAGACTGAAATGCAACATGTGTCACCTTGTCTCGTGTTAACGCCACAACACAAGAAAAAAACAGTCATTTTCCCTGTCAGTCTCTCAGACCTATAGTTTCTGATCCATCTCCTTCATCCGTAATCATTGCGGACCCCCCACCACACCACCCGCCACACCACTATTCTCACCCCTTTCAAGTGGGAGGTAGATGGGGCCCGAAACGCAGCTTCTGCCTCACAACCAGCGGGCTAATTACAAGGGACGCAGCAACAAGTGCGCATTGTGTGGAGTCTCGGAAGACACACAGGGAAAGAAAGTGCTCTTTATCTTGGCAGCAGCAATAACACCCCCCCTCCTCACACACACACCTCCACGTCTCTCCCTCCAAACATGAACGATCTTTAAGAGGCTTTGCGGTCAGCACTCTAGGTTTGAATGAAGAGAAGGAGAAAAAAGAGGAGAGCAAATACTCCTGTAGCCTACAAACACCATGACGCTTGCTCACGGCATTTGTCAAACACGATGTGGAGTTTTAAGCATCAACAAGTATATCCTCAATCACTGAGTTAGAGTCTGAAGAACTGATTCAGAGGAAACGTGATTTACTGCTGTGCTCAAAACAAACAACTCTGACAGGAAAACTTGTAAACAAGGATTATGATTTAAGGATTTGCTTTTCAAGAAATAGAAAGAAGTACAATCTGAACTTTTTAAGATTCTCTAAAAGAAACTCCAGCAGCTTCGAACCAAGATCTTGCAGAAACAAAACTTTAATTGAAGCGCGAAAGCAACAAGTTGACAAGACTTAACTTTAACAGCAATAATTGAAAGAAAGTCATCTTTTTTTTGGAAAACTGCTATTTGAAAATGGAATTTCAATTAATCGGGGAAGATAAAATAAAGTCAAGAAAACACGTTGTAGAACATTCTGCGAAGACCCTCACATGTAGATATCTGTAATATGTGCCAACACGGAGGGTGGTAAAGGAAAAAACAATCTAGAATAGTGTTGAACTGCTCTCTAAAAAACTAATAAATGCATTTAAACATTAAAAAACATACATTTTTACATGAAAGTCAGCTGCTCAAAAGCCTAAAAGAGGCACATTTTACAGTCAAAAATTAGAATTTGGGCTACGCCAGGTCTTTAATTTATAAGGTCTTCCATTAAAGCTCTTTAGAAAAGTATTTCATGTTTGAGCTGCGAGTTAAATCAGACAATAGGATTATGCAGCATGCAAACTATAAATTAAGTACAACTACTGGTCTTTGGGGCACATTGTCAGCACTGCTTACAGATGACTTAAAGAACATTGTTATTATCTTTTTTACGGGTAACAGATCAATGATCCATACTTGAATCCTAAAACCCATCAGCAAATGTTTTCAATGCTTGCTTTAGTGACTTAATGTATTTGTTAAAGTCAATAAACTCTATTACCAAAGTTGAGACAAAACTCTTCATGCTCTGCGTGAAGAGATGGAAAAGCATTATTCAAAACAACTAAACACGTCATATTTCATCTTTAGCAATTCATAAACAAATACAAGCTCATTCCGTATTTTTTTTAAGCTGCAGCACTCTGAAAAAATTTCACTCTATTTTCAATGCGTTTTTATGTCAGCCCAAGTCAGAACATGTGATTGATTTGAAGGAAGGCGACAGTCGCCTTTGTGTGACCGAGTCAAATCTTTTGCCTCTTCTGATCTCAGATCAGCCATGACATAACCAAAGCAGACAAGTTTGTGCATTAAACTACAAGAAGTCGACCAATTCTGCTAAAATTTAAAAAGGTTAAAAAGGTATTTGAGAGTATTTTTAAGAATTATTCGCCTGTGTACATGATTTAATCCTATACACAGCAAACTTTAAATAATTGAAAATAACACTACATGAAATAAGGCATTAAAAATTCTGTATAATGTTTCTTGGTTGCAGCAGCAGTGCAGGGCGCAGTGATTCAATCTTATGGGGAGGGAAACCTTGCTGATTTCAGGCCAATTTCCTGCACAGCATGTATCAAATGCATTTGAAATCTCAAGAAATAAAAACCCCAAAATAAACAAAAAACAACAGACACACAAAATTCAAGTCCATTTTTGGAGTTATTGAAATAACAGCAGATGTATGCATTTTAACTTATAAAATAAAACAACATAAACACTTGACCAGGTTTAAATCATTTCCATTTGAATTTGTTTTTTTTTCTTTCCTTTTTTATCCTATAATCTTTTTTATCTTGTCGCATAACTCCTACTAAAGGAGCTATTGTTTCCCCCTCTAATGGGATATATCAAAACTCTAAATTAGTCAAATTCAAAAGCGTAACATGTGATTTGAAAATAATAATAATAAATTTAAAAAGATTTGTGGGAGCTTGACATGACTGCACTAAGTGACTGACACAAAGAACCACAAGGAGAAAAACAGTGAGCGCCGCACAGCATCCAAAAAGAATAGATCAGAACTGGACTTACAGATGGAGAAACTGAGCTGTTGGGGAGATAAGGATCCGGCAGCATCAGGAATGGGTAGCTCGGATACGCCGGCGACTTGTACATGCCCCCATCTTGCTGCTTCGACACTGAAATTAAGTGCGAAAAAGAAAAGAAAGGTGGAAAACAGAAGTTTAAATCGACCTAAACACAAAAGTAGTATCACTTAAAATGAACTTTTAGGTCAATTAAAAGTTGTAAAAATTAACTAAAAGGTGTCAGGATGCAGAGAAAGCATGTTGTACTTACTCACAAACCACGACTGAAAGGTTCAAAAAATAAAAGAAGGAGCAGACATCCAAATTAAATGCACGTGCAAAGCAGGTAGACTATTAGTCAGTTGTTGCATCATGTTTATATCCTCGTTTGAGCAAAGACCCAATATAAAACTTTGAAGGGGGGGGGGACAAAACAAAAAAAAACTTACAGTTGTCACCTATAGCCCCGAGAGGCGTGAACTTCAGGAGTGTTTATTTTCACCACCACCCATATAAAGCCTGAGGCCTCTCTGGGGGTCAGATATACAGAACTGCTAAAACTGAAACTACGAGACGAACACCGTCTACAGTTATCATTAATGAATTTGTATAAAGTTTAAGACGACTTTTAAAGAGGCCAGAATCAGAAATAATGTGATCAACAACAACTGGGAGGGGATTTCTGCTCATTTTCAAATTACAAATAAAACCAAAACGAACCGCAAATCCAGACAAGATGGAAGATTTTGCTCAAATAATGATAATGTAACTTTTCCCCCCTTTTAGTGAAGAACTGAAATGAGTTCCTCAACCAACTACAACCTATAATTAAAGCTGCCAAGTGAAGTATACGTTTTCAAAATGTGTCTACATGAAGGGAGGGAAGTTACTCTGTTCTTTTTGGGTGGTAAAAACAAAACAAAGCTAAGATAAAAGTGTTTGCTCATCGGAAAACTACACGCAAAAAAAGAATATTTTGCACACAAACATAACACGAATGTCTGATAAAACCCTTATTTTAATGGAAGTAGAATAAACTTGATAATATTGGCTTGTATATATATAATATTGTTGTTGTTTTTTTTCTTTTGCTGGAAGTGTAAGTTTGAGTGATGGACATCTTTAAAGTTTCAGCACGTGCCCTCAAACAAAATACAGTTTTTTATACTTTGTCACGGTGAGTGTTTTGCTTTTATAATTTATTTAGAGTACTAGTCATTCAGATGGTATGAGATAAGTAGGAGGGTATTATTTTTTCTTTTTTTGTGAGTTTTGGTCTTACCTCCGTCGAGATGCTCTCGGTGTTTATCCGGGAAGACCCTGTGCTCGCCCTGCTGTCCCCGTCTGACCGCCTGGGAGGGACAAAAACACGGACAGAGGTGAGACTCTCTGTCCTGTCCTGTAGTTTAACCTCGTTCTGTCAGGAAATGTCACCCAAACGCGCTTTTTCTTTCTTTCTTCCCTTTTTTTTAAAAACTAAAGCCGAGCTCTCACACACTCCGTGCCACCTACCTCTCTCTGACTTATTTCCGACTCGTTCACCAGGGAGGACTTCAGGTCGGCCAGGTCCCTCTCCGTGAACGCGTTCTCCTGGATTTTCTCCTCCTGCTCCCCTTCGTCTTTGAACGATATCATCTCATCATTCGCTCCCAGGTCGTCTCCTCCGCCGCTGCTGAGCTGAGGCATGTCTACTACTACTACTACTACTACTAGTTACTACTTTCACCCCCCACAACAACCTCTGCACCTTTTACTTTTATGTGAGGGGAAGAAACAAACAAACCAAATTAAAAACTAAAGTTCAAAAGAAATGGTGAATATCCTCACTTTGAGGCTCCTCCAAAGTAAAGAAAGCCCCGCCACATAGAGAGAAAAGTTGAAATGTGGCGTGTTTCCCCCCCGGCTGGCTGCTTGGTAGAAGACTAATGTTTCACTACAACAGCAAACAGCTCATTTGAGCCCAAGACAAGTCGAGGAGTCCCGACATCAAAGGGCGCCGACCGGTTGATTGACAGGTCGGATGACTTGTTGGGGGGTTGTACTTTTGTTTCTGCAGAGGGCTGAGCCTCTTAAAGAGACATCACCTTCCTGCGCTCACATCAACGGGGCATTATTCATGACTTCCAGAGCCGCGTTCACAACATCCACGGCCCACCGCTTGCACCCCCCCTCCTCAGGAGGGCTGGTTTTCATTACTCTTAAGAGGGCGATAATTTTGTATTTTGCTAAAACATCTCAAGAGCCAGTTGAGAGATTTTTAATGAGCCTCTCAGAAAATAATCACAGCAGCTGAACTGCTCCATTCAAGATGGCCACCACAGCAAAGCAACCTTAGCAAACACACAAACGCATGGCCGCAACGACGTTTAGTTTTAGAGCTACTGGTGTGGTAGTAGCTGAGACTAATGTCAAGATCTGTTTTTAAAACTTTGCCATTGACAAGTAACGTTAACACTGTGCTTGTTAGAAAAAATATCTTGTGAATCAAAGGGCACATTTTAATGAAACATCCAGAAAGTAACCACCGGATGTACGTTTACAACTCATTCACTTTTGGAGTCAACAGAAATGAAGTTGGAAGCCACAGCTTACTGACTAGCTATAGAAAACAGATAAATAGCTCTAACAGTCAATTTTACACATATTAAGCTGAAACTCAGTATGGTAGTAGCTAAGAGTAATTCACAAAACGTTCTCCAAGCACTACATACTGAGCTACATCTTTGCTTAAAATTAAAACTTTACCTCATGAGCCAATGGACAAATTTTAGTAAAATTCTCAAAGTATTCATTGATTGTGTAGCTACATCTTATTAACATTTGGAGTCAACCCAATTCAATATGGCCACCACAGCTAAGAAACTTTAGCGAACACACAAAAACAGGCCACATCTCAGTTAAATACACAAACATTGAGCTAAAACTTGGTGTGAAGAATTTGAAAGTCATTTTTCAACTCACAAAACATCTTGCAGCATTGCATGAGCTTATACATAAGTTTTGTTTTACAAGGTTTAACCAAAACAGCTATAACACCATGATTTCTCAACACAAGATCATCTTAGTATAAATCTCTGGTGGGTGGTATTGGTTTGTCTTACATTTGGTAAAGATTATGTTTAATTTTTCACCAAACCTTACCATTATACCTGAGTCTTTTTTTTAATGGATCCAAGAATGCAGCTAGAGGGAGGCAGGATTTGTATCAAAAAATGTTTTTTTATTCAGTGAAAAGAAAACTTAGTCTGACCAATGGTGAAACAAGACACAACTAAGATAGAACAAGAGATTTACATACGAGGATCTACCAGAGTATGAGGGGGAAACTAGGGCGTTTTTATCTACTGGGATGTACAATTAACAAGTGAGAACAGGTGAGTTCACTGCCGACAGGTGAGTATGATAAGGAAAAAACAGAGGAGCTGAGGGAAACGAGCCGAAACCTACAACTGCCAGGTTGAACAAGAAACATTATGACAATGATAGCTAACTAAAATCACTGACAGAAATACAAAGTTTACTGAAAACATGTCCCTTACGTCCTACATAAAATGTTAAAATAGTTGAATTGTCTTTATAAAGACGAATTGTGAGTTTTGCTGGTTACTCAGTTCTTCTGCAGAAGCTGATGTCACACATTTGTCACATTTTCGGAACACATCTCCTCATTTGCATCAACAGAAAAGGGGCAGCTCCCGCAAGAAACGGCAAAATGTAGGACATTTTGTGAAATATCATCAGAAGGCATGAAGTACAGAGGCACAGCATGTTTTGGCTGGTCCTAACATCCCCCAGATTTTGTAACAGCCTCCAAAACAGCAGAAAGTGCTAGCTGTTGCAACTCATTGGAGGAGGGAAAGCTGGGAAAAAAAATATCAGAGAGTTCAAAGATGTAGACTCCAAGTTCTGATATCTTATCAAACTGGTAACTTGCCTTCCCTTATTTTCCTCCCAACACCGATGCATTTTTAATGCTGATACAGTAGCACAGTTAGTCTTTAGAGTTTTTAATTGAGAAATATTTATACACTCCCATGCTGTGACTTAATATTCGACTTAATCTGAGTCTGTTGCCTTGAATGAAAATGATGATCCACAGCTGGGAAACAGAATTAAATACAAACAGAAAATGGGACTGCTATTTGCATAAAACTGCATATTTATACAATATCGTTGATGCATATTAATAAAAAGATTAAAATGAGCAGTTTTAATGCATGCAAATCTAAATTATAAATGAGTTGTTTAAACTCCTTGTTTATTCGCCTTGATTAAATATAGACAGCTGTTTTTCCAGAGAGACCCGGGCCGCGCTGCCTCTTGAGTGCGCCACGCTCTGATCCTAACACAGCTCCTATGAATATCTGCGCTGAGAGTTACACACATTCATCACGTGGATGCACAGGTTCACCTGAGGCTATGTAGGACTGTAGTCAGCTTGATACAAAACCAATATCCTGAGATAAACACGGTCTGTGAGCTGCGTCTCTTGACTTTACTCTGACCCAAAAAGACCTTTCTCATTTTACAGCCGTCAGTTTTTTCTACTCTTTTTTTTGTTTTGTTTTTCTTTCTCCCCCCCCCCATTAAAACCCTGTTTTATCAGTTCAGGGTTTTGTGACTTTTACACACCCCGTGCATTCTTTATCTTCATCTTTTATCTCACCTCTCTAATGAGTGTCGTCTGTGACATCAGACGGTAAGCTTTGACAGGAAAGGCCAAAAAAGGAAATGTGTGCAGATAGAAACGATAAGCAGCCTACAAAGACAAAGAGAGAGAGAGAAAAAAAAAACCTCTCGGTGCTGTGCCTCCACAAGCCTTTCACACACACGCTTACACAGATGTGTTACATCTGAAAAAAGACACTGGCTGTGGTTGCTCTGATAAAGGAAACATGTTAATGAGATTACGCTCTTGTTTATGTTAAGCTATAGGCTACAGCGATGTCAAACCTATCTTGCTTATTGCAGTAATGTTAAAAATGTAAACAGAGTGTATGAACTGTGACAGGAAACATGCAAGTGTTTGCAAACAGTTCATGGTGAAGCAGGACTGGTTACGCTGGCTTGGCGCCTTGGCTACGGCCGTGATCGTGACCAGGTCATGGAAACAACCTCGCACAGATGTGATACTCGTGGCGGTGGCGTTGTGCTGATGTGGCGTCATCTTCCAGCGCACCCTGGCACAATTTGGTACATCGAGCGTGATGAAAATAGCCAAAGGCAGCTCATTTGGCGTCATGATTGTCAAATTTGCTGTTTTCAGCCAAGTTTGAATGGGTCTAGTCGGCTGTGACACAGTGAGTCAAAAGTCTGTCACAACCATTTTTCACATGTGCACCACAGACTTGCAGTCATCCAGAGATATTCCTCAGGTGATTGTTCCACCAGCTTCTATGTGCTGCTGTACGTTTCAGCTACAATTCAGTTCACATTATGTCCTTTTCACATAAAACAAAACAAGCTGCAACTAGCGCCTAAGGCATGGAGTCATATTTTGCTTATCTTCAGGTATCTCAGCCTGAACACTTGTGTGACACACATTGTTCTGAAGTGAAAATTCTGGTGCAAAATAATGACATAATTTGCAAACGTCAACACACTCAGCGAGTAAAGCATCCATTTACTGCAAAAATGTAATTTCAGTGAGTATTTTTCCATCGCCTAATCAGCGGTGGTAAAAATGTTCTTTCTGTAACATGTGTTTTTTTTTCTTTAAAGATGAATCACAGTTGGTTGAAGAAAAAAAAAAGATTAGACACTGTGCGTTCTAACGAAACAGCAGGCGCATTAAAGCTGCAGAGTAATTAAATCATGTCCTTTCATTGGGGTTAAGCCACATCCAAGCGAACAGCTCCTAACTAGAACCACTTGTGTGCTTTTTATTGGTAGTTTTCCTGCAATCAAAACCATGTCCCTTCGAGGCAGCATGTGGAACCTCAACAAATCTTTTCACCGACTTTATTTTGCGTCTCAGTGAAACTGCGAACTTATCAACCTAAGTGCCAAATATTCTACACTCATGTGGCTTCACTGGGATTAAAGATCGTGGCTGATTTATGTTTATTTGTTTTGAAGCAAGACCATCGGCGATAAAGACTCAACGTAGAGCGATTTCCTTTTTGTCGTATTAAAAGCAGCATATTCAGAGACAGCCTGTGTCTGAAACCTCACGTTTGTTTTTGTCAGGTAAATAGTTTGCCTTAAAAGTTCATAGAACGTTAGTGCACTTGTGTGAAGGTGAGTTCAGTGTGTGTAGGAGGCTGAAGAACGTTTGAAGCTTTTCAGAATTTCAAGGACTTACTTAGAGAGTAAAACAGAGGTGGAAACCAAAGGCAGTACCACCTCCAAGCACAAAGAAGAGCCATGAAAAAATGAAGATGATCAGTTTAGAGGTGAAAGTTCTGCATTTTCCTCCAGGTGTTCATTTACCAGTAAAAAAAAAAGTAGTTTCTTCTCCCACAAAACGGCACGAGAGTGTTGATACTGAGGACACCGGCTGAGCAAAACAAGCACCCCACTCCCCTAAAAAAGAAACACTGTCCGTAACATGGAAGATAATGAGGTTTGTTTAAGATTCAGTTCGCTGAGTGTTTGCTGATTTGACTCTGTCTCCTTTGATTTAGCAGAGTGCAGTCTCTTTTACCTCTTCGTTAACTCCCGATCAAACATTTATGAGTTGATATCACAGATCTGCAATGGGCTTTGGGGACGGAATCAACAAACATAAACATTAGAGGTTTTTGAAAACATGCGTCTGCTCCTCTGTGGATAATCAGTGGACAAAGATGCAAATGCTTTACATGGGACTTGGAGTTTAGATCAAGATCTGAAAAGAAACTGATGAACATTTGGAGCTGTGAGGAAGTACAGGAATGAAAGTTACATTTGTATACAAACTAGACAGATAATACCAAAACTTTAAGCACAAGCACGTATAAAATACACAATATTACCCTCAATTAGGTTTGTAATTTTCTTCCAGCTTGACACAAAACCAGATCTGATGTCTACATTTAATCTGCTGATTTCTCCGTAAAGGTTCAAAGGAAACAGAAAGTAAGCTGTGGTTGTGTAGCTCCATATTCACTCTGCTTCATATCTTCATACCTTTCCAAATCATGCCATGCCTTATGAAAGATGGGTTTGATCGTTTCTGCAAATGGGACAGGAGAGATTCTGTGAGACTTATTGTACTTCAAGCACACGCAAACACTCTTTCAACATTTGAACTATCTATTTGTAGACATCAGATATTTCAACTACCTCACATTTTTCAAATGCAAGTATTTAGCATATTTCAGTTTTCTTAACAGTAAAAAAAAAAAGAACTTTGCGCCACGTATTAAAAAGCATTGCATAACTTGTTGCTTTTGAGGAATAAAGTTTGTATCTTTGTCATTTTGCCACATGCACAGGAATAAAGCAGTTTTGTTTGTACCGTTTGCCTCATGGTATGTGTTCCATTTGTGTTTGTGTGAACAATATACATACATATACAACAATATTGTTTTTAATTTTCAAACTGTGTAAAAATCGAAATGTATCAGAGTTGAAACTAAACTAGTCTTCCTCTCCTAAGTCAGTTTTCAACAGTGTGACGTATTTCTAATAAGGTTTTAAAAGTTAGAAATCAAGTTTTTTTTTTAAAACAAACGTTAAACCTCCTTTATTTCACAGTTTTTGTTTAGTTTAATATCATCAACCTCAAACAAACCTTTAATTTACTCTCAGTTGTGATGGTATACAAAATATAATATTAGCTCAGAGGGAAAAAAAACCGAATTAGATCTAAAAAGTTATTCTGTTATAGTTTAAATCACAACGCACCAACTTTAAAAACTGCAGAGAGGAGACAGTTCCAGCTAAACGAGAAAGTGCAGTTGGCTTGAATCCACCTCATTTTGGTTACATTGGATGAAGAAAATGAGGAGGATCAGACCTTGGCCTTTGGCGTACAGGTTACTGTGCCCTCCACACACACACACACACACACACACACAC
>JAVKLF010000028.1:4267164-4286221 GCA_034783495.1 Millerichthys robustus
GTCATGGCAACAGGAGATGAAGATGAGAATGAGAATAACAGCGATGAGAATGAAAATGACAGTTACACTGAAGACATGATTCAGAGTAATGATGAAAACCCCAATAACAATGACATGATCCAAAAGCATTCAGTTGAAGCGGTGGAGCTGAACCGTTTAACTGAAGTTGACAACTACAACCCAGAACAGGAGGACTCCCACTTCTTCTTTCATCTGATCATCGTAGCCTTCCTGGTGGCCATTGTCTACATCACCTACCACAACAAGAGGAAGGTGAGTGTTGGATGTTGGCCCATCAGCAACTGTCCTTAGTGTAGAGACCAAACTTCATCAAACATAACCCACTAATTTGTGTTGACTATATAAAATATATATAAAATAAGTGTTGGGGTGGTTAAAAAAACACATTGTAACTGTACTGATTACTTTTATTTTTGTCATCTGGCATGTTATTTTGGTATTTTCGTGATCTCTAGGATATCTCATCTATAAAACTTGACGTGAAATTAAATTACTGGAACACGTTTCAGTACGTTACTCTTACATTTTTGCTCAAAATCAAAAAGTCCAGATCCATACATGTTAGTTTTTAGCCCAGACGGAACAACAGAACAACCCCTGCATCTTGGTCATCCTAATCCGAGTTGTTACTCTCTCCTGTCAGGTTCATTGGATTCTCATCTTCTCCAAAATTTATGTTGGAATCTCCTTCCTTTTCCTTTTGTGAAAGCGTTTTCTGCTAGAAAAAAATGCATCAAACACTAGTACAAATCCTGTCGTGCACTACAGTACATATTAGAAAGTTAGTGTTTTTGTGAATTTAAAATTGCTACTCCTCTTTGCCTAGAAATATAGCATTTATTTATTTATTGTAAATATAACAGAAACAACTTTAATTATAAATACCATGCTTGCATTTCTTTTTTCCATAAAGAGCTTGTTGGAATGCCAATCGGTTTGAAAGGCAGGAAAAACAAAATGATGCGTACTACAGTTCACAAAAAATAAATGGCAGCGTTTCGGGAGGGTAAATAGCGAAGTGATGAGCATTTTTATCAAAAACATGCCCCCAAAATCATTTTCAAACAATGTATGCTTCTCGCAACATGTTCTTGGTCCATGTGTTCTGTTTCAGGAGGCATATATGGATTTGTTTGTGTGTATGTCTCCCTTTTTTAAAAACAATTAAACACGATGGGTCAAGTATTTTTGAGCATGATTTAGTTGTGTAATGTTTAAGTGAATTAGGATGTTAAAATGCTGGAATAAGGATTCCAAATATACGTCGTCTATCCTTTCTGCCAGCTTGTAAACCAGGAACAATATTTGACTTGATCAGCAGGTGTACCTAAAAGGATTAATTTGATTTCCCAAATCCATTCTCTGTTTTTCAGATCCTCCTCCTGGTGCAGAGCAGGCGATGGAAAGATGGTATATGTTCTCGTGACAAGGTTGAGTATCGCCGCTTGAGCCAGAACGTCAACGAAGCCATGCCGTCCCTCAAGATGACTCAGGACTATATTTTTTAATAAGCGCTTCAGGAAACGAGTTATGTGTAAGCAAAGCAAAGAGCCCTTCTGCTTGACCAGCTGCATTAAATTCTGTTTTGTTATTTTCTTTGCTTTCATTGCCCTATAGGAGATCAGGGGATGGTATATTTGAACTATAATTGTATTTTTTTGGCCTTTCTGGTATTGATTTGCTTATTAATTTTGTATTTTAAGTTATCACAAGGTTTTTCTTGAAGGTACCTCAGCCTTACTGTTTCTTTAAGGGCTTTTTGTTTTGGGTTTTTAACTCTTTAATGCTAAAATGAGCAACAACAACAACGTAATCTTTAGGTCAGAATGTCGATGCTTAGTGTTGCTGTTTAAATGCTGTTTAAATACAGATCGATTTTGTGAAAATAGAAAATAACAATACAATATAAAAAGAGCTATTTCCAGATGTTTATTTCTTCTTTCTATATTTATCCGTACAAAAGCTACATCTACTGTCCAGATTTTCTGTCCCCTTTGTTGTTATGACTTCAGTGAAGTCTCTGTCACATTCTTACACAAATCTAGATCTTTGAATTTTATTTCATGTTCGACTTCGTTGAGATTTAGGTCTCATAAAAAGTTTGCACCCACCTGTTGATCACACCTTTTACAGATCAATATATGCACCTTCAGTTTTGTTGCCATAGTAGAATCTAAACTTGTTATGAGTTTTCTGTTGGCCTTTTGATGGACGCTTTCAGGTGTCTTTTGTGTCTCACGCACATGTCTAGACAGGTTTGCACTGTGCTGCTTAGTCATGCTAGCTAAAATATGAGGGGATGTTTGACCCCGATGGTAATCACTGCGCCTGAAATCAACATTAGAAAGTGAACAATCTATTTTTTTTTTTTTTTTGTTTTGGGTCAATAAAGCACAAATTCTATAAACACTCCCTTTTGTAGTTTCTTACATGCAAACGTCAAAGATGTTCTCTTAAGATTTTTTCATTTTTAACAGAACTCAAAGCAATTGTAATTCTTTTCATTAAAATGTAGGTACTGTTAAAAACGATCTACTCCGAAACAGTCATGGTAAAAGGTGGAAACGCATTTTATTGAAACAGTGGAGCTGTAGCATTTCTGCCTGTAGTGCAAAAGTTTTACTTAAAAAAACTGACAACTGTTTGTGTCAACACTGTCTGTTAGCCAAATGTCCCATGAACCATTGGACACATCTTAATAAAACTCTCAGAAGAAAATCATTAGGTATACATCTACAACTGATCAACTTTTCCATCTGCCACAGCCAATCAAAATAAACTTACACAGGCATGAATGTAACTTGGTCAGTTTTGAAGATATTGAGCTAGCATTTGGTGTGGTTGCAACTTAAGAGTTATCTCCATGATATATGTGAGGGTTTGAAGGCATTTCATTTTCATTTCATAACAGGAGACTTTAGCATGAGCTAAAATAATAACACAGATCCACCACAAGGAGGCAGTGTGCACACACAAATAAATTCTGAATTTCAGATTTGTTTCCTTGAACAAATTGAATGTTGGAAGAGAGGCAGTGTGTGAGGGATGTGGCAGAAAGCAGCTGTGTGTGTGTGTGTGAGAAACGGACTCACAAGCAAAAGAAAAGTAATTTTGCAGCCGATTTTCTTCATCTCTCCTGAGTGTGGTGCAAGTATCATATCGATGTAATAAAGAAGGATTTAAGCTGAAAATCCTCGAATATTTCCTGTTTCTGGAGCTGTGTTGAGCAAAGAGCACGTTCTATAAAATACCAAATGGAGAAATATTGAGCATCAGTGTGTTTATATTGTTCAGCATTTTAAATAGACTACATGTAAGCAGAACTTTATTTTTTTATAGTGTAAGCAAGAAAAAAAGACCAATGTTGTACATATTTGAAATGGTCTTGCTTTGATGAATGGCTGCCACCGTCTGTTCAGAAACTAACAAACTACTTTTAAATCACCTTGTTTTAATTTGACCTTAGCATAAAACCTAAGTATATGTAAACTCACTTACTGTTAAAACTTAGTTTAATGTCCTAACTGGCTGTCACTGTAAGAATAATATTTTGTATAGAGGCATTTTTTTTATTTGTGTGAGAGAAAAGGAGTGTAGCAACAAATATGAGCTTATTACAGCAGAGTTAGACCCATTTTACTTAAAACTGTGCACAAACGTTGAAGCTTTTATAGTTTGTTGGGTTTTTTTTCTATTTCTGAGCAGACCCAACAAGTTCTAAGAATTTATTAAGAAATTTTAAACTAACAAATAAAGAAATAATCTCAGGTTATATTATTATCTGAGTAGTAAAATCGTGAGATTAAACGTGTATTTAATTCTTTACAGCAAAACCCACAGATTAAATGATGGCAGTAAAAAAAAAAAAGAACACTTTTATCTTGCATTTATCTTGTGTAAGAGCAGACGCAGAAAATCTTTTAATAGAGTTGTAAAGATGAGCCGTGAGTATTCTCCCAACACCGGTTTTGGTTCTGACTTATGCCTCTTCAGTTATTCCAAGCTGCACTTTACATGATTTGATGCTCGGGAGGTTGTTAGACAGAATCACTCCATCTGAACTCAGCAGCGTCTGTGATTTCTTTGACCTCTCCCTCTGAGGAGGCAGCTAATAGGCCGGACCGCATGATCTGTTCCCAACAGCGTGTTGCTTTGATAAGCTCTGGCCTCAACCCAACAGTTTTATCTGCAACACCCCCACATCTCCCGCTGTTCAATGTATTGACGTCTTCATGAGGAGAAAAGAAAAGAAAACGAAAGAAAAAAAAGAGATACCTGGTGGAATTGGGTTATAAAAATGGGCTGACCTAAACAAGCGAAGGCTGAAAATACAGAAATTATTAAGGCAGACTGGTCAATAGCTACCACACAACTGTCCTTGATGGCTAGTTTCACTGAAGCCATTCGATTTGTCCACAACGTGTTCCCTACTGTGTGAAATAATCCTAAGGCTAACGTTGCCCCAGGTTCTACAGCGTTTTTATATTTCACTATCAGACACTAAATCTGCTCCTTTTGCCGATCAGATCCAGAGGGTGTAGCTCTGCTAGGATTTTCCTCATACATGCATCACTATCAGAATAAAGCATACTCTCACCATAGATTAGCTGTAATTAATTAAAGCAAAGATTGGGGTTTTGTCATGCCTGTTAGTAGAGGATAATCTGCTTTATAGGGAGGTTTTAGATGTTTAATTATCCCCTTGAAACAAGACAAAAACAATCAGATAATATGATTAATTACAGTTCTACTGATTTTAATTTTTCTGTGTAATTAAATGACTAGAAATCCTTAAAGAAATGCATAGCCTATCTCCCATCACATTTCATGCAAAAGTTTGAAAGCATCTAATGGTGAGAGTGGACAAAATTATAAATATTTTCGGTCATATTTTGTAATTCGGCTCCGTCTCATAGAATATTGTCAGTTTCACTACAAACTTTAGTTTAGTGTCGTCTGTAACACTGTGTGATTGGGCTTTGAAGAATCCACTTGAGATGGTTTTGAACATAGCCTATCTGTATCACTGGCTGCTCCAGGATGTTTTATTTTTATGGAGGGGCCATTGAAAACCCAGGGATGACACACAAAAACTAAAATCCATAACAGAATTCTCTAAAAAAAATATATCCAGTTTCCGTCTTTAATTCAAAACATTTACAAAGAACAAGCTTTCTTAAACTTAAAGCTAACGTAGTACAGCACTTCTTCGACTGCCTGACTTTTGTCCAAACTTACACCTAATCTGCTATTTCAGAACACTACCGCCCCCCTCAGGTGGAGGCTAGAAGTACTCTTCCTCATCGACCTAATCGATTTCACTCTGTTGAAAATTGTGAGCAGCAGCAACTTACATGTAGGCTACTGTACATTTTTAAAATTAGGCTTTATTTATTTGCTCATTACTTCTGTACTTACTTATTGGGTTTTAGGTTTTATGACTTGATTAAAGAAGATGAACGTATGATGTGTGTAAACTGAATATGTTTTTTTTATGGGGTCAGGGTGGGGGCAGCCGATCCTGATCCGTTGTTGAGGAGCACTGGGTTAACCCAGAACCATCTGCAGGGACCAACTCTCCAGCTGGATGGGGAGTGACTGTAATCCACCAAGAGGCTCTGAAGAAAGTGGTTTGGATATGTAGAAGCTCAGACGGCTCTGCTTTCCTATCTCAACCGAGCCCATTTTCCCTAAATGTGGTCTGCAAAATGGACGAGTGGATATTTGTAATCAGTTTACAGGAAGCGTAGCTCTTGTCTTCACCTCTGTGTACCTGAGCTGCTTTTCCAGCTACATTAAATCCCCACCTGACCAGCTCTGACCAACTGTTGCAAAGAATGACTCAATATATTGATGGCCCAGCTTTTTGAATTTGCCTGCTTCTTTTTTTAGCCTCTCAGAGTTGTGTTTCTATGTTGACAAAGCACACACTGTATTTTCTGCTTCTCAAGATGGTAACCTTCGGGTTTCTCGATCCGTTCAGAGTTAAAATACAGAAGCGATCCATCTCTGTGCTCTCAGAGAGGGTACGGGAAGGTTGGGGGCTCAGCCATATGACGAAAGGCAAAGAAATGACTACGGGGTGAAGGAAGTGAAAAGACAGCAAAGTCTTGTTTAAATCTGACAGAGATTCTAATGAGAGGCATCACACTGTGCTGGGAATGTGCCCTTCCACAGTTTCCGAGAACGCCCTGGCCAATCACGGCTGGTAATTGGTCGACACGAGAAGGTCGTCAGCTGATGTGGTTCACCTGCTCCTCCAGGCTATGAAAGCTGGCATGTGGATTCTGCCTTTCCTGTCCATCATCGGTGCTAAAAAGGAACAGGCTTTTGTAGTTTTGGCTTTCAGATTCCGCCACAAAATCCATCTTTCACCTATATACAGACCACAGATAAGCAATCTAAAATGGATGAATGTATAATCTGCTTGTGTAGGACAGTGGAACAGTCAGAGTTACTTGTGTCTGAGTCATTTTCTGAATTTCACAGACATTTTTTTTCTTGCCTGCAGTCATTGAAAAAGCCAACACAATAGCATGACTTCTTAGCTGTGTGGAAAAAAAAATCAAATTGTTTGAAATATCTCAATTTTCAAAGCAGACAATTGAAGTGTACCTGTCCCCTCGAGCGCTAAACACAAATCTGGAGTGGAAAGCGTTGATGTCTCTAATTTTGTCTCCACTTTCACGCGTGATCCCTCACTGCACCGCCTGCTTTAAGTCCCCCCATCAAAGTTCTTGTCACAATCTACCTCACATTGCTTTTACTCTCTATTTTTCCCCTCTCTCTGCACTTTGAGCATTTAACAGCTCTTGTCATTTGTCTTTTTTTTTAATACCCGTATCCATTCCTTCCTCAGGGGAGTGTTTCTACCCATCAAATCAAGATCTAAAAACAATTCCTGCTTTTAAATATTTGGCTGCCTACCTCCAAGATGATTTGGATCTGAACATTTCATTTCAGTCTCATAATGCTTTTCTTTTTACCCATCAGTCTTCTTACCCTTGTCTCTTGTCAATACTTACTCTTTTGTCTCTTTTTTTTTTTTGCGTTCTGCTTCTTTTCAGCTTGGTCTCAATCTGACGCTTTCTATTCATGCTTTTCTGTAGCTGCTTTGATCTTTCTCACCCAGCTTCTGATAAGCTGCCTGTGTGGTAAGTATGTGTGTGTGTGTGTGTGTGTCTGTATTTTTAGGCATGTCTCCGCTGTAATAATTAGCCGTCCTGTATTTGTTTTTTTTTTCTCCACAGTTCTTGATGTTAAAGGAAATATTCTGAGCCTGTTATCCTTTGGCTCTTCTGCCTGGAGGCTCTTGTTGCTCTGATCCCACTTTTCTGACACACACGCACGCACGCACGCACACACACGCACGCACGCACACACACGCACGCACACACACGCACGCACACACACGCACACACACACACGCACACACACACACAATGAGGGCTTTTATGGCCTAGGTGTTTCAAGGGAAAGTAATCTGATTCTTTAGTTGCTTTAGCACCTGTTCTTGAATAATTATAGCATCAGTTCTTTGATATTAGGCAAATTATTCATTCACAGAAGAACCCATTATTAGCGATTTGTGAGAAAAGGGGTTCAGCTTTTTACAGTTTTGAATGTTTTTAATAGTAAAATGTGAGACACTGTTTTCTTGTGGAGCATTGTAAAACACAAACTTTCTCTGTTTGTAGTTTTATGTTGAGCATCAACGTCTGACTGAAAATAGAAAAACAACAACAAAAACTTCACACCGACATGTTGAACTTTATGACTTTCATTCCAACCATCTCAAATATTAGAGGCGTTAATTATTCAAGCTTACTGTTCCTTGTGTGCTTTTTCTTCTCCTTTTTAAATCTTACTGCATGTGTTTGTTTTTGCTTTGGTCGTCTGGTTCATGTGAGGTTTCTAGTAACTTTATTACAGCACCGGGGCGTTTGCATAAAACTGAATAAGATTAGAAAAGAGGCTGACTGCATGAAACAAACTCAACAAAGAATATGTCAAAAAGCCAACACACAAACTCACACACACGTGTTAGCTTTCTGCTGCACGAAGAAGCTTCTCCTCAACCTTTTTCTTCCCTTTGATGAGGGCACCATTATTGCACAATAGACCAGGAGGTACAAAGGAGGTGTTTCAGAGCAGGAGGAGGGAGAGAAAGAAGCCAAAGTGAAGAGACAGAAAGGGGAGGAGAGAATAAAGCATACTGATGTTCCAAATAAAACCATCAGCCTTGAAAACTATGTACAAATGGTTCATATTGCTTATCGCGAAGAATTCTGACATCTTTTTATTGTTTCCTCTTGATTCTTACCAGCTATGAACTCAGAATCAGCAGAAAAAGAAACAAGTCAGGATCTAAGGATTTTTCAAAGTATGTTATTTTTTATTTTCTGCATTTCTCTTAAAGCTATCACCATTTTACATACATCTGTTATCTGCAAATCCATTTGTGGTATAACAGCTACATGCCTGTTAGATGTAGGTCTGGCTGAAAGAGTAAAACGTCTGCAGGCACTGCAGCGGTCAAGGCAACGGTTTCATTATTTGACAGCAGACATATAACAAGAAAAATTATAGGAGGAGGCATCAGTAGAGGGAACAGGTAAGATTGGGTTAAGTGTTGGGGGTGGGGTGGGGGTGTAATTTTCATAATGTATGAGATGTACTAGAATAATAGGAGGGTTGAGTTTTCCTGCAGCAGTAAAAACATGAGAAGAAAAAAGAAAAAAAAAGAAGAAGAAAGATTTTAATTCAAAATGTTGTTTTGCCTTTAGTCAACATTTGGAGCATTTACAGCAGAGAGCAAGCCCGGCAGAGAAAAACTGACGAGAAGGGGAAACAAATGGCCCCTCCCCCTCTCAAAAAGACAAAAAGAGGATGAAACCAAAACAGGTGAACACAAAACATATATCTCTATCTGTAAAAACAATGAAATGATTGTAGTTTTGTTTTGGCTGAGGTTAAACAGCTGTGACTGCCATCGAGTATCATCTTGATTCCACAGGTCCTGTGAATCCTCTATCTGAGCTCTTTTCTTTCTCCTGAGACATATTTAAAGTTGGAGACATCCTTCATGACGGTGGAGGGAGATTGGTTTCTCTGCCACGAGCAAAAGATGGAGGGCCACGGAGGGGAGGAAGCATAAATTAGCAGGATGGAAAGCATCATTAGAATTCATGCTCTGTGGGCCGTACATGTCTGTATCACTTTTAATGACGATCCATCCAGCAGTTGTTGGGATTTTTCATTCTGAGTCAAAGTAGTGCAGCGACCAGCTGACATCACTTTTCCTGCAGTGTGACAATCCCAGTGCACACTCTTCGTTATGCGCACGCTCAGCTTTGGGAAATTTCATTTATTGCACAATTACTGTATTGATTTGTTGATGAAAAAAACAAGGAAATGTCACTAGGCTGCACGGTGGATCAGTTGGTAGAGCTGTTGCCTTCGAGCAAGAAGGTCGCTGGATTAAATCCTGGCTAGGGACATTTCTGGGTAGAGTTTGCATGCTTATCCGGGTTCCTCCCACAGACCAAAAACGTGACTGTTAGGCTAATTGGCAACTCTAAACCGTCTCTAGTGAGTGAGAGAGTGAATGGTTGTTTGTCTCTATGTGTCCCTGTGATGGACTTGCAATTCAGCCACAAAATCTGGACTGTTTCTTCCATTTCTGCAAATAATCAGAAAGCAAACAACTCAGACATTCTGCAGGCCCAACCACGCCCATCAAGTTCAGCAGGTCTGAGCAATTTTCAATCTTTCTGAATCAGGAGGCAGCAGACCGAAGGTGTCCAAATTGCACAATATGACCGTCGGCCATCAACACGTCAGGCATCGTGGCATAAAGAGAAAATCATTTAGCTCTCATTGTAACAGATGAAGTACAAAGAAGCTTTTTAAACTGCAGGAAAAGGTTTTCACTCTGTCAGAGAGGAGCTGTGCTCATTTCTAAATCAATAAGTGACAGCTTTCATGGATCATCAGTCTCTCGTCTTTGTTTCACTTAATAAATCTCATTCTTTAACCTTGTTTCTTCGCTCTGTGAATGAGTCTGTCATACAAAAAAAGACAAAAGAATGTAACCGCTACAGTGTTGTGGGGTTGCATTATCATTTGGAGTGAAAATGAAAACAAACCCTTGTTTTTTGCTTGTTTAAGTTTCTTCAGCCTCTGATCGTCTTTACGTTTTGAATTAGAAACTGACACAACATATATGGGAGTTGACTCTCAGCAGTTTGATTTAGCACCAACACAGATTGCTCTGATTGCATATGAGACTTAATCACAATGTGTCCTTAACTAGTGTTGGGAGATAAATTGCCTCCGGGGAGAAGTGAGTGCTTCTCTAATCTGTTCCCAGTCTCAGACAGACCTTCCAGGCATGAAACCAGAATCATTACTGCCATTTTATCACTGTTGCTAATCTCACATCCTGTTCTTTTCTCTCCTCTGTCAAATTTTTATTTTTTTTTACCTTATTTCAGTAATTAGCCATTTTTTAAAGGAAGAAAGTTTTAGGTTTATTATTATATACAAATATTTTTATTGCTTGCTGCTTATAGGGAAAGACAGACAGTAATGTTTTTGCCTGTACTTGTATGTGTTCATGTGCCTGTTACCAAAATATCTCATCAACCACAGGACCCATTTTATTAAAACTTCATGTAAGTGAATCATTGGACCTAACATTTACAACTGATTCCATTTTGAAGTCAGCCTGATTCACGATGATTGGTCGCCACAGATAACTGACTTGAGAAAAACAAGCCTCAACTTTATAAATAACACGCAAAAATTCCCTTTTTGTAATTATTTCCTCCAGCTCTAATCACAGCTCTGAGACCATTCTTACTTTTATGTTCACTACTCTTATATTTTACGCTTCTTTGTCGCTTTAGAGACGAGCAGCAGCAAATTCCTGAAGAGGACTCATCCTAATGATGCTTTAAAGTAAACAAATAGTTATCAGCCAGCAGAAGAGAGTTGACTTTGCAGCTGTGTTCACACTTGGTCTTGTTAGCACAAAATAAGCTCTTGAGAAAACATTATTGGTTCTCTGCTGAATTTTGATCAACCAGACTGGCATAAATAATGACAAAGAATTCAGATTTATTCACTAAGACTTTTAGACGGACGAGGATTTGTTTTGCTTAATGTTTATTCGCCTGTTCATGCTAGGCTAAATTCCAACGCACGTGAGTCTGTTTTATTTAACAGCGCTTATCTGAAAGGTTGTTTCCTTTAAACTAATCTACAAATAAAGCAGTTTTAGTAAAAGTTAAAACCATCTTAGTCTGAGAGGGAAATACGTTATAGTTGTGTTCATCAAACCTTGTAAATGACTTTACGTACAATCTTATTTGGTGTTGTAGGATTTTTGCGAGCCATAATAGTGGTCAGATTATGTGTTGCGATTGAATCTCAGCTACTACCACCCCAAAGTTCAGCTCAATAACTGTAAAAACCACTGAAATATAGACTTTTTTGTTGTTGCTGAATAGGGTTGCAGGGTAGCCATCTTGAAATGGGTTGGAGAGAAAAAAAGGACAGAAATAAAGAAAAAATGGAAATGAGTAACGAGCAGATTTAAGGAAGCAAGAAATTTGTGAAAAATAAACCGTCTGATCCACCCCAAAAACGAATCTTTAGATTCAATTACAAGTTTCCCCTCACCTCCACACGCTTCACAAATTACTGCTCCAAATGAATTTCACTTATTTTGTCTCAGTGACTGAAACAAATATCTGTTTACGGAAGGTAATCAGCTCAGAATGTTGAGGAGTCGGTGCATAATAAGTGATTCAATTTATTCTGCACCATTTATTTTCTCAACTTTATTTCATCTTAATGTTGCCGTGCACAGAAAAAGACCATTTAGAAACACTGAAGGCTTTAGTTTCCTGCATGATTAGGTTTTGTTTTGGCAATAAATGTAACAAAAATGAAACGTCAAACTCTCATGGTGACTCAGGGATGTTAAATGGTTTCAGCTATCTTGACCACATCCAAAATGTGGGTGATCATGCAATTACTTGTCTATGTTTGTATTTTAGACATTTAGGTATTTACGGATGATTTGTCTCCTCATCATCATCTCCTTTGAAACGCTGCTGCAGAAGCTGGTGTTGGATAAAGGGGCACACTGACCCCCTCAGAGTCTGACGGCTTCTGGTTTCCAATTCACAACGGCAGCTGTGGTGGTGGCATCACATGTGACGTTGTATTGCTTCTGACGGGTGTCCAACAGATGTTCATCTGGAGAATAAACAGCGGGAGGGAGGGAGGGAGGGACTGACATTTGTGGAGCCGTTTGAAGGCGGTTAAACTGAGGCAGGAATAAAGCCAGGCATTAACTTCATAAAGACAGGTTTATTAGAAGCAGCCAGTCTAAAATGGCAGCCTGTAAATGTGTTCAGACAGAGGGTAGAAATCGACGCATTAATGTGTTATTGCTTATTAGAGCTGCCATGTGTTTGTGCCTCAGGTGCAAAAACAACCAACTATCTTTGCAAATGTGAGGACAATATTTTAAGCCAGGTGGAACTTATCCTCTTTTTGACTGAGGTTTATGAGGGTTTGTCATGGAAGACATTTCCAAATTTGACAATTAGGGCCTTTAAAAAAAAAAAAGTGTTCTTCTTATTATAACATAATGAGGAAAATTAAAAAGACAAACAGTCATATTCCTACTGGATGTGTCCCAGACTGCACAAGAAGTGCCACAGTTAGCTGCTGCTGTTTGTGCTTTAAAAAAAAAAAAACACCATAGAATTTTATGTAAATAGTTGTGAAGTGCAAAATTAATAGCAATGACTAGGCACTAGCTCATCAAGCTGGTCAGAATCAAACTATATTTCTCTTAACTGAAGCTGTTTAAAATGCTATCTACAACAAGACAAAACAAAACTGTTCAAAAAAGTGTTCAAAACACTTACTTTACAATAAATGACCTCATTAGGAGAAATGGCCGTGTTCAACAGGTTAATAATCTCTGTCTTCATCTTGCTTGTTGCTGTGAATTCAGTTTAATTATGAATAAGTGGCGCTAAAACAGTGCTAATTGTCTGTGAAAATATAATAAGCAATTTGTGGTATAGCAGCTTAACCTAACGATAAAACAAATGCTTCAGTTCACTGATTTGGGTGCAGTTTTTACTGTTGATATTAATTAAATTTGTTAATTTTCCCACTGCTGTTGATAAAAAGCTTGTTTCAATCAGTCTGGATGATTTACACAAAATGAGTTCTTTTAGAAAAACAAGTAGGAAGAGAGCAATCGTTCAGAAGGGGAACGGTGGGAATCTTTGTCAAACAGCCGTAGAACTATAACAGTGATGAACAATAATAGCGAGAGACAGGTGGGAGGAAGCTGAAAAAGAAGAGAAAGGAGGAAAAACCGAATTGGATGGAGATAAAGTGTTTATGCATGAACGTGTGTGTACCTGTGAGAGCTCTCTGTGGTAAATGAAAGAGCAGAAAGTCTATGTTTGCGTTCCAGTCTGCTGTTGTCAGACGCTGCTGGGGCTGAGCAGAGAGAGGCAGGAGAGAACAGCTGGAGCTGTGGCTGTCCTGACGCTTTGTGTTTGTTTGGAGCCAGTTCGTGTGGCTGAACCTTACTTCTACGGGTCTGTTTGTGCATCTACACAAGTGCTGGCTACGCCTAGAAATAACCTTGATACTATTTTATTCTTAAATCTGACAAATCACACAAAATCCTTGTTTAAAACAAGGTGGCGGGCGACTTGCATTTATTCCTTCTGTGTGTTTAAAAGAACAGCTTGTATTTTCCCAACCGAGGCCGAAGAAAATGGATAAATAATCACGCTGATTGGGGACTGATTTTGTTTTGTTTGCCCCCTTAGGAACAACCGTGCACATTTGTTCATGCTACATCTGAGTGTCTCTTGGTGTCTCAGTGTGTTTTATCGCCCACGTGTGAATTTATGGGACAAGCAGGGTGGGAAATAAGGGATTTGATGAGCCAGGCTTACAGGCTTTGTCTCTGATTGTTTGATAAAAACCTTTTAAACCCATTTGATGTTTTGTGTTGCTTGTTTTACGGCTATGTATTACCTTAACATGTCCAATCATCTTTAGATTTGTGTCAAATAGACACCAATTTCCATAATGTTCACCCCCTTCATATTCATGTCCAGCCAAAATTTTCTATTATCAATGATCACCACTTTCTTACTTAGTTGTTAAAATGTTGATCAGCCTATAAACAAAATAAAGGGGAGGGCAGGCAAGGCAGTGAGTTTAACAGTGGCACACACACACACACACACACACAATACTAATCTAAGTGGTGATTTGCTTTGAAGCAGTGAGTAAAACTGCACAAAAAGACTAGCTTTCATTTCGATTCCCATCACATACACTCAGTCCACGACTCCAGTCAGCTCAAACAATCAGGAAAGCTTTGGGTGACACCAAGCAATATCTGGCACCCGATTGGTTCATTTTCTCCACAAACTCATCATCTGAAGGCTCCCCTGCCAGAAAATTGTGTTCACAACCAAGGCGAGCAAGAACAGCACGATTAGCTGGCTGTTGTAATCTTACTGAGACAGCTGCCAATTGTTAATCCTGAGTCCATTTAGAAAAAAAAAAAAGATTTTTAAAGATTTTCACACACGTCCAGGTAGAGGCAGATGTCAAGACATTAACTAAACGAGAACACACTGTATAATGTGTGCTTTTTATCGTCACCTGTGACTAAGAATGCACCAGCGTGCTCACCAATCACATGTTTTAATGATCATCAGCACTCACTTTACATGCTAGTCCCACCTGAAAGACTATTATCACATTTAATTTGGTGGTTTACATTCAGCCCTTGTACCTTATTGAGTAGAGCTCTCACTTTTCTTTAAGTGCTCATGGAAGAGTAGTTAACTCAGACGCATAATGAAGTGTACACAGGGTAGATGGAGTGATGAAATGAGGAAATCCCCATCCACACACTTGGCAGGTGAGAAACAAAAAAAAGTCGTGCTTAGAGATATTAAGAAAAATCATCATTATTATTAATGATTTTAATAATGCAGAGTATTATCTAGTGTTTCATTACGTCAAAGGTCCCCTGAACTTGATCAAACACTTTTTGAACCCCAAAGCACAGCCTTTATCAAAGGTTTTATATGAAATAAACTGAAGCTAAACCAGAACCTCTTGACCGCCACGATTTAACCTACTTATTGCAACAAGCTTTTTCTTTAGTACGATGGGCACATATCCCACAACGGTGACCTTAATTGCAGAAAACATTTAACTTGCTTCGATATTCAACACAGAGGGAATTTTTATTGGAGCTATTAGAACCAGGCACATTAAACAGAAACATACCAAAGGATGTTTCCTGATTCTAAAGGCTTGTAGCTTTCAGGATGCACCCATTCCCTCTTTAAAACCCCACCCCACTAATTAGCTCTGAAATGGAGGCAAACTCTTTGCCGTCTGCAGTCTTTTCATGACAAACACAGTACTCAATATTTCCTGACCCTTTCCTTGACAGAGTGAAACACGCCCCCCCATGCGTTGCAGATTTATGACTGTTTCAATACTTTGGGGTCACGTGGTTTAGCTCTGCAGCTGTGATAAATGGCCAGCTTTCAGTGTCCTGGAGTTTGGTAAAAGGCAAGAAGAAATCATGGGTGGGAAAGGACACTTGGGAGAGAACTTTTCATTTATGTCTGTGCAGAGGGCTATACAGCTGGGTGAAGGCCAAAAAGAAAAGAAAAAAAAAGCAGTGACTTCATTTCTTATCCTACTAAAAATAAGGCCTAGACACTTAAAAACACAGTGATTGTATAAAAAGAAAAAGCTGAAAATATATTGTTGAGATAAATGTGAATGTATCAAATGGATAAAACTAGAAGGACCTTAAGAGGCAAAGTAAAAAAAAAAAACACAAGAGAAAAGTTCAGTGTTGTTGCAGAGCGGGGATTCAACATAAAAGAATAAATATCAAACACACAAAACCCAGAAAATTTCAAGGAAGAGCACCGTTGCAGGTTTGCCATGAGGACAGGGTGGTGAATAAATGTTTATTATCTGCTTGTGATTTGATTATTTACCTTCCATAGGCATGGTGCTCCCACAAACACAGCAGCCATGATTGGATTCAGGATGTAAGGATTTGAATAAAATTGAGCAAACAGGAGTTTATTTCTTTGCTGGATTAAAGAAGAACCATGCAGGTATTTCTAAACATGTCTGCCTCAACCAAGTGTTTTTTTTTTAAAAAAGGAACTTATCTAATTCTTGACTAATGTGTACTTAAAGTCACATTTTCACACATATTTTTCCTCTGAGAAAAAAAAGAAGAAATCCAGCTTGAAGTGGCTTTTTTGGGATGTAACATTTCTTCCTCCAACGTCTGACATGAGATTAAGTTAATCTGTGTCAGACGACTTTGACAGGGTGGTTTGTTGTAAACAGCATTACAACTTGCCTCGTCCCTTATTTGGAGCTCTCCGTGGTTCTGTGGGTGAGAGTGGGTGGTGGGGGGCAAACCGTGTGTGGCACCTGTCATCGACGACTATAATCTCCCAGCTATGGACAGATAAGTGTGCAGCTACATGTTACTTGCATGTTGGAGATGTGAGATTATCTCTTTTAGTGAGTAAAGAGTGCATGCCGTTCACGTGCGAGCAACAAAGAGCAGCACTTTAAAAAGCTGCAATGCCATTGTTATAATGTAAATGTCTTACATGCAGAAGCAAATAAACTGCTTAAGCTGTCACGGCAGTGTTCTGGTGTTTCATATGGAAACTAGGCATACTCAAAAACAGTAAACATGCAGAAACCCACATTTGTGAAACTGATCTTTCTCAGTGAGCATGAAATTAGGGCCAGTTACCTTGTCTTTGAGCCACTCATAAACAGCTTTACAAAGTGCGATAAAGCAGACAGAGTAGGGACATCAGAGTGGTAGTTCATTGAGAAGGGGAGTACTGATCACAGAGAGTTTTTCTTCTTTTTTTTAAAGTTCTGGGATCAATAATAAATTAAAAAGATTGGAGAGGCAAGATATCACTTTGGCAGTTAGTACTGCCTGCTCAAAGCAACAGACAAATGCTGTAATTTAACAAAGTGGCCTCTTGTTTTAGCAGATCCGAAGGAATAAAAATGTGGCTGGTGCAGCCGGAGGCACACATCTGTCAGTCACTTGAGGCACATTATACCTGTTTCATGTTGTGGGTCTGGTACCGGGCATCAGAGAAGAATGTGTTCTCAACATTTTTTTCCTGACAATCCAAATGCCTCAAATTTGTTCTTTTGTTAAATGTTTAAGCTTTCTAATCCCTACATCACTACTCTCATCACACACATGTTCCACAAATCTATTTTTACACACACTAGGTTTGACCCTGTGACTACCACTTTCACGAGCTCAGTAGTGCATTAAGCTAGTCTCTCAGTGGGCTGGGGTATTTTGAAACGGCTGCAAATTGAGAATTCTTCATTTCTTTGAAGAAGGTTCTTGTGTCTCTGGAGTTTCGATCAAAATAAGATTTTTTTTCTTCCTTAGATAGTCGCAAAGTAGAATGTTAAACAGGAAGTTCATGCGAACATCTAGTTGAGATCTAGTCACAACCTAGTGAGATGTTATTTTTGTCAGTAGATCAAATTAAATATAAAAATCTCCATTTATTTCGTAAACCAGAGATTAACACAATTTCCTGTATTCTAATTAATTCCACAGTAGTCTAGACTCACTACTTGAGCCTTCATCACAGTCCACACTTTGTATCTGTAAGCATGTTTTGTTTTTTTTAACACATTAACTTCTGGCAAATATTCACACCAGCACTGACACCAACTCACACACCAGCATGACCTCAGATAGCTACAGCTGACTGAAGCTTGTTTTGGCTCTCACAGTACTCAAAGTGGCTCACATTTTATTTATGGAATAAGCTGGAGCAGAAAAGCCACACAGAAGTAATTTGGGAAACTGATTTCATGCTGCGCTTGCCGGAGTTGGGTGGCAGAGGCTAGATCTGCCAACTTATCTTAAAGGCACTCAGACACACACTGGAAATGATGATAGCCGTTCTGGAGTTTTGGCCTCTGGTACGTTGGGAAATTCATTGTGAAAAACATGTTGAAATATTGATCGCATTTCAAAAGGAAATGTGAAATGTTTAAAATAACTTTAAGTACATCAGATTACCTAAATGCGGATCCGATTTCTTTTCGTATCCAAGCACCGGCTGAAGTGATTTTTGTCCAATCCATCAGAGCAACGTGTCACCTGCAACAAAACAACAACAACAAAAAATGTATAACAACAATTAAAACACAACTCCTTTGGGAGACCAAGTACGGTAGTTCATTTTATGATTATTATCTAATGCCCATTTAGAGCCAAAGTTCTGCAGTAATAAAAAAGTACATTAGAAGAAAAACAGGAAGCAACAAACAAAATTAGGATTCAAAAATGTTAATTGAAATGATTTCTCTTAAAAAGAACTCAGTGTTAATATGTAATGTTGACTCAAACCACTGGATAAAGTTGCTTCATTCTCTTTCTTTATCCGTGCTCTGAGGCTGTGGCCCACTTTGATGTCCTCATGTTAAATATTGAATGTACATCCATATTTCACCAGCTGATCCCCAGAACAAGACCGAGGGGCAGGATAATAAACACTGCCGTGGAATTTCACTTCTCTAATTGCTCTGAGTTAATCTCCATTTCCCAGCGCAGTGTGTTGACCTCCAGTAATGGAGCTGCTGGAGTCTCAGTAAATATAAATAGGAGGTAGTAGGTGGAGAAAGAAGAGGAAAGGAGTAAGGTGAGAAAAAGGAACACTCTAAAACATTTGCATTACAACATTACAGTTGATTAAAGCCTGTTTGTTGCCTGCTATCATAAGAGCAAATTCAATCAGAATAAAAATTTTGTTTGAATATTTTACTCACCAAGTTTTTGAAGTTTTTTTTGTTCTTTGATGTTTACTACCACTGTGCTAGATTTCTCTTCTCAGTTCTATTCAGCATGTGCTGAACAGAAGAG
>JAVKLF010000028.1:4349650-4367785 GCA_034783495.1 Millerichthys robustus
GTGTGTGTGTGTGTGTGTGTGTGTGTGTGTGTGTGTGTGTGTGTGTGTGTGTGTGTGTGTGTGTGTGTGTTTGAAATTGAGTGTATAGCAGCATCAGCTCTTACATCACTTTAGCCATCCATGTCAGGATGCATACTGTACATCTCTTCATCATACCTACATACAAATACCTCCTCAAATGTGTGTTCTTGTGAGGACCCTGATTCAAACAGTCCAAAGCTGAATCCCATTTTCTACATATAGTTCAGATCTTTAAATTATTAATTAACAACTTAATTGTTTAATTGGGTTTTTTTAAATATATTTTTGAATGGAATTAATTTTGAAAAACATATTGTTACAGGACTTACAAGTAATGGCTCACGCCTCATACTGAATTCAAACACGCAATAAATGAAACATTTTTTTTTTTGCATGTAACACTGCACTTATTGAAATGTTTACAAAATTATTTCATATTTTTTACAAGAGCCAGTACCTCGTTCTCCTGCAGAACTGTCATTGATCTCCACACACATTTGTGTATATCCAATCAAACATTACACGAACATGTAACATAAATTTATGTTACATAAATGTTCTCGAGTTGCAGAACATAAAACAAAAGTGAGGAAACCCTAAAGATAAAAGACTATGAGCTAAAATTATTGTCCTCATCAGTCACAATTATGAACATGAAAAAGAAAATTAAACCAAACCTTAAACCTTTGCTCTAACAATCAGCAGTTTCCTCTGTCCTTAATATTATTATCTCTCTCTCATCTATCCTATTCTTTTAATCCTCTAATTTTCTTCTATTGTGATGAAAATAAAATATGCAGAACAGGATGGCGGCCACGGGGTAGGCATGTGCCACAATTGTATGCAGAAAGCATATTACTTTTTGCTGCCATGCTCTGGCTAATTAGCGTGATTTGATTGTTAATGCACTGCCAATTAGAGGTGGCAGGCGTCACTGTGGCTCCGCTTGACAGCCCTCATTTAGAGGTGAGCAAGAGGCTCAAGCAAGATGAGCCCTGGCTGAGAGCAGTCAGGCTGTTACACAGTCTAAATCAGTTAGCGCTTCGAGAGTGTTTGAGCGTGAGAACGTGTGTGTGCGCACACTCGCATCCCAACTATCTCAGGCTGTTTTTCTTGGTGTGTTTGCATGTGTTGCTCATGTGCTTTGATTTAGTTTTGCTGAATCTGTTGCTGTATGTATGTGTGCACTTCTTTGAACCGTTCAAGTGTATTAGCAGGAACTGCTCTCATAGCATTAATCAGGGCTAGAAATGAATGTCATTCCAGACCCTAATGCACTTACTTCTTGTGAGGCACTGCACTCCCTTTTCCATGTACTCTAAGGCTTTTAGGTGCTTTTTCACTTTGTCTGTCTTGTTTTGTGTTATCATTATGTTTCCTTTCTGCCACGAAAAGATGAAAACGCACGTGTTGCATATGAAGTCTCATCTTTTATGCTTCAATTCTATACCTTAAGATAGTGGCACCTCGGGTAATAGATGGGTAGATATATATGTAAACTTTTTATCCTGTGTCACACGTTTGTAAAATTTAATTTACTTATTTACTTTTATTTAGTGGGAAACTGGAATATGTCAAAACCATTGTTGTGTGGGAGGCAAAGTAAGTCTCAGATAAACTGCCTGACCAACACTGAAACCAACAAAGCAAACAGCTGTTCAGCCTCACAGTGAAAGTCAAAATATGGAATTACCAAACACGTTTGTCTATTGACAGTGGGAGGAAGAGGATCAGAAATGATAGAAAACATCACACAAGAAGGCTCCCTCCTAAGTTTCAAGTTACCAATTCCATGCTTCCATGCTTTGTTTGCAGCAGGAAACCACAGAACCTAGAGAGTCACATCACTCATCAAGATTAAGAAGATTTTTCAACTTGAACCCATTTTCGTTAAGAATTTGATCTTCTGAAAACATGACCTACTTTACAAACTCAGACATCTAAATGCACAGCTTATTTTGTACCCTGGAATATGTTTTGTCATAAAAAGCCATATCATGATAAACGATTAGAACTCAGAAATGCCTGCAGATGCTGTTAGCTGTGCTGCAAAAAACCTCATCTCCACTAAATCAATCATAAATCATTTAAACACTCCATTTATTCCCATGAATTATAACAAAAGACCCATGTGGCTCTAATAAACGGCAGAAAGGGTGTCTGGGGAATTAGAGGTGGTGTATAGTTGAAGGAGTCTTTGAACTGCTCACCTAATCAGACCCAAATCTGATTGTGCCTCGAGCCTCACCTTCAAGAACACACACAGAGCTCACTCGTAGAGCTCACACGCGGGTCAATCAGGCTCTTATCTCTTTCCATTATATTTAGGGTCATAAGCTCCTGATAATGACAAAAAGGTGTAACTGAAAGTATACGTTACGTTCAAATGAACCGACCTGCAGCTTGTATTGTGTCTCATTTTCACTTTATCTGTCCAAACCTGTTTATCCTGCTATTGAATGATCATTTACTAAACTTTTTCCTATTTGCTACACTTTTTACAAGCAGTTAGTCACACAATCTAAGATTTTTAAAACTTGTTTTAGTGTACTAAGGAGGTTTTCTGGTGACTCTGGATGGAATTTAGTGCCTGTTTGTTATTCTGCAGTTTGTAATTAATATTATAGTGTGCAATGTCACTGGATTATTTTACAAAAACACCACTAACAGTACGTGAAACCCGTGCTTCTTTAATAAAGTCACAGTGGAGTATCTATCTGTGATATGCAAAGAGTCAAATATCATGCAAACCAATATCTGCACTTGCATTCATATTAATGAGTACTTGCTTAAAGTAAGTCCTTGCAGGTGTCAGATGGGCGTGCATCTTTATGTCTGGGCAAATTTGGGGTTTGCATTGACATGACATAAAAGTGTGGGTGTTCAGAAAGGTACTTCATGAGCAATGAAAGAGAAATGTCAGATTTAAGATCAAATCAGACGGGTAAAAAGATGCCCAGGAAGAGGAACAAACCCGAGGACTGTAATAAGAGCGAGTCGGGGGATGACTCGGAGTGCCTCTCAATAGGAGGGCTGGACGTGAGGAAACTGAATGTGTTGAACAGCAGGAGGTCAGAAATAATTAGCTAACACTGGTGGCTGTACGAAACAGCCTCCCCTGTTTTTCCCACCATGAGATGAATACAAAGGAAGTTATCATAACACATGTTTATCACTGTGGTGTGGAGACCCGTGTGTTAAGACTAGACCAACACTGTCAATGCAACGCTAATTGCCATATAGCCTAATATTTGCCAACAGGAGTTCAAATCCCCTTTTGGGATCTTTACGTTGTAGAGGAAACAGCTGGAGGACTGCAACAATAGTAGCAATGATACTTTAGGGAACAAAAGAAGGCGAAAGGCAGGATAAGTTTCAGGCCAGATTTAACTTAAACTCCTTTTTTGGTCAAGTGTGTCATAGTCTGTGTTTCCTGTGCCTTGGTCTGAGTGTCTATGTCTAATTGTGTCTACCTCTCACCTGTTGTGCTTCCCCAGCTGTGTCCTGTTACCTTAATCAGCCTTGCCCTTTAAATGTTTGTCCCCTGTGTTACTCCTTTGTCGGTTCATTGTCCTGCTTGGTTTAGTATTGTCCTGTCAGGTTGGTGTTACTCTGTCCCTGCTAGTGTCTCCTCCTTTGAGTAAGAATTTTGATCATAGTTTGTTGTTTGCCGCCACGTCGGCTTTTTGTTTTTGGTGCTTAATAAACATTAGTATTTTAAGCCTACGCCTTCCTCTGGTCCTATCTGCACGTGAGCCCTCACCTCCACCAGCCACTCCAGCAGTGATTCCTCACAAAGTGTGTTTAGTTTTTACAGTGAAATGATGATTTGCATCTTTCACAGTATGAGTTATTTTGAAAGCATTGTTTTTTTTAAATGTTTCCCAAATGCACTTGAAAATAATCAGTATTGGGCTGTCAGTTGACTACCCAATAAAACAATTCAAAATCCAGTTGCTGAAAAATAGCCCACTCCTGTTCATAAAACAATTTTCAAATTTATTAATTTAATTCTCCTCCTCGCCTCTGCAATAAATTCCTAAATCTTGTATGTGTAAGGGGAAAAATATTTTTATGTTTTCTCAGTTACCTCTGAGAATCTATGCGAGGATGACAGAAAAATCTATAAAAGCTGTACATTAAATTTAGCCATCATGTTTATTCCCTGATGTCTGAGGATATTATTGGATTGCTTTTTCTTTTACAGCTCTTGCTAGATGATAAGCTGATTGGTGTCAGATATGTTAGCTGCTAGTGCTTAATTACCACCCACTCAGGGGAGGCAGAGACACAGTCATGGTAAAAAGTAAGTACAGCCTTTTTTCCCACTGTATCAGAATGAATTAGAAATCAGCAAGTCCTTACTGGTTATTAAAATTTGCTACAGCAGAGAGAAGAGGAGCACTCCAGCAGGGCACTACTGGCAATGCTTATTCAATAAGATATTAGATATGTGCTAGCTGATTTTTATTTTTTAAGCCTCAGCAAAGCAATCTAACCAAACCCAAAACCCCCAAAATGGTTACAACTCAGCCAATCTGACATGTACTGAGCTAAAAATTGCTGTGGTATTAGTTGACACTAATCCCCAGCTTATACCAAGAACCCTAACTGATTGCATAGCGTCTGTGTTTAAAACTGAAATTGACTATTGGAATCAAGCAAAGTATAGTAGCTGAGCAATGTCCAAACACATAATTTTATTTAAATTAAAAACATTGCACGATAGCATTGCTTAAAATTTTGACATAAACTGTCTGAGTCAACCCTGTTTGTCTGTTAGCAAAATTTCTCATGAACCACTGGACATATTTTGAAGAAAAAGTCAGAAAGTAAATACTGGCTGACTGTACACATACAACTGATAAAAAACAGATAATCGACCTTGGAAATCACAGAGGTTTCTAGTAAGTTTTAAATAGTGCAAAAATGGGGCATTTTCTCTTGTTTTATAACATTCAGTTTAACATCAAGTTTATGTGATTTAAAGCAGATAACCTTTCATCAACCTTGTCCAGTGAATAAACCTTTTTCTAAACTCGCTCAAATGCTTATCTGGAATTTTTTCATATAAAAAAATTAAAATAAAATGAAGCCTAATTTTCTTGCCTCTTTCATTTTGAGAAATTATTAATGTTGCTTCACATTTTTTTAAATCCCTAAGAGGACGGCAAATAAATATTCAATTCCCCCCTGAGGGGGGTTGAAAAAAACATCAGCACAAGCAAGTTGTATGGTGGGTTTGCTGCTCTGCACAGCGGTGAAAAATATATTAACTCAGCATTAACAAAACACTAAACAAATAAGATGTGTTCTTTAATAAATGAGGCTTCAGCAATGAAAAGGCCAATGAAAAGGATTTCTCAGACTCCACAGAAAAAAGAATGTGCTGCTCTGTGCAGCCTTCATGTAGCACAACTCCTTTATATTCAAGTGGAAGAAACCCAAGTTCTTTTTACAACAATAAATACTTCCTTTCAGATGCTCCATATAAAGACTTTAAAACAACAACAACAACAATTTTGAATAAACCATGAATGTGGCTGAAAAATACCAAGAAAAATAACTTGATTTAATGCAAATTGTATATTTTAACAACCGCAGTATATTTGAAGGTTAAAGACAGAGTCTCAGTATGTTGTTATTTAATCCCTTTGTGTCAGAGTTAACTTTTGATCATGATAAATACTGGTGTTTTGGTGTGAGTCCACGTATCCGACATCAATAAAGGCTAATGGCACGTCAGACCTATTAATAGATTACTGCACAGAGCTCATAAAAACACAATATCCCATCACGTCTAAAGGCTCTAATGATCCTGCAGTGACTAGTAAAGTCACTGTAGGTCCCAACCTCTGATGGATATCAGCTCTCAGTTCGTTTTGTCTTTCTGCTGGTTAAGAGAAAGGAGAAAGTAATGAGAGGACAAGCTGGTATGATTACTTGCTGTACTATGCAAGGATGGATGCTGCCTGTGTGGCTTTAAGTGCAGTAACTGATTGTACTGAATAATAAACAGGCAGCAGGAAAGAAAAATATGTCAGGTTTTTGCAGAAAGGAACTGTAGCGTTTAAAAGCTTTGGGTTAGGAATTTTGTCACTCATCTATCAAAAAAAAAAAACTTTGTCACTGGATGTTTACATGTTTCCTCCGAGTCTGTGTGGGTTTTCTCTGGGTGATCCAGTTTACTGTGACAATCTAGAGACAGGCATGTCAGGTTCTGGTGATTCTAAATTTGGTATGGGTGGGAGTATGCATGCTTGTATATAAAAAAAGAAAGATGAAACACTGTGTCTGCTTTTAGAGTGATTAAAATGGATATAGGTAGCTGTGATGTGATTATTTTAAGTGATACCAATAGGGGGCACCCTAAATATTAGAATTAAAGGCCCAGAAGTCACCTATCTTTCACGACAGTGTTCCAAATAAAGATAATGTTATGTATAGAAATATTATTGAAACCTTGAAAAAAAAAAATTATGCACAAGCACAATATTATCTACCATGACACCAAATGTGAGCTCAAAACCTGTAAAACTGGTTGAACCTGTCCTATCAGGTATATGTTAACCAAATCATTACTTTCTGAGAGTTTTAAAATGATCCATCCAGTGGTTCCTGACACGTCTCGCTAATCCTATGCATGGATATCTATGAATAGGATAGAACTTGGTGTTTGATAATAATCATGCTTTCAAGACTAAATTTATTTGGAGAAGCAAAAAGAACTAACATGCAGCACTTTAGAAGCAGGCGTCAGCTGGAAACAATTAAAATCATTTAAATTTCCTTTAAGCTTTAGGGCAACATATGGCAACAGTTGATTAAAGTATTGCAGTATGAACAGGCTGGAGAATTGTTAAACGTCTGCATCGAAAAGTCAGTCATTGAATGTGAGATTCTATGTTTTACTTTTGTTTCACACGTTCTAATCTGTTTTCTTTCCGATTCGTTTCTTTTCTGCAACATTGTGCCCTTGGCTACAAGAGCACACGGGGAACATTTTATCATTCCTGAATGACAGGTTATACTTTCGATCTATCACCTGCTTGTATCAATAAATCATAGGAATTGCTGCAATATGTTTTATTATATGATTCTTTTCTCCTTGTATTGTTCCTGATTTAATCTGTTTCATCACGTAGAGATATAACCACAAAAAGGAAACCTGGTTTCAATCACCTGTAACAACAACCTTGACAGGTTGCTAAGGGCATCCAAGTGACACCAAGGCATGCTGGGATATGTATGCTCTGTATGGTTAAGCCTGATTGGTCAGGGTTAACTTTGAGACACCTCGGCGTCGAGTGACATTTATCTATTTTTTACAGCTTGATATAGATCCTTCAGCTCTGTCCAGAGAGGCCCCCGCCTCTTCCTTCAGATTCACTTTTTCCTTTGGAGGAGATTTTCCAGGTCATCAAGTCAAGGTGAAAACCAAAACAATGCACACGAGTGCTCACACATAACAGAAAAAAAAGCCTAACAAACTGTGTTGCACACTCCTCCTTTTTTTTTTTCGGGTAGACTTACAGAAATGCCAGCCGCTCCCAAGAGATATTTGCTAATGTCAGGACATGTGGCTGCCATGGACCCAGGCCACATGCACACACTGTCCAGCTGTGATAGGGACTACTGGCCAACCCAGAAACCCTCCCAATGTGTACCTCCTTCTGCCTGCACCCAGGAGGGAAACTAATTGTGAATGTTATTGATTGCCACAGCAGATCTGAACTGTCCAGTGGGTAAAAGAGATGGATGGAGTTGTCAGGTTGTCGTCAAGCAAGTTTCTTTTTGTTTTTTTCCTTGTTTTTTGACGGGATGCCTCAGGGCGTGTAGGACACAGTACAGGTTGACTGAGGCATACTCTGAGCAGAGAGGTGGTTCAGTTCAACAGATTTTACTTTCCTCTAAAATGTCCTACTTTTCAAAACAACTTATAATAACATGCATATTGTTATTCCAGTCAGAATTGGCATATCCAAGAAATCTGTCTTTATTTCCAACCCAATTACATGGCATTTAAAAAAAAAAATCATTTGATTGCTCAAATCTTCAAAGACATACATTTTTAAATAGCAAAAGAAATAGAGGAGAAATGTAAAAAAGAGGTGAAAGAAAAACACATATGCACCAAATGTGTGGATTATTATTTTTACATGACATGCAAATTACAGTCAAGATGTAAATTGTTGGCTTCCATTGTGCTCCGGCATATGACACAAGTTTATATTGAACTGTCATATCAAGTGACCATGTGCACTGATAATCTCCAAAATGAATGGCACTGAGAGAGTAAATTAATAACAATGGCAAGATTAAAATATTTTATTTGCACTTGTAGATAAATTTATTTTACTGCTGTTAGAACAAAAGAACGAAACAACCTTGAATTGTGCACTTAAGGGTGTTAACCCTCAACAAATGGTTTTATAAAAGCTTCTAAAACAATAAACATTGGATTAGCAATTGGAAAAGCAACCGGAAACATCACTAATCACACTCCAGTAAAAATGTTACTCATGTTGCAGTTAAAGGCGCATTTCATAAATACTTCATAAGAACGTCTCTCCACAAAAATGGACAACTTCATATGAAAAAGGCTGATGGCGTTTAATGTTTCCTGTTGTCTTGTTTTCCAGACTGTGCGCAAAGTAAACGTGTGTCTGTGAATAGATTGCTTGTAAATGCTGCTGAGGATTGGGGCAACTTTAAATGAAGTGAATCTAGAAGAACCTGAGACATCTGAGTTGACCCTCTCTAAAAGAAAGCATATCCTCTCTAAAAGGTCATTTTCCTCTGATGCATTTAATCTGTTTTGGAGATAAATTTCAGTTTGAATAATGCAGTGAATTTGGCTCCAGAAATACACACACACACACACACACACGCACACACAGACATTTGTGAGCGAGTGGGGAGAGCCTCTTCCAAAAGTTTCTTTTTTATGATTCCTGTACAGATGATAGAGAGAAATAAATTATGAAAGTGATCTGCCCCTACATCTAAGGAATTTGGTACCCTAAGACCTTAAGTTTTAGTGGCTCATTGGCAGTAATGTATTGGCATTTAATGCAGACTGACTAATGAGAATTAGACTTACACTTCTTCAGGCTGCAGCATTACTGCTGGTCATTCAGCATTAGACAGATCCGATGCTCAAAAACACTCATGTTTAAATGCATAAAAACAGAAGTTGAGTTGATAATATGTGTTTTTAAACTACAACAGACAGTTTTGGTGGCTAAGCTTAAAATGGTGAATTGTGTCAGGTAAAATAATTTGTATTTTAACTGAACTATGCAGAAACTGAAGCTCAACCAATGAAAACAAAGACGTTAAAAATATCAGTTCTAAACTCTGCTGTCAAAGTCAGCTTTCATGTTTGTAGGTTCCCTCACCTTCCTGCTTTATTAGGATGTTGTCACTTCCTTTTTTTAGCTTTCTTAAGTAAACCTTTTTGGAATTAGTTTTGCTGTCAGCAAAGTTAAATGCTGCTGCAAGTAAAAGGTGAGTTTTATCGCCTCTCCTTTAATAAATAATAGTTCTGCATTTCTAACATTAAAACTTAAAAAGGAAGCACAACCTCATTTTCAGTTGGAAAATGTATTTAGCTACAATAAATACAGGGTGTTTGAGAAACATAGCAGCTTTTTCTCTGCAAAACATAACAATGAGCATCAGATAAACATCACTGTCCTCACCTTTGCTTTTTATGCCAAACTATCCAGCTACAGCCAAGATAAACTATTTCTATGCCTGTTTTTGCTTTATTATATTTCTATATGATGTTTATAACTCCATCTGTAACATCTTTCTAACTGTGTAATTATTAGCCAGTGCACTAAAATGTGCATAAAACATGACTAATGTACAAATGAAACACTGTAAATTGAACAGTCCCCAGAAATGTAAAATGTCCCATGAGACAACTCCTGTCTGGAGCAACAATATCTGTATGACACAATTTATTTATAGGACCAAACATTATTGTTATTTAAAAAAACTGAATTATCTTTTATGTTTGTGCTTTAATTTTCTAAAGATTTGTTTTCGTCACGTTTTCTAACCTGATTCTGGTTTGATTTGTTAATGTGACGAACATGCAGCGTGTGCATATTGCCACCTCACATAACGCCTGTGCTGTTTTATTTATAAAGACAGTGCAAATAAACCATAAACACGTTACTTGTGTGCCTTAAATAAGCATCTGCCTTCGTAAATATGCACCAGTTAAAACTATTAGTGTTTAAAAGAAAATGCACAACAATTAACTTTTTTCTACTGTACTCACATATCACCCATAGAAGCTTTTTACTTTAATGGAAGAAGACATTTGTTGTAGTATCATGGTAATGTTACAATAATATGTGGGTGTTTTCAGATTCTGACAGGTAAATACTGTGGGTTCCATCAGAAGGCATTAAGATTCTCCCTTAATGGAATTCATGAGACAACGGGCACTTATGTCAAACCTGATGAGAAGCAGCTGAAGACATGGGATCAGAATTATCAGCCAGAAAATGCTACATAAATAAAGGATATTTACATGTTTCCTTCCACCAGTTCCTTTTATCATTTCCACAGGGTCTCACATTTTCCTGCTCTGCATGACAGCAGCCCATTTACAGCAGAACACTTCATTCTGCCTCAACTATCATTGGTGGTGTGACAAAAGGATTGAAAGTCAACCGATTATGTTTACTTCCAGAGCAGGGCTTATCAAAGCGTCATTAGGCTGCTGTGATGCTCCCTTCTTATATTTGCGACTAATGCTCCGTGTAATATCTGTCCTTTTCCCTCCGATGTACTGTTTTCCATCAAGTCAATGCTATTTGGAACACTAGAGCACTGTGTGTGTCGGTGTGTGTGTGTGTGTGTGCATTTGTGATTTATTGTTTCAGTGACATGATAGAACCTTTAAAACAAAAACTTCATTATCACAAATTTGAGGCACAAGGGCAGCCTTTTTAAAACTCCAAACAGAATAAAATAACCTTAACAATGTTGCATCATTATTATTTTTTTACCTGTAGTTCCCATTTAAACTTGTTATAATCTTTTGCAGTAATTATCCTGGTAGTGAGATTCATATTTGACATTTACTGCTAAAATGCATTTTGGTATCTTTATTGTTTTTTTTATTTTAAGCTTTGGCTTCTGCCCATTCCCTTTCAGACAAGGTGAAATTGTAAACATTTTAAATAAAAACAATATGTTCTGAGACTGATTCACAGTCCATACTCTGACTGTTGCTGTCATACTGGCTGTGACTTACTGTTTGTGAAAAGTAAAAAAGTCATCACTTCTAAATATAAGACTATATACATATTAACAAAACTTTGGTATAAAAGGGTGTGGGAGATATTCATCCCTTTAAATAACACTAGGCCTTTAATTAAGTAAGACTTTTTTAAAAATCTAGTTTCATCTTGACACTCTTTCATGCCGTGGGCAGACTGATCATGTGCACAGAGCAGCTGTGCTCCTATAAGTATTGAGAGGTGGATTAACAAGACAACAGACTGTACATATGGCAGAGATCAAACAATTAACCTGCTTGTGATTGGCCCTGCCATTAGGGTGCAGTAATTAGAGCCAAGCAGCCCTGGGACCAGACAGGGGTAATATGAGGGCTCGCAGCAGGGAAGAGTCAAACTCTCAGTATCTCTGAAGGTCTCTGTGACCTCAGACGTCACACTTCTTGACACTTTTCAAACTCTGTAAGTCAAGCTCATCAATTTTTGTTTACTCAGTCCCATTCAGTGCAAGAACACGTTTTTTCCCCCCATTTTGCTGCAGTCACATTACGCTTTAAAACTTTATGTTTCTGTATCTCAGCTTTTAATTTAAATAGTCCCCTCATACCTGGTGTGTCCGCTCAGATTTGTCTTACAGGACAAGTTGTCAGCATTCTTGCGCTGATGTTACAAAGACAAACTCAGGCTGGGACTGAAGTGATTCTTCATCTGATTCAGGTATTGATCGTTTTTGCACGGAGCTACAACTGCAGCCCTTTCATTCAAAGTTGGGAATTAGAAAGTCAATGGATTGTTTAATTTTGTCAAACTCCTGGGACTGTGAATTGATGTGAGTTTGCCTTTACCAATAACAGTTTCAATTGATTCAGAACTAAATTTTTCATTGAAACTGAGGAAATAACAGTCAAGATTGGATTTTGTTTGACTTGACAAACATAATGGAAAGGGGAAAAAAACAAAAACCTTATAATTCAAATGTGATGATTGTCTTGAACCAAGTTTTTTTTTCAGAAATATAAAATATCTTTATAGGTAGAAGAGTAAACTTGTTGCCAATAGTCACATAAATGCTCAAACAAGTCTATCTTCACTGTTCTTTCACTGTCAGGAAAGGGTTTTTAGACAGTTCTTTTAAATTTGAGATGCAACTTTCTGCAGTTGTTTAACCAGTTGTTGTTATTTAAATTGCCTTTCATTCCTCTAAAAGACCTCAAAGCTCTTATCCATGCCTTCATCACCTCGAGATTGGACAGCTGCAACTCTTTATATGTTGGCCTTGAAGTTTGTTTTTTCTATTGCCTGCAGTTCGTCCAGAACACGGCTGTAAGTGTAATCTACCAAAAGCAGACCGTTCTCACAAACTAAGTGACAATGCAGGAAGGAGAACAGTAAGAGATGTCAGCAAGACGCATGCGAGCACTCTGAAGGAGCTACAAGCTGCAGCAGGTAAGATGACAGAGACTGTTCATACAGCAACTGCTGCCTTCACCAGTCTAAAATTTATGAGACAGATGCAAAGGAAAGTCACCGTTGAAGAAATCGTCACATTCATGAAGTCTAGAGTGTGTTCAGAAACTGCAGTCTCTAAACAACAATATTAAAGAGGCGTTAAAAAAGGAATGGTTTATAAGAAAAAGAATGTCTCCAGTTTAATTATAGTTGGAACAAAATCATACAATTTTTTTTTAAAGAATTATCAGCAGCAGTAAAGAAAAACAAAGAAACCAAATGTGCCCTGTAGCTTTAACTGTATATGTGGCCTGTAAGCACCAACAGAAACACAATCTACGTAGATATAACTCTAAGACTCACTCCCATTTTACAGCTTATGTAAAAGTGATTGAAAATCTGATTTTTCATTCACTGGTCCGTCACACACATTATGTCCTCATAATGTTTACATCCTTTAAAATGGAAGATAAACAGCTCAGCTCACTGTCTCCCGGTCTGTCGGCCCTCTGATAATCCAAGACACCTGCTGTCTGTTTGATGTATGAGATCCATGATAAATCCACAGAGAAAACAGTGTTTATGCGCTTCTGCGTGTTGATTTGACACACATTGCTTCACTCTTTGTTCTCAGATCATGCCGACTGTGTCAACGACCGTCTTCAGAGATTGGTAAGAAGATTGCATTTCAATTCTGGTTGCAATTTCATCCCACACACTTTGTGATTTCAATCTATCACCTATAAATGCAACTGAAAAAAAAATGGCAGCCCACGTACAATCTTTTCTTAGAAAGCAATTGCCTCTGAGGCAATGAAGTGATTTGGTTGATGGGCAAATCCTCTTTAATAAACACCTGCAATTATCAGACTGTTCCTAATGGCAGGTTAGCAAACCTATGCAGAAGCTGAGAGTGATGAGCAATAACTGTAGGTGTTTGGCCAAAAAGAAATAAAGTTTTTGAAATGCCCCAAAAAGAGTAAAAAAAAAGTAAATGGGGTTAGAGGCTAGTATAAAAATAAATAAGATAACATGTATGTACTAAATAAACAATAACAAGTGTTGCTAAAATAGAAAGCAATCTGGAGACCGCAAGGAGTGATTTTTCAGCATTCAAACACATTACCACGGACGATTCCCTCAACCACAAAATGATGGAATTATTGCCTGAAATGGCCATCGCTTGGCTCTGAATTATACCACTCTCTGATTCTCCATGCAGCAAGAGCATTACTGATACTGGAAACTGTTTGTGGGAGTCACTGTAGCATGGGATGACCTTGGGATGGGAGGTATCGCATCATTTCCTCTGCACCGATGAGTTGGGATGGTGCCCACCTAAGCTCAGCTGGTGTCTGTAAGCGTTCAGTCCTCTGCCATGAGAAACTGCCACAACCACTGCATGTTTGGTGACCTTCCATCCCATTTGCCAGCACAATATGACTGTTGCTCCCAGCACAATCAGTGGGCCTTTTTTAGACTCCAGTTGCTGCACTACGTGCTTCCTCACCTGAATAATAATAATAGCTCAGTAACTGAAGTAAATGGGACCTCTTTTAATGTAGATTTTACAGAAACATCCCAGATCTGACAGCTCATTATATAATGTGGCTGTTTGGGTTTTCTTTGCTCCCTCATCCTTTTGCTTTTGTCTTCATCTATCCTTTTCAACTTTCTTCTTTCTGTCTGCCCGTCCTCTTTTTACCCCCCTCATGATCATAGTTAAACAGTGGTTTTATCAGTCCTCCTCTCATTCCCCGTGAGTCAGTGTTTGCTGCCAGCTGCACACCAGCTTTCAGCGGATCAGTCTCTCACTGGTTCACCTGTTGGTCTTGTGTTTGGTTCTTATTGCTTCGTGGAGAAGCCATGGAGATTTATGTCGATGCTGCAGCTGACACAGGTTTAGAGCCATATCGCGAGAGCCAGCTGGCTGTTTTACTCTGCAAATAAACCAAACTTATGTGGGGAATGAGAGTGATAGGTAGCAGAGCTTCACATGAACGCTTTCCTGAGTGTATCACTGTCTTGTCATTTATCACATCTTAACGACTTAATGTTATTGCCTCCTGGAGATGGGAGTTTCCTTTTTGCTCAGGTTATTCATCAGCTAAGTGACATTGATTGCTGTCATATAATTTTGTATAAAGCAATCATGATTCATGACTGACTTAAAGAGAGAGATTGGAGTGGGGAAGTTTTTTTCTAGATATTTCAGCAAATAGTGTCTCTAAAACTCGTTGCTTTTATCTATAGATTTGATTTTTAGAAATATATAGACTAGTACTTGTCCTGTAAGAAAGATTAATTTGTTTGAAATTGTTAAATATTTACTACAATTATTAAGTCATCTAACCTTAACTTATTTGTTTGTGTTCAGGAAAGCACGCAGCTTAAAAACAACTCATGGTAGTATTTTTTTAATGTCTGGCTCTGAGTGTATTTCCCACCAGTTGGTAATAAAAACTGAGTGGGTTGAAGTATAGTAGTTTGAGTTGTTTAATAAAAAAAACATATTTATCACTGAATTCAGCAAGAAGGACAATCTTTACGGAAAAGAAATAGAAAAATATAGAAATTAGCTTTAAAGTAAGCGCTGTTTAAAACGTATGTAAATAATGGATTTTTTTGGCGTTCAATTAAGAAAAAACTACTCATGAGTCATGTTTTGCAATTATCTTGTTGAATAAATGATAGGCAGACATTTCCTGAATTGCCTTTTTTGTGAAAATAATAATTCATTGTTAAAATAATGTCTCTACAAAATGAGCCATCATTTCAGTCCTCGCTAAACTTATTTTCCTCACACTGTCACCCTTTCACAGGACACCGTGCACAGAACATGGTACAAAGCACATGGTTACCAGCGGAGGGCAAGACAGGTGGGAGGAAAACCTTTCAGACAGGCTTTTGTTCAATCTCCAATAAAGCTCAAATTACTGGTGTTAGATTTAAAAAGCCACCTCTCTTTGGCTGCCCCCTGCTCTTCTTTTCTTCCCAGAGGGGGCAGGAGTTAGATGTGTTGCTGAAATACAGACTCTGTCCATTCTGGTGGAGTGTTAGAAACCTAACAGTCAAAAGCCCATCCACTCAGGCCCAACCTCTCAATTGGATTGTATCCTCTCATTGATAGAGGAAGACACTGCAAGAAAGGGTCTCTCATCTTCCTCTCCACTTTGAATGCACTGGGGTCTGCTTGTTTGAGACACAGGAGTGGTAGTTGTGACTAATAGCTGCAAGAAAATTAAGGGTAGGAAAAAGATTTTGTTTTATTAAAACACATCTCAATTATTACCACCTACCGTTATAAAGACACTTGTTGATGTTAATGTAATTGTCTGTGTTTGTCATTCTGTCAGTCTTGCTCATTGTGCTTTAAGATGTTCAAAATAGTCAGGATTGTAATCAAAGTTTGCAAATTTACAGTTCGTGCACACTTCTCATTTGTTGGAGATGGAGTCACATTTATAAAACACAGCTGGGGCGTCTGAAACCAAATGCACAACTCGAAACTAGCATCTTTAACATGTTTTTTTTTCTTTTGCAGGTTTATCAAATGGTCAGTCCAAAAACAGGCAGAATTTCTAACATCCAAAGTCAAAGGGCAAGATCAAAAACATGGAGTGTCTCAAGACCAGGAGGCTTCTGGGATAATGCGGGAACACGTGTCACAAGAACCAGAACCTACTGGTGGAGGGAGGCAGGACACACACAGCATACAACAACACACACAAACACAGGGGAGTTAATTAGACACAAGTGCAGCTGGATAGCACAAGCCATGGGAGCAGAGGAGGAAGATAGCTGAAACAAACACTAACTGGAGGTAGAGTCAAACCTTTTACATTTGTATTAGACACATCAGCCTTTATCTTTTTTGTTCATTACAGATCCCAGCACCAAAAACCATGGTGGTGATTTTAAGATTAGCTGTCATTTAAAAAAGCAAACAAGCAAACAAACAAAAAACACAATTTTTTTACATTGTTACTTAAAAGAAAAATCCCTGTTTTTACAAGTTGTCACTACACTGATTTATTCTTCTGTTGCTGAATCAGCTAAAGAAATAAATTTAAAAAACTTACATTATTAAAATTCAGAACTTATTAGCAATTTTTGTTTTCATAAGCTCCCATTAGTTTCACCCCAGACTGCAGGTGCAGGAAGCCTTTTTTAATAAAAACAGCTGGGTTGTCTGAGCCGCTGTCTGCATTAACTTACTGTTTTTGTGCAGAGGTTTTGTCACACCGCTATGAAGAAAGCTACAGCTTTGAAGCTTCCTGTTAACCGTTACAATAAGTTACAACAACCTCTGCACCAGTGTGTGCGTATTTGGCTGTGTGATGCAAGTAAAGATTCCCAAGAGCTGCCAAAAGTAGAGATTTCCAAAGACATGTATCATTCAGACTACGCTGTCACTTATTCTTACATTTTGATTTGTCACAGTTGGATAAGCTTTGGAGTTGTTAAGAAAATTTACGATGGCTCTATGTGTCGTCAGTAAGCTCTGACAATGTGTCAGTGAGTCAGCTTGTACAATATCAAAGCTGTGAAGCTGCAAAATGGGATAAAAGACATCGTAAAATTGTTCCTTTTAGTGGGTAAATCAGCAAATATTTTCCTAGTGTGATGAGTTGAAATGCTCTAAAGGTGACTGAGATGACCTCCATTTTGTTCGCTGCTTTCTTCTTTAAACCACTTACAGGAATTTGAAAAAAGCCTTCAATTGACAGAATTTCTGATGAAAACTAGAAACTGCATAAATTTATAAAATCTCAGATGGTGTTGTCCAGCCCAATAAAAAATGTTGTAAGTAATACTGTTTTATTTGACCTTTTTCTATAAACCTTAAAGTCCATTTTCTTTTGATTGTAATAATTGTGCTGCTGGTGGGGGACGACAACTAATGAGGATCATTGCAGAACCCTTACCCCCTCTGCCAAGCTGGCTCTTGTTCAACCAAAATAATTATGATTTAAAGTATTGATCCGACTCAGCTCTTTGGCAAGACCACCAGTCGTTTATAATCCTCCTAGGAAGCGCCTGCTGAACCCTCCGTCCTCTCAGTTGAATCATTTGAGCTTCTCATGATTATTTCGCTGTTAGAGACATACATTGGAGTCGTGGCGGAAAAGAGAGTTTTATTTTCATACCTTAAAAAATTAAACACAAAATGACAATTTAAAATCCTTAGTTTAAGGCAATCCATATACCAAGTCCAAAGTTGCTGAACTTTGGCTTTCAGTATGGCGTGAGCCTCTTGTGCAGCAAAAATTTTAATTATATCTGAAAGACAAATGTTGGTGCTATAAACTGAATTAGAAAATTTTAGTCCATTTCTCTATAAGGAGTAAAAATGAACTAAAATCTATCACACACAGAAGCAATGCTTATTGATTGGGTTCCT
>JAVKLF010000028.1:4397957-4412275 GCA_034783495.1 Millerichthys robustus
TGGTTAACAAAATAATGAATTTAATTTGTTCATCAAGTAAAGCGATATTTAATTACATTATGCTTTGGATATTACCCCCCTCTCCTCTTGAGCTATTAACTGGAAGCAACTAATCTTTAAAGAAATTGTATTTAAAAAAAGGCTAACTATTGCCTCTTGTGTTCATGTAATTTTTGTTCCCATTCAATTGGCAAATTAGGCATTAATACTTTGAAAAATGTAATTACATTTTTGTGTCCTTACCCACTGTGATTAACAAGTAGCTTGAACATACAGCAAACACACAGATTTTTACAGTTGCAAGTGCAAAATATGTTATTGGGACGTAAGCTGTGAAGAATAATGGACTGGAACTCGTAATTCATTCTTTGCATTTAAGGAACAAAATATTTAAAAAGTTATGCCTATCCTGGGCTGGGGGTAATGTCTTTATTCAGATCTACACTGACTTAATACTTGGTATTCATAAGGCTTTCTGGCCTCCTCATGCAAGCAGTAACCTGAGTGTTGGTATAGAATGGAGCTTGTATAAAATATTCTGCTGCCTCTGTAATGGCTGCTCATTATTTTTCTCAGGAATGATAATACATAACCTTCTAAAATATGTTCCTTTCTCTCTGGGCTGTCACACATTTTAAAAATGGGATTTAGGCCTAATCTTGAAAGTAAATAACATGAATCCCACCAATGTACACAAGACAAAGCTCCACAGCATATCTAATATTGTATTGGCAAACTAAGCATTGGCAATAATAGAAAAATTGCTGCTGCTAGCTCTCACAAGATGCCTTTTTAATTCTAGAGAAACACAGCAATTTGTGTCCATATCTAATAAAATTGGCAAAAAAGACTTCCCTGCAGGTTCAGAGTAAATTACAAAAATAATTTAATACTCCGTGTTTGCAATAGTTAGGCAACTTTTTGTTGTCATTGTTTTCAGCTGGTGATCTATTGCAAAAGCAGCACTGACCAAAGAAAATACATTTTCTTGAATATGTTTATATTAACATCTTGATGTTTTTTTTGTGTTCACTATTTGGAAGCATATCGGGCACTAATGCATCAATCCAAAATGAGTACAGGGACTGGCATTAGTTGGAGTTACAGATCATTTCTATGGTAACTGACGATGTGGGCAATTAAATACTGTGTTCTGCCTTTCTTGTGATTTCCAGTTAATTTTGAGTTGCTAACTAGTCTCCAACAGTCATAGCCCAGTGAGATACTACTATAAGATGGAGGTCAGTTCTCTTCTTTGCACCAATCACCATCTATGGCTTAAGGGCAATTTGATACCAGCATAGGAGTTATGCCCCAAACACAGAAGATCTGTGTTGGCGCCAATACTCACTGAAGTGTTAATTTCTCTCAGAAAACATGAAGTGAATACATTTTTAACTTAAGCCATAAAAACATATTGGCTTATTCTTCTGAGTGTATAAATGGTGCTTTGAAAAGTGAATCATATATACAGTATAGATATAGAGGCTCAAGATTTCATACTTCTAACCAATGTTTAAAGTATCACTCTAGCTCAACTATTTAATCACAATGTGGACACGTTGAATGCTAGAAAAATAAGATAACTGAATGTTAAAATTCAAAACATTGCAATGGTCCTTTTTCAGATCTTTTATAAAAACTGATGACATCACATCAATACAATACGTTTCACAAGAAAGAAGTGTATTTGGATAACAGGAATACGACTAAAATGACGGTATTTGTGATTTTACCTGATGTGTCTTTTTAAATATCACTTCCTAACGTTACTGTAAATTGTGCTGGCCTGACCATCATTAAAAGCAAAATAGTTCACTGCTTACTTCAGCTTTATCACTAAGCTGTATTGATCTCTATTGGATTTGGTTCACAACATACTCCCCCTTACTCTGAGGTGAACTCCCAAAGGCTTTTTTAAAGACTCTGAAGTTTATAGTGACTCTTCCAAGCAAGGAGAATGAATGAGGTATGGTACATTCAATGCCCAAAGGTAACCTCAGTCCTGCTAAATCAGTGCACCACAGCCAAACTCCTTTTTTTATTTATTTTTCACTTGTGACACTACTTTTATGGGAGTTTAGAAGTAATGAAACTTAAAATAAAAAAGGAAAATATTGAACAATTCTCAGTTACAGACATGACCGTCAAAATGAAGCAATACAATTAACTGTTTTATATCTAATAATTAGCATACTTCTACTCTTTCCTTATGTGTTTTGTAATTCACATGAACTCAAAGCTTTGTGGTTGTATGGTCCTTTTTGTCTTTCATTCAAATATACATTTTGTTTTCCCACACATGACATGGAATCTAACGGCACAGATTAGTACATCTCTAGTCTACTAGGTTGTATGCTTTGCAAAATATAGTACTTAGTAGAACAAAAGGTATACAGCTACAAAAGAGAAGTTGATAGAACCCAGACAGATGGATGCCTGTGATCCAGAGGCTAGCTTTAAAACTAAGTTTATCGCTGGACTCACACAAAGGTATACCTACCTTTTTAGGATCCAACAGTGATGCCATGTCCCGCTGTGCAATGATGGGTAAGGAAGGTGCAGGCAGTTTGTTCACACTGGGAGACGATCCAGGATTCAGGCACTGTTTTGTAACTCCAGGTAATTTACTGACACACAGTTGAGAAAACAATGCCCAGTGCACTGTATTTGTGCTAGCAAGCTTCTTGGGCGTCTTTGTGTTGAACAGCAAAGTTTCACCCAAACATAAAATTGCCAGAGCTTGCTCACATCGTCTCCCATGGTTTTACCACCTGCACTGATCAGCATAGCAAGAGATCCCCTGCACAGCAAATTAACAAATATCATAAAAACCCTTTGCATTTTAATATAGTTTTGTCAGACAAATGTTAAAATATAATTTTTCTTTTTTAGTTATTTTGTTGTATTGCGGTTATTTGAGTTTTGCCAGCAAAAAAGACCATTTTCCTGGTTATCAGCAGTTCCAAGTGTTTGCAGTGTAAAATCTGCGCTGGCTAGAATGTGAAGAAAAATGCTGTCTTACCAAATGTACAAAGGTTGGTAATAAGCTTGCAGAGGACGCTCAGCTGGACCAGACCGGCTATAATCTTCCTCCCCTCTTTGTATCTGCATGGCTGGATTTCAATTGTGGCTGAATATGGAGCTCAGCTAAAGTTGATGGATACCATTTGTCTTGGCAAGCAATCATACCTGTGCCAATTTTTTTTTCTTAGTCACTTTTATTCTCTATTTTTCACTGCCTCTCTGGAGGGTAGTCAGTTAGTGTGATAAGTGATATTTATAGCCTTGATGGCAGCTGGGGAGTGCATGCACAGCATAGAAATGCAGGAACATATTAAGAGAGTGGATGGTTCAAAGACATCTAGGATTGAAATTTTTTGTTTTCATTAATTGCGCTTGTTGTCACTGTCCCCTCCTGCTTTTTTGGAGTCTCCCATGTGAACTCCTCCCTTTCCCATCTAGTTTAAAGGACAAATATGTGGCTAGCTGTTGTCACTTCTCTCGAGTGTTGACAGTATAAAAACATGCTTTTTTTTTTGTTCAACAACAGTACAGAATTTCACAAGTAATTAGCAAGATTTTTTTGAAGAGCAAGGAAAGCAAAAGCCATTTTAGATGCCTTGATTTTAGAAAACTCTTGATAGACTGACTGACTTCAACTCCAATCATCAGCAATCAGAAGGTTTGATTGAAGATAATGGACTGCCTGTAATGATGGTCAAATTGTGATGACAGAAGGCCTAATAATAATTATAGTGGTTCTGGTGATGCTTCAAGGCGGATGACTCGACTTTAATATGTCTGTAGCACCTAGAGGCACCAAAAACTTTGGGTCTGAAGCAACCTTTAAAACATGCAATCAATCATTTCTATTGAATCAAACGTGCACTTTATGGCAGCAAGTGTAATTAGTTTTTAGATTTTTTTTAAAAAGAAAGACCTAAAACTGTTCGCTTTAAAGGCAAAAGGTAAAATAATGAGAATCGGGCCTATTTTTTGTGTTAATGTGACTTATAATAACCTCTAGCATATTGTCATAGCCTTCACAGCATGTAGGAAAAGAAAGCGGCACTGCAAAGCTGCACCCATGGGGAAAAGTTTGGAGATGGATAACATCAGCTTTTATCACTACCCGAATGGTTGACTGCATCTTGTATTGTTCAGGGACAGGCAGACTCATTTATCTCCATTGGATTTCATGCAGTCGGTAGGTCTATAGATAAAGGGAATAAGTATGTGCATGAAATGCCAGGGTGATTTGGCTCTGCATATTGTACTGTAGGTTTCATGTTTCTCCCCTTTTACTGTAATGGAATTAACACCTCAAGTGAATAGTGCCTTTATGAGGAGAGGACTTGCGTTGACTTCTATTAATTACAGCCTAACCGTGAGTGTGTGCATGAATTATTGCCTGTCTTGTTCACCTGTAATAAACTGACTGTCTGTCTGTGGTGTGCACTTTCTCTTGCCCTTTGACTTCTGGAGATAAAATCACCAGCTTCCCATGACCCTGAGCAGGGGCAAGCAGGTGAAATATATGGATGGATGGTGACCACCAGTTAATCTAAATTTTTTAAATTATTAAACATAATGATGCCTAGCATATCAATTTCTTTAGAAATCATGATTTTTACCTAACTGAAATCATGCATTCTGGTTCTTAACAAGGAGACTGTGAACTCACATTTTCATGGAGACCCTACGGTATCAATCACTTTCTAGTCAAAGTTAATGGGAAACAAAACGACTTAATAAATAACACAAGTCAAGCGTATACTGCTACTAATGATTTTCAGATTACCTATTATGAGGAGCAAAAGCGTTAGGAGTCACTTAATTATCCTCTGTGAAGGAAGGGGCCAGCGGATCACGAGGCAGAAGTCACCTAGTAAAAAACGAAAGTGCAAAAGTTATAAGAATAGAATGCACATGTGTTCAGCTATTAAACATCCAAGTTTTGGTTTTTGTGGCTTCATAGGGTAATGAAAAACTGAAAATACAATGTGTGTAGATGTTGTATTGTGTTCTTTCTCAGGAGCTTCATGTTCAGATTCCGAACAGCAGACAGTAATGTTTATTCCTTGGTTCGTGTCAGTTAGTATGAATTAACATTTAACTCATCAGTCAAAAAATGCATCATGATGAGGTTAAACAACACAGGTTGCACCTGACTGTAAGTAACGGGACACGTCGTGCTTTTTATAGTTTGGAAAATATAGTAATTATGTTCTCTGCATACATGAAAGTGTAACCGCATTTGAAAGGTTAGGAAATAATTCTGTATTGTAGCTGCATTTATTTGAGAAGTAATTTTTGTTAACGTTACTAAAATAATGTAGACATCTGAGAACAAAGTTAGATGTGCTTTTTTCTGATTTATGAGTGGCTGTGTACTGATCCTATGGATTATACTTGTATGACTTGTAGAGTTGTTACATCTTATTAGTTTTTGAGAGTTTCATTAAAATCCATTCGTTGGTTCATAAGAAAATGTGCTGTCGGTCAAGATTGACATTTATTGAAACAGTTTCAAGCAAATATGTTTCACATCTAGTACTCAGAGTGTGTCTTATGAATGATGATCAGCTACTACCACACCACTTTGTATAGCAGTGGCCTAAGTGGAGAGGATGACAAATTGATTTAAAAATATTCAAATAGACAGAGGAATTATAAACCAAAAATATTTCAGACAAAGAGAAGGAAAAGAAAATGTTGTTTATGTAATCATTTCTTTTCCGCCGACTGTCATCCTGTGGGATTCCTTGTTTTTGTCTGACAGCAGGGGCCCAGTGGTTATCTGTGTGAAAGTTTCTGTATTCTCTTTATGTTTATGGGTACATCTGGCTGCTGCTGCTTTTGTGGGGGGTTTGTACACACATTGTGACTGCAATATGTGTGTTTTGGCTGTTTTTGTTTGTGTGTTGTCTATTCTATGTGTTAAAATACATAACTATAAATTGTGTAATCACTTCAAATGTTATTTATCCTTTGGGAAGGCATCTGAGCATGAAATAAATTGTAGATGGAAGTATATTTCAGACAACTGACATCAAGGAAATAAAGATGAGCACAGAAGATTCCTTCTCTTGTAGTTTTCTATTTGTCTCTGCACATTGTATAACATATTAAATTAACTGTAGAGCTAGTTTTGCAAACATCACTCTACAGCCTAAATGATTAGTGACTTTTTAAAATATAATTATATAAGACAGTACTGCATGCCCTGGAGGCATTTGTTTAGTTTACAGCTCTGGTTGTTTTAATGCGGACATTTTGAAGCTGCAAAAACACAAATATAAATAATAAATATTTTTGAGCACAAAGTTTTTTTTCACAAAAGATGGATGGAATGTTCTTCTATCAAATAAAATGCCTTCTTTTAAGTGTACTTTAAATTGTACTTACTTTAAAATGTAAGTTATTGTTTTGGTTGGAAATGCAGTCTGAGCTACACAGAAATCAACTCTTCTCCCGAAGCTCTACACACTTTTCTGTGTTCATGATAAACATCTAAAATTTATTTTGTATTTTAGTTGAAATCTGAGATAGTCCTGCTGGTTTTCTGAACTGTTTTAGGGAATTTCAACAACTGGACGTTAAAAATGTTATTGAAACTGAACAAGAATTTTAACATGGTTTGAAGCTGAAAAGTAGAAGTATTCATGCAACCAATTTAAATATTTGAACTGCTTTAAAGTATTGCACTTTATTCCATTTTAAAAAATACAGTGAAATTATTTTATCACCTAGGAAATGGGAAATGAGAAAAATACCTCAGGTTTTTTTTATGACATTTAAAAACTTTGTTTAACTTTGTTTGCATTTGTTTAATTACTTTTACACATTAACTTTTAAAACTGTTTTTACATTTTAAAGAAAATTGTTGGTTTTTGCTCATTTCTATTGTTTAAATATGATGCTAATAAACATCCATAACCTTGACTGTGACCTCATTATCCTTTTTTTGCCTAAGAATTTCATATTATGTATAAATCTGTAATGTTGCTTTTTCAAAAGACCACCATAATCAGCATTCTTCTCTGCTCTAGTTGCTGCCATCTTGTCCGTAATTCAATTTAATTCTATCCTGAATAACACAATAAAGCCATTGATATCATTCCCATTGTAGTCTTTTTGGTCCATAATTAACATCCCTATCTCCTGTCTCTCCTGTTCAGAGACTTAAGGGCATGAGAAGGCCACAGGAACCCGATAAAAATGTAAATCCCAGTTACCTGCAGCTGACAGTAGAGCCAAACTTAAAAATGGTTTGATTTAAACCCCTTCATGCAAATCCTGCTTTTTTATTTTGCTTTAGTTTGCTTTAACATAAAACATTTAAGTTGCATAAATGACATGGCAGTTCAGTGAAAAGCTCAAGCTCATGAATTTTCATTTCTTTTGTAATGATAAAGGAGCTTAACTCGACAAATTTAACAAATGCTATTCACTGCATTTCTAAAATGCCCAGGTTATTTTTTTACCCAGTTTCTTCTCCTGATTTGAGTATGACCTTAAATATTATTAAGGAGCTCATAAGTGTATGCTACTTGTGTGTGTGTGGTTTTAAGTTGAGAATTTAAAGAAGATATAAGTTATGTTCATGTTACATGATTTTCCTTGTAGTAGTGGGTCCCAGTAAAAACTCAATGTAGTCAATGACTAGCCAAAATTATTTCCTTGTGCTTTTATTCTGTCAGACCCTTTTTTTTTTCTCTTCGTAATGGAGCTAATGTTCTGTCTTGTTGACAGCTAGCAGAAAACCCTGAGCCTTATGCAAACTTTATGATAGTGGAGACTGTTGTCTCCTCTGCAAGCTGTAGAAAAGATGTGTCGTTTGGCGATGCACTTACTATAACCCTGATTTCTGCTGAATTATTGATGGTCAACAGGGTCAGGGTTTGCTTTTAGTGCTCCCCTGTGGGGCAGTACAGGGCTCAGCACTACATCTGCACTCATAATATCACCTAGATGGGCACAAAACAGGGTCTAAAATCAGCCAAACTTCCATGTCACAAAGTAAACCAATGTACAATGGAATAGTTTGACTGTGTGATGGCAGTATGTATTCATATGTATATATCTTTGACCAATAGGTAATATATTCATAAGAGACATTTATAATCTTAGGATTCACTGTATTTACAAAATACATTAAAGATGAAAAAAATAGATCTAGCTTAAATAAAATATTCATTTTAATGAAGCAGTAACCTTTCTGTCTATTCATCCATAAGACTGTTACAATTGTATTGTTTTATTTAGTTTTTTGCCATCATTTACTTATGCTTAAATAAATGTTAATAACAATAATCAGATGTTCCACAGTTCTGTTCATACTAACATGTTTAAAAATTTTATAACCCCTGAATTACTTTTTGGTTCAAAAGGTAGCTAGATTTTTAAAAATTTTTTATCTTTTTACCGAAGCGTAAAATGTCTTCAGCACGGTTTGTGTTCATGATGCTCAGACATCTTCAAACACACAAACCCATTCACACAGCCATTAGGGCTGTGCACAAATATTAGGTAAATGGACTCAATTACACTTTTTTGACATGACAGTGACAAGACTGTCTGCTCTTTGGTGTTCTATTAACTGCACTTATGGTTCTATGCATATGCACGCTTGTGTGCGTGTGTGTGTGTGTACGTGCATGTGTGTTCCTAAGTAATTTTCTCCATTGCTCTTCTCATAAGATATTTACATGGCCATCCATTATGGATTGTGATCTGATTGAAGCTGAGTGTTCTCGTCCTGCCCCCTCTGTGAACTTGCCAGCCAGCACCAGGTTTTTAAAAAAAACCCAAACTTGTTGTGGTCTCTAACTTTTTAAAAAGTGAAAGCCGACTTGATTCCTTTTTTTAACCTTAACGTTTATCGCTGCTGTCTAGATATTGTGATGCTTGGCAAAAATATTCTCTGCTGGTGAAGTTCTGTATGGCTTGGATAAAAGCAAATCACAATCTCCAATAACTGTTACTTTTTTGTTGTTCCCACTATTTAAATGTCAAAGACGCTTTGCGTTTGGTTTCAAGTCAGCACAAACAATACCTTCAGTAGTTTTCCCAACATGTCATATGAAGCAGCTGCTTATTTGTGTCCTCCCCTTCTAGTTTAAAATCTAGACACTGGTTGTATTCCTCCTGAGGTGTTTCTGGCCTCATATATAAACACAGTAGCTGTTGCAACAAGCCACGTTTCCCACCAGACTCACCTCTTGCACTTTTATTAAACTATGTTTTTTCTCTCTCACAATTCCTCCTCCTTGCTCTCTATTTCTTTCTGTCACCAGATTGAATCTCATACATACAAACATGGTCAGAAAACCCACAGACTCACTCTGACCGCTCTGTGGTGGTCCCTCAGATGCTCTGCTTCAATTTGTTTCACCACAGCTTCCCCATTCCACTTCCTGCCTCCCAGATCTTTTTCAGCTCGCTCCATCTTTTTGTCTTTTATCCTGCTTTTTTCTACCTCAATGCCTCACCCTTTTCCACTGTTCTGCTGTCTCCTACTATCGTCTTCTCATCTTCAGTTAGGACCTATTTCTTTGATTTTAATTCGCTTTTTGACCATTTTTCAACATTGTCATTCTCAATTCTTTTAAAACTATTTTTATCAGCCGTTTGCATTGTAGAACAATAAACATGTTCTTGTTTGCAGGTTTCAATGAACCTTCCTGGTGCGAGATGCCTTGATAATTAGTATCAGTGTTAAAGTCATTGTGCCAAGTGAGTTAGTAATTATTTGCCACATTTACTTAAGTTTGAATATAGAGCAGTTAGCTTGTAAACTGCATTGGATACTGGAGATGCTTTTTTCTGAAACCAGTAACTCAATTTGACTAAAATGTTCACAAGAGGAGGGCTCAAAAACATTGTGGAATTTAAAAATACTCAACAGAGCAGCAAATGGAGCTTTAATGGTTATAAAAACTGTTAATGTCTGTTTCAAATCCAACTTTTCTTTATTATGCAATAACGAAATTGATCTAATTGTTTAGATCTGAGGGCTTTAATTGCAAGAAAATGTAAAATGCCATATAAGGCAATGTTTCATACTTTTCATTGTGCCTGTAAGATTATAATACTTTGTACTAAGTGAACTTTAATGGAGCTAAATTGTAAACAATAACTGATATACATGTCCTATTCCTTTTGATGTAGGGTCTCTAAAACAAATAAATAGTCAACATAAACCATCTTGAGTTATGAACTGGAGAATGATGCCACTGGAACCTAACAGGTCGCTGTATATGCCTCTGTTCTCTTAACATTTTCCCTCTTTCCTGGCTTTATTTTTGTTTTGTTCTTCAACTCCTTCCTGTCCAAGTGTCTTTTCTCATTCTGGCACAGTAGCAGACAGCTAACACCACTGGCTCTTCTGACCACCTAGCAGACCGGACATCAGTACTAATGAGATCACTAATGGACACATCCCTTGCAGAGCAGAGCTCATTTTTTTTAGAAAATCAGTCATCAGAAATCACTTGTGGTTTTGATTGTGTGTCTCATCTGACTTCTCTTCTTTTGTTTTGTTTCTTTAGTCTAAACCTAAAATTTTAAAGAATCTATAGCCTCTATCATTTTCTCTTTAATGCCTCCTGGGTTCCTTCAGGCAAATCATAATTTAAACATTACCTGTCAGTTGTGTAAAGGGGAATACAAGTTAATATATTATTCAAAACTAGCATTTTGGCTGGTTCTGTTCATTGCTTTACCTGCCTGCTTTGCTGTTGTCTGTATCATGTATCTGAGGGTACCTGTAACTTATATATGTAGATTTAATTTTAGATGTTTCATTTTTTTAAAATTCAAGCCACTTTACACCATATTTTAAGAGACTTATTTTGGTGTAAAGATAATTATGCAAAAATTTACGTTTTAAACCCAACATTTTTTTGTAAAAAAGTTTTTTTGCCATAATGTTTTTATTCTTAATACAAAGCTTGATTTTTATTTTCATTATTTTTGTTTTGCTTTTTAGCTCACTGAATTTCCAGTTTTATTTTCAGCATTGTATGCATCTTTTTGGAGCTTTTTACATGTAAAATAGATTAGGCATTTATACTTTTTTTTGCTTGTTGGCTAATCAAAATGAATTGTTCAAAAACAATCATGACTTTGTGAGCATGTATGATGTTCAGTGATGAAAAGCTTGAAGAGCCTTGCTTTTAAAACTAGCTTTCAGTATTGTGAGTTACATTTGTGTTTTTTTTTTATCTAAACATTCATCAGAGAGTCCATAAAGGCCTATATAGTCTCCAGAGGCCTCCTGTTTTAAAGAGCTTTTACATGTTCGGTTAGAGTTAATGGTGTGATGGGGTTCATTGGATATTGGCTCTTTTTTCAGTTCCTCATCTGGTTTTGTATTTTCTAAGTGATGTCTCTGGTTGTCAGGTTGCCAAGTGCACTGTGGCAGTGGAAGGTTTAAGAGACAAAAGAGGCTTCAGAGGTGGGTCAAACAGTCACGCATGAAGTCGCAAAATAAAAAAACCTGCCGAATCCCATCAGGGTTTGATGTTTCAGGATCTTGATTATTCAACACTTTACATCCAGTGAGTAAATTATTTAGGTCGTGGGAATATTGTACACTGTGTTTATAACTCAAGCTTTAATCATTTTTTGACCAAACTATCAGTGTTAAAATGTGACTGTGTGATGGTGCTCAGAACTAAAGCCCACCCAACACTTGAGGCACCTCTGTTCCCCACCTTTGCAGGCTTTTGCCCTGCAGGGGTTATTAGTCATCTTGGCTATGGGAGCAAGGCCATAGTGGCTTGTTGGACTCTGTTTTCCCAGAGCCCTGCAGTGAGGGAGGTGCTGGTGTGGTGTCAGCAGAAACTCAGTATATACAGTAGAGAGGTTTATAAATACAGGGATAAATGGTGAGAGGAGAGAGCAAGGTGAGGCTGAAGATGGATCAAAGGGATTAAGATGTTATTGAGAATTATGGGCAGAAAGTAGTGGACACATAACATGAGAAACTTCTCCTGCTGGGAAAATATTGTGATCTTAGGAAGAAGAAAAAATTGTTCTCTACATTCACCAGAGCAATTGCTTTTATTAGATCCAAAACACAATAAGATTTTTTTTTTTCAGGCCATGACGTTTTAGACATCGTGCTGTTCTCTGAGTATGCAACACAAAAGGAATACTTCTTTTATGTTTTCTATTTGTAAACCAGTCTCCTGTGATGTGAAGAGATTCATTTCCTCTTGAATTTTATTTCAAACTTGTATGGTAGCCAAAACCTACTTCAAAAAAATACATTTGAGTTCCTATTTAATCCTTGCCTGTGTTGGTGTCAGAATGAAAATGTGAGGCATCTAGGAGGGCGGACACGTGAGACCTGTATATTGCTGTAGCTTTATTGGTAGTGCAGAACACAGTTGAAAATTATAATGCAAATAAAGTGAACCTGTCTCAGAGTCCCAGAGATCAATGAGACTGTTGTTAGCTATTTATAGGTGGACACAACTGAATCTGCTAACGTTATTCTTATGATCTGTGTAGAGCAGAATAGTGTTGCGAAATGTTTGATATATTCAAAGTGTCGGATTAATAAAAAGAAAAAACAAGGAAATGAAAAGCACAACAGGAAAGGTTTTCTTCCGTAACATTTAGGTGAAGCGGATGTTGTGCTCCTAGGTGAAGTTGTCAGTTGTTTTTCTGTCGATGCACAACTTTTTGGTTAGTTGATGTTAAGCTGGTGTTAATTTCGGCTAAAAGGAAATTAAAAGTAAAAATACTACTACATATTATATATGATTTAATCTTGTTCTGAATCTGAGTTTAGTTTTTGGTTAGATATATAACATTTTCACTGAACTTCACTTAAAAATAACAGATCTCTCTCTTTTTAGGTTTGCTCAAGTCTGACAAATTGTCCATCTTATTTCTTCCCCTCTCAGGTTTTCCATCTACTTAATTACAAGCAAAAACCTTCAGGCTGTATCAGAAATTCATTATTTCTCAAGATGAAGCCCTGCCACTCTCCCTAATAATTTTTAGTCCTCTGATGTGGACAACCCACTGAGTCTGAACCAGATTTCTGTCAAGTCTGAAGTAATGTGACCTGAGACTGACAGCCACCAAGTAGGAATTCTTTCACAGTGTGGTTTTACAGAGGTCTACATCCACCTTTTTATATCCCCAAATAGCTTATGAGCTTCTTTTGACTTTATACTTGTTGGGAATTAGGACTGATTAATTACGAATAAATAACAATCGACTAGTGGTTTAGATAACTATTTAGCATGCATATGGACAAAAGTAGATTTTTGTTCTGTGTGTGCATTAAAGCATGTTTCACCTAGCACTGAGGGACGCTGGTGTCCATTGATATTCCAGCTCGGTGTTCTTGTCAGAAATGCTTTGTCTGACTGCGCTGCACAGGGAAGACAGTGTTTGACAGTGTGTCTCAATATTTAATTACCTACAGCTGCTACAGGGCAAATGGAATAATCTGTAAGATCTGCAAACATGTCTGAGCTCTTCTCAGGCTGTAAAACATACACATAAAGAACATCTTGCTGTAAAAACTTGTGCGGGAAAAAAACTGCATCACACCGTTTCAAAGGTCAACTTATTCAAAGAAGCAAAAAAGATTTTCTTTGGAAAAAAAACACTTAAAATTTCACATGGCAAAACTCTGAAAGGTTTGTGACCACTGCATCTGGATTTCTATGGATAAGAGAGATTATTAATATGGTGAGGCTTCAGGCAGAGAGTCCCTCATCAGCAGAGCAAATGTTCTTCTAGTCCAATTAGGACACAGCAAATATGGTAGTGTTAAATAGTGTTGATTTGACACTGTTTTAGTGTTAAATTATCACTAGCAGTGACACTAACACTGTCGTATTTGCTGTGTAAGAAGGGCTAATGGCAAACTAGCCCTCAGTAGAGCTAAAGTAACAAAAATAATGTTTATTGTGAATGTCTTTAAATTTCAGGTGGATATAAGGAACTTGAGAATCAAGTTTTTTGGATGTGTGTGTGTGTGTGTATATATATTGCATAGAATGTGCAGAGAAGCATTGTATGCCTCATTATGAATTTAGATTTACCATTGCTTTATCACAATGTCTTATTGAGAGCTGAGTTTGCCATGATTGTAGCTTCTCCCAACACATTAAAGAGCACGCTCATCTACTTAGGCATGAGTGAAAGCGCTTGAAAAGAGAAACGGCTGTCAAAAAATGTCATCAATAAACCAAAATACTAAGACCTAATAGCTTGTCTTCTCACACAGTTTTAATGTTGTTTCATCTAAGATACAGTATATATCGCTTTCAATGGATTTGAAG
>JAVKLF010000028.1:4426434-4446131 GCA_034783495.1 Millerichthys robustus
ACAAAACTTTCTATTAAAAAATTAAGGCCTTTTTAAAAATTCTGTAATAACTTGGCTCTAAACTGTCTTTCAAATATCCTGTAGTTGAAACTTTAAGCTAAAGGAAATAAGTTGTCGTCATGTATTTTTTAAAAATTCTTCCAACATACATTGGGGAGGTTTTAGATGAAGATTTCAATTTTTTTAATAAAAAATGTAGAAAAAATTGTTATCTAGCTTCTAGCTTGTTTTTCTTGTAAGGTGTACTGTGTTTGTCAGACTTTAATTTCTCAATCTTGATTGAACAATTTAATGTGGCACACAGTACTAACATTTGAAACTATCTCTTTTGGCTTATGTTGTGAATAAGAAACACTAGAACTGCATACATTAAATTCGTCTATAAAACTGAAATGAAATTAAGAAATATACATAATGGGTTGAAAGTAAGGTGGTCTTCATATGTTGTCCTTTGGAGAGAACAAACTTTTTTTCATTTTTGTTTTATGTTCATTTCATATCATCAAAACAGGAAGCTGCTGTAGCCCTGATGCAATGAGTGACACTCTGCCCTTGGCATACATTATTAGTCTCTCAGCACAACACAGGCTATTTGCATCATTGAGTTACCATTCTACCATAAGCCGCTGACTACAGAGAATGCTCTAATTCTAAGATCCAATGGGAATAATGACCCCAACAGCTGCTTCAGGGAAATTACCAGCCATGTTATTGTTTTTAAGCTCATCCCACAAGATGTCTTCAGAGAACCTGGCCAGTGTGGATGTTTGTTTATGACCTTTTTGCTTTAGTACTTATGTTAAAGATGTCAACAGTGGTAGCAAGGACTTGTAGCTTTTACTTGATTTGAGATTTCATCTGGTCCCATTGCTGTGCTCGTGCTTCCTGGTATCTTGTATAACACCGCCGATACATTTATTCACAGATTTATTTTTGGATAGATTGTTTGCAGAATAAAACTCTGCAGTAGCCACTCACAGACGTTTGTGTTGTCAAGTAGCGTTATCAGTCTGTCTACAACTCTCAGGACTGTAAAATCATTGGTAGGTGTTGAGCTTTTCACAATAACTCAGCTTTGTTAAAAAAAAAAATATTTCCAACACAGATCATTGTGACTTGGAATTTTTTTGGAAAACAAAAGGTGTTCTAAAAACAGGCTGGAAAGTGTTCTATGTTCAAGATACACGTTTAACAGTTGACTCAAATGTTGTGATTAGGTTCAACCAATAGTACCCAAATGAATGTGACGTTTCATATTTAGCTTGTTGAGAACTGCAATTTTGTCCTTGTTCTGAATCCTTTTTATGCAAAACAGTCATTATCTGAATGCGTTACATAGCAATTTAGAATGTCACTGACAAGTAATGTTTCAATGAATTGGTCACTACACTTCAAATGATGTACTTACAGTTGGGTGGACGGTAAGTCCTGCTTTCCGGTTACTCATTCAGCTGTTTTACTCTTTTGCTTACTCATTGGAAGACATTTTTTAAGCAGTTGTTTGAGCAAGTGATTAGAATTATGTTCTAAGAGCCACTTTACAGAATGCATGTCTACTCAAGTGGTCAACCTGTGACCTCAGTGAGAAATGACCATTTAATGATTTAAGAGCAGTTCCACACTGCTCTCTGCAAACAGATTATTTGCAGTGTAGGGTGGATTTATGACACAGCTCTGTTTACTAATCCCTGAATTTGAATGTGTGTCTTGAGTGTATGAGCAATTAAATGCTGGACTACTGATTGGCATAATTACAGTGTCTTAAGTAAGTGGCCAATATTTAGTGCATTATTAAAGCAATAAATGGTAATGCCTAATTGAAATATAAAGAAACAGCTCCCAAAACAAATAAACGTCTTGTCTGAAGTGCACACAAGTAACACATTTTAAAATTTTTACTCACTTCGATTTCATCACACTTTAAAAGCCGCTAATTGTACTGTTTATAAAGATCCACAAAATAACAAGATGAAAGCCTCCCAGGTAGAAAGTGAAACATGATGAACTACAGAACAGATTTTTTTTCTTTGTTTTTCTTCTTTTTTTTGTTGTAGTCAATATTTTTACCACCACTAAGCCTTGTCTTGATCTGCAGTCTCCCAACAGAGCGATACATTTTACCCAGTATTAGATTTACAATATATCAAAAAACAATGACACAATAAAGACTGTACTATCCCATCAAATGTTGTTTCCACTCGTTCTGTTTATTTTGTTGCCTTGTGCAAAGATGACAATTCCCTTCTCTGATAACGGCACCTTCTCATAAACACATCACAGGTTTTAATAGTTTTCTTATCTAGTTTGATGTAGTCATATCCATTGTGGACTGAGCAGGTGTCTGCCTTATCTGTGCAAAACACAGGATACTATTCTTTAGTGTGTGAGCTGTGCTTCACAGGCGTTGAGGCTGATAATTGAAATCCTGAGTGGCAGGTCACTTTCATGGTAAACAAACACTGCATTCCCGAGCTTCGGTAATTGCTTCTGAGGAGCAGCAACAGTCCTGTTCTGAAATAAATAAATAAAACAAAGCTAAAATGAACACAGGAAACCGATCTAAATGCAGCTTTCCCCCCTGGAAGGTATTTTTCCACGGAACGACACATTTGTGGTTGGCCTGGGAGCTTCAACAGGGCATACACACTTCCTGCCCCAACTTACACACACACTGGATTTGAAGCCCCAGAGCTTACAGAGTGACTTCTATCTCTGCCTTATTTTTTTTTAGCGCAAACTGTGCAATGAAGCAACCATCCCTGCAGCTACATCATGTCTCTCCCAGCCTGCGCTCCTCTGTGTCCCTGGAGCCTCAACCTAGCTCTCCAAGCCATCTGCATGTTTCTTTTCTCTCCCCCACTCTCTGCTCCTCTGCTTTGCCACCTTTTTTCCCTGCTCCTCCCTCTTTCTGCCCTTACTAGTTATTCACTCATCCGCTTCATTCTCTATCCCTCAGGCCCCATCCTGGTCGTCTGTCTTCTTTTTTACAGATTTGCACAATCAGTCTTTTTTTCTTTGCGAACGTCTGAGTGTCTTTGTGCTAGTACATAAAAATACAAAAAACTTTTTGTCCTTCTTTAAAAACACACAGTATGGCATTGAAAAATATGCCAAAATGACATCCTATAGCTTTATTTGAACTTCTCTCATTGCAAGATATAAAATATATTATATTTATAATATATAATACAATCTAACCATCCCGTATTGGTCTCCTGTCTTGCATTGCATTTATTTTGGTTCAATTTTTACTTTATCAAAGCAAAGTAGTTGGGACAGTGTTTCAGGATATGAAATGTATGAAATATGTATCTGATGCATTAAATATGAGTATTTATGAACGATCCATTTCAAGCTGTGATGATGTTGTTTGATGAGAAGCTGCCTTTAAAAAATGAGTTATTGTACATCAAACATCAGTTTTTGTGTTCAGTTACTCTTTATATTGTCAAGTTGATTCACTTTTTTTTCTAAACTATTGAAATGATTTGTGCTACCAGACCATGTTTGTCTTCATGTTTGTATTACTAAAATTTTACTCTCCTACAGTAAAATTGTTTTAGTTCTATCTTCTCATTTTGGATTCACTTTTTTGTGTTCCTTTACTCTGTACTCGTATTCTACAGTAGTTTTTCTGTCCTTCACTTTTCTTTTCGGGCTGTGGTGTTCTCCATCCCTCACCTGGAGGCAAGACATGTCTAGTTATTTGGGGCTCTGTTTTTCTCCATCTTCCAGCTCAGCTTAATATGACTGTCCCTCCCTCCCTATCTGTCCTTCAAGCAGCCTACAATAATCTGTCCAACTCAAAAAGACATTTATTCTCCTGAGTTTTGTGACAGTGATTCAGGCCACTGCGTTGCTTCTCCAAATGCTTTATATCTGCACAGAATACACTGTTGACATATTTCTCAGTGAGTCAAGCTGTTCTCAATGGAAAAATGACCATGTACAATGTCTTGTTACCCTTTTGATCTGTTTTTTTTTGTTCCCTTGACATGACACTGCCACATATTTCCTTTTTATCTTTTACATTTCTGTTCATATCTTCTGCAAGAAAATCCTTCTTATATAATTTAGACTTCTGTGATTTTTATTTAATGTTTAACAATGTTGGATGTTTTACAGTCCTCTTCTTCCTTACTTTGGATATTATACTGAACTTCTGGCAGGGACATTGTCAGAGTTCCTTTTTCCTTATTTTTGGAAAATGTTTAACATCAATTTCAAAGTGTGTTTGATGTCCTTAAAGTTTGGTTTTGTGTCAAAAATGCTGATACCTTTTGAAAATAATTAATTATAGTAACATTTTAGTCAGTGGCACCCTTCACAATTCACCCTAAAAAAATATTTTCAAACAAATTTTTTCACACCATTTTATTCACTTTTAAATGAATAAACACACTCAGACCTTGTGGTTTCAGATCAAGTGTTTAAGGCTTTGTCTCCTCAGTACTTTTTTCAAAAGTGCTTATTTCTTACCTTTGATGCTATCAGCAGGGGAGCTGTGCCACTGACTGAATGCACAAAATGCTTAATTACTCAAACAGCTGCTTGCCACTGAGACAGGATTGATGCTTCAGGAGCACTCAATTAATTGAAACCCATTATCAATAACAGGCTGGGAATCATCCCTTAGATCTTTGATTTAATTTAGCAACACACAGGGATCAGCTGTGTTAATTAAAGATTTACAAGAAGGTAGGGACAACCGAAATAAATGTGAACATCTGGTGACATTAATTTATCACATTTATTCAGAACAACAACTCTGCACTCTGACTCAGTGTCTGCTTTGTGGCTGAGGGTTTTAAATTGTCAAATGATATCAAATAAATTAGTAGGCTTCATTTCTCTTTGCGAGAACATGGTGGCATATGCCAGACAGCAACCAATAGGAAAAAGAAAATAAAGTGGCTTCCACTGTCCTTACATATTTGTACAAACCTTCTGCAGAATAGGTTTTTTTAGACCTGTGTACATTTAGAAGTTTACAGTCAGCATAAAAACACATGAACACATGTCTACATAACCTCTGCACTCTCTTACACAAGTACACATTTTTAATGCTATTACCTTGGTAGTCACATTTAGATTTTGTTAATCTAAGAGCTAGACAGGTGCACCATTTCCTTTGGATTTAATTCTAATTAAGCATATGCTGTGGACTAATATTTTCTAAACCAATTACTTTGGAAGGAGATACAATACAGAAGAAATATTTGAACAAACCTTTTCTCCATGAAATCTCTGCCTAAAATAAAACCTTCATATTTAAATCTGCTGGTAAGCCGAGCCACCTGGCATCATGATGGCAATAAACTACTGCTGACATTTGTCAGATTTATGCGTGTGGGAGGTACAGCTCTGCCTGACACCCTCCAAGTCAGTCTCTGTTTAGTTGAACAGTTAAAAGAGCTAAAACGAAGTGCCCTCTAGGCTTTATATCAGTAACTGTTCAATATAATGTGCTGTTGGAAGACAGCGAGGATTAGTGAATACAGCAGAACAACTTGCAGGAACTCAGAAGAGTAGGCTGTTACTTTTCTTCTCCATGTTTACCAAAGTTCCTTGTAGGTCTGTATTTACTTCTGCAACACATTTTTGACTGTGAGAAATTGTGTTGTAACATACGTGTCCACAATTTCAAAATGTAAACTACACAAAAGTTTGGTAATCCAACTTACAAAAAAATAAACCTTTTCGACAAAGTTGTTTCATGAGAAAACTTTGCTTTTAAAGACAGATTTTCCAATAAATAAGCCATTAATGCTTTCCCTAAAGTCTTACCTAACTCACCACCGCTCCTGCAGAGCATCTTTAACTACAGATCTTTCATCTATCAAACCACGAGCAGCTTAAAGCCCAGCCATTGACTGCCATTGAACCCTTTCTGTACAACCTGGGCTTCATGTTGTGGCTCCCCTGCTGGTGTGAACCATAGACCTTCTGCCCCACAGATTCAGAGCTCCCACCTCCGAATAAAGTGTAAGCTAAAATAAGTACAAGTCCTAGCATGTGGGCTCAGGTTTTTAAAGCAATGCTTTAGATCCCAATAATTTTAAATAGTTCTGTTGTAAATTCAGTATTGGGAGTTTGGGATGTGAGCATCTCTTATCAATACTACTTCAAAGCTGATGTCATAGACTTCAGCTTTAGGCAGGCATGAACTTTTAATGCAGGTCCTTTTTTAAATCGTCATGAATGACCATAAGACTGTTAAAAAAAGAGATGCATTTTTAGAGTTTAACTGCAACAGCTACAGTGACGAACAGCCAGATGTGAGACAGTTTGTATGGAAAAGCTTCTCCAAATTTAAGTCCAAAACTTTTAGAAAGATTTCATAGTTTCTTGAAATCCAGGACAGCAACAGGTGGATCATCGTTTTGCATTTGACTTAGGATGTGCTCAGGAGGCTGGGCCTCTATGTCTTTAAAAATGACATTTCACCAACTGCATGTTGCTCAGTGCAAGCTACCAGAATTGACAAAGACTCCTGGATAGGTGTCGAAACGTTTTTAAACAAGAATTGATCAAAGGTCCGGCGATGACCCGGATAACGGAGAATTTGCACAGACAAACAATGACTGTGTTGCCGCTGCAGCAGAGCACATTCTTGGCTTTTATTGAGCTTGTTGTGATATCTGGTCTTCCAGAAGTAAAGGTTTTCCCAAAATCTGCCAAACTGTCTAATTTTAAAGTTTGTGTCTGTTTTTGTACTTTGTTTTTGTTAAGGACATTTTATTCACTTTGGTTATGTGGCAACAAGACAAAGCTGCTATCTCAGAAAAGCATAGAAGTTTCCTTTTCTTTTCCTGAAGAGGACTTTTAACAACTGTGCTCTTTCTCTGTCTTTGGACTTCACATCAAAAATGACTTGTTTAGATGGATTCTTTTTGAAGGACACTGTTGTCTTAATATTCCTTCCAATTTCTTCCCCATTTCATGTCTGGGCTTTCGCTCAACAAAAAGCAGTGGTTGTGTTAAGATAGCAGCTGGCTCTCCACATGATGAAAGCACTGAGACCGCGCTTTGATGTTTGAAGCCTTTTTGAGTGTAGGTGGTGATGGTGGGAGGCCCGGGGGTAGTGTTTATTAGGTATTACAACTATCTTTACTGTCTTCAGTGTTATTCTTCTGTTTGAGATCTGATCACATTAAGATTATGTTCTTATTGGAAATAGCTTACTTTCTGAATTATAGAACACATGTCCTTCAATAAACAACTTAAGAGTATACAAACTATTCCCCCAAGATGTTCAGTCATTCTATATCATCTGCTTAGGGTTTGTTTTTAGGCCAGTATACCACCTGTTTTTACATCTGACAGTCTTAAATCAGAAATGTAAATGAAAAATGAGACTGGAAACACAATTTAATGACATTTAATATTAATGTTTTCCTGAAAGATGTTAGATTTGTAATTTTCAGACAGATTAAAATGCATATATTCATGATAATTATTTGTCAAGTAAAAAGGGAAACCTTGCATTCATGAATAGTGTTCATTAATCACAATGCGTGATTTAAAATTTTAAAATGATTTTTGCACAGATGATGAAAATGCGATGCAGATGGCCTGCTTACACAAGGCTCAGCTATCATGGGTTGAGCTTGATGCATACAAAGTTTAGTCAGACACATATTGGATGCATTTCACTCCTGTTACAATTAAGGATGCTGTGTTGTAAAATGAAATTTCAATATTTTTATGAAAATGGGAGTTTAACTTAAAGCACAACCAGGCCTCCAAACATGAAGCTGATAATAACAATGAACCCAATATTAGTGTCATTGTTCTGGTTTCACAGTATGTGGAACTGACTCCATTTACCTTGGTTGCAAATTAGATTAAACTGCATGGCAAGTGGCCACATTTGCAATGGATCACCAGGTGTCATGTAAGTCTGCTTAAGAGCAAGTTAAGTAAATGGGTGTTCCTCAGCTTTTATGATGCACATGCATGAAAGTCTGCATTAGAAACCTGCATTTGTGTGCTGTAAGGTAGATGTGAATTACATGCAATATTTACAAGCGGCTTCTGCTAATAGAGCCACAGATCAGAGGAAAAATGCTGTAAGTGTGTGTTTGTGTTCATCTGATTTCTTTAGGCTATCATCTGGTAAAATTGCATCTTCTGAAAAGCAAACAAACTAGCATTTATTTCATGAAGCAAACATCTCAAAAACTGAAAACAGCGTTGCACATTTACATTGGGCATTTTTATACATCAGTTTTATTTACACATTTTGTATTTTTATTGTAATACAGTAAAAAAATAAAATACAGTGAAAATGTTTGGTAATGACTATTTAAAAATGATTAGAATAATGACGCATTTTATTTAATTATACAGCTTAAAAATAGTAAAACAAAAAACTTTTTTTGAGCAAAGGCATGTGGAAGGGCACAAACACAGCTTCTTAATGTCGGCTTTCCATTTGTAATTGCTCACATCTTTGGCCTATGGTGCTCTGTACAATCTCAGCGGTATCCTGTTAACAAATGTCATGGAACAGGTGGGTTAGGCTCTTTGCACAAGGACGCCTTGACAGCATTGGCTTAAAAAAGGACAGATGTATTGCTCATTATGTCCTGCAACCAACCATTTTTATTTTGCTCTGCCTGGAGAATTTAGGTTGAACAGCTTCCTCATCCCAATTGTATTCATTTGTTTTCCTTTCCAGTATTTCTCCAGCTCAAACTAAGGATGCATCAATTTGTAACTGTCATTTCTCTCTCAAGTGGACCACATTCGATCAACCTGTATAAAAGCCAAGGTGCTTTTCAGAATGCTCGCCCTCGATGTCATTTACTACTTTCCATAATGGCAATGGATCAAAAGTTTCCATCATTTTCAACACACATTAACCAGATATATGCTTATAGCTTCCCTCCGGCAATGGCGAGGGAGCTGTAATTTCTGAGGTGCTTAAAATCGCAACAGGTGTTCAAAGGTCTGGTCCTTGATCCTGCTGTAATCAAACTGTCCTTGTTGGTGCCTTCAAGGACACCATAGAATCAGCAGGTGTGTACCACTATTGTGTGTTGCAGTCTGTCTTTGATTTAGTTGTTTTATATTCAAGTGTTTTAATGAACCAGCCAGGACTTTCAAATGATGGTGTTGCAGGAATGCAAACAGACATCTTGTTTTTATCAAAAGAGGTAAAGAGGTCTTTGAATACTTCAAATAGAAGGAAGATAAATTTATTGTACATTAAGCCAATATCAATGTTCCTCATCCTTTATACAGCATTGTCCTATCAGCAATAGTTGCCTAAACAGCAAATGTGAAAAAGAGACACACACACACATATATATATTTGCATTAAACATTTGTACTCCGATACTATATTCTGTATAAAAAGTCATGTCATTTTATAAGTTTAAACATTTACATACTGTCTTAAGTAATTCAATCATTAACATTTAAACTTCATTAGCTATAATAACTTTTACTGACAACTGCACCTAAAGTCTGTAAGTTAAAATCAATTTGATCAAATATAATAAAAAAGCATTGTTGGAAAAAGACCTAAATACCTATGCATAGAAATAAACTAATACGAGGTTATACCATTTAACATGAAGGATGCACACTGCAGTAAAATATTAATAAACACATGGATTAGTCTAGAAATTTAAATTGCCTAAAATGTCAGCTTTGATGATACTGTTCACACAGAAGCTTTTAAACAGACTATTATTGATATGCTCTTCTCTTTTACCCAAGAGAAGATGGTAGCTGATTCACTGTTTGGGGCTAGTAATTGCTTGAATTTTCTCTGATCATTAATCATTAATTATTCCCAGTTGATCAATTATGTCAAATTGCACAAAAGCTCAAGAGACACCAAAACTCTGTTACAACTGTATGTTGTGCCTGAGTATATCGACTCCAACACAGATTTATGGACTGATTAATGCTCTTTTTGCTGTGAGCTGCAGAGTGTAGGGAAAGGTGAAATAACAGGTTGACTGAGTGTAAGGAACACATAAAAAAAGGAAGTAAAAAAATGTAACTTTGACTCGCTAAATAAATACACATTATAAAATAAAAGAGCTCATGGCTCACAACTCTGACTGTTTTAAATGCCCATAATGGAAACATTTAATAAAAAAAAGTTCACAAAATTGTTACGCATTTACATTTTTATAAACGACAAATAAGATTAGTTTGGAATATTGCACTTTTGTTTAAACAAGACCTTAGACATGCTGCCTAAAATATTCACACATGTAAATGCCTTAGTTTGGGTCTTTTTTATTGTACTTTTTATCGTGCTGACATGATTTTAAAAATTGATCTAACCTATACCTCAACCTGCACAAGGGCTTTGGTAATTAAAGAAAGTACCGTGTTGAACTGTGTTTCCCCAATGCTTTCTAATTAGTCACTTTTACAACCAGCACTCCAGGGCGCCCTGTTATACTGTACATGTGACCGACTGGCCTAATTTTTTTCACTGCCTCCTCATATTTACATACAGCTATTCATTAATTAGGTTTCTTACCAGCTTCTTAATATGCAAAGTTCATCCCTGGACATATGCTTTTATTCAGTCAGGCCTTCGCACAATGAAGGTTGAGGTATCTGTAACCATAAAGATTAGGTCACTTCATTTGTCCTATAGGCTGATGAAGATCTTGGATGGCTTTGAAATTCTTCTTCAAACAGATCTTCTTTAAGCCTCATGCATATGTAGATTACTTTCTCCTTTAAATTCAGATCTAGTTGAAGTAATAACCTGTAGTAATACCAAACATAAGGGCCTGTATCATAAACAAAGCTTAAATCACTATCTCTTTGTCTCGTTCTTCCTAGTGCATTTTGTGAAAACGAAACACACCACCATCACTTGACTAGAGCAGAAATTTATATGGGAGACATGGCATGACTTGACATGAAATAAATCATCATGGTGGCTCAGAGGCACCGTATGCCTGTGGTGAGTGACATTCTTAGGCATAAGGGAAGGGATATGGAGGCTTGGCCTGGGATCTGGAGGGGCCACAAAGCCCCCCAAAATTTAAATAACTGTAGATCTTGTGCTTTGAAAAATGTTATTGCAGTTGAAAAGTAGCTGACTTATGGATAAAATCCCTGTTTGGCCAGAAAGCCCATTATATTGTTAAATAAATGAGATTTAAAAAAGATTAAAATATATTGAAACTAATTTAAATGTCACCACTTTTAGAACAGTTTCTCAAACAAGACCCAGAGAAACCCAGTGGGTTAAATACTTTAGCTTCTAAATGCCACGGATAAATTACCTGTTTTTATGTTTACACATTGGTCATTTCCAATAATAGTCTGGAGGCAGAATCACTATCAGTTCTTTTGTGTCTCCCCTTTATGAATGTTACCACTTTTTAACAAAATGAGTTTCTGTTTTCTTTTGGTGTGACAATTTCTCCCCTAGTGGTGGTCGATATTTGACCCACATAGTTTCATGTGAAAACAGGAGAAGACCGCATGCAAACAGCAATACCACATAAATAAGCACCACGGGACATTTAGAAAATTGTATGTGGTGTTTGTCTTTTGTTAATTTCCCCCTTCATTAGTTCTGTTTACCAGTTAATGGTCTGCTCTGCTTCTATTTCTACCTGCCCGCAGAAAGAGAGACGCCAGTTGTAAACCTTTAATGAGTCAATATCAGTCCACTGCAGCTGTTGTATCTTGAGGCAAACAGTTGTATATGCAATGCATTAAAATCAAGTGTAAAATGTTGTTCTGTTTGAATTGTGCATTTTTGATTTTCCTAAAACTGGAAAGATTCAAAAGAATAAGCCATAAACAAGAGGAAAAACTTTTATGTGTAGTTATTCGGATGGTGTTTATATATTTAACTTGCCCAGTTGAGATTCATTTTTGAGTTTCTGTCCATAGTTCTGTTTAAATGATGAATGGATTGTACTTATTTAGCCCCTTTTATACAACCAGGATTCTCAAAGCTCTTTAATGTGACTGCATTAGGTCATTCTATTCAGTCTGTTCTATCACTGCTGCATTACATTATAGTTTTCTTTAGATGGGATTACTGGTGTAGATTATTTCATAGAATCTGTAGCAGTTAATTTATGCTAAACATACAGACATGAGTTGCTTTCAGCAATTAGACCCCAAATTCTAAAATTAAACAGTCAAAAAAGTAAGCAAGCTTTTATGTACCAATAAGTAAACCACTGCACTGTGAATACATGGAGTATAATCAAAGCCTCGGTTATGAACTGATTACACTGTCGCTGGGGGAAACATACTCATTATAATTGAGGAGTCCCATAAAATAAATTGGCTCCATGTTTGTTTCATTTGATGGTAATGAAAACATTGTCATTTTATGTTTAAAGACCTTAATGTTGCTGACCAGTCTATCTTCCCTCCTGGGAACACATCCCATACTAAATTAATTTAACTTGAAATAATGAATAAAAACATTGTTTTCCTTTAAAAAATATGTAATGCAGCTCCTTTTTTTCTTAGTGTTGCTGGAATATGTTATACTTAACACTTGTATTATAGAATACTATTATACTATAGTACTACTATAATATTTTATTTCAAATTGATTGTTTTAACTTTTTGATTTGCCAAAACAAATCCTCGAAGATGAAATAAAAAAAAAAATTATTTCAGCATTTAAATGTCATTTTTACCCTTTTAGCTGCGGTAGACTTTAATGTGTCAATAAATGATGACTCTGGTGCATTTAAAGGAAAGAAAAAGGTATTAAATATCCTCTCATGAGTCTCCCACATACAACTCTCCATCTTTTACCAATGGTGCAGTTTTGACCTGTTGTCTAGTAAGGAAAACGAGAACAAATGAAAGATGATTTCCTTTCAAGGCATACATCCACCAACAGAGTTTTGATAAAAGATAAACCCACATGAAAGGAATAAACGTCTTTTCTTTTCTTGACAGAGAAAAAAATGCTTCGTTCGCTATACCTTTCTTTATTCTTGTTTCCTTTTTGTGGTATTTTTACCCTTTTTTTAGTTGTCATTATGTAGCCATTGAACAACAATGGATGTGAAAATAAGGTTCCTAACACCTGCCAAAAATATACTTTTGAAACTCATTATTTTTAACCTTATACCCACAACTACCTTTGAAATGAAGATTAATTTAAATTGTCCCATATAGTTGTTTTTTTTTGTCTGACAGCCTCATCAACTCCAACTAAAATCTGATCAACTCCTAACAAAACAAGTGACCTTTGAAACTGCGGGAGTAATTCAAGAATTGTTTTCCTACCCTTGACCGTCAGACTTCTGTTATCATCTTGTGGTAGTCAGTCATGCTTTAAATTAGTCTTGTGGAAGAAACAGTAAACTGATTGTGTCACTGGGCTGCACAGTGGAGCAGTGGTTAGAGCTGTCACTTCTCAATGAGAAGGTTGCAGGATCACCTCCTAGTTTGAGGCCTTTTTGTGTAGAGTTGTGCTTTGTCCCTATGTGTGGGGAAGACTGAATGGATGTTTGTGATGGAACTGTCTCTCTCACATTGACCACTGGTGATAGGCACCACCTCCCTGTGACCCAGAAAAGAGAAACTGGCAAAGAAGATGCATGTATGTCTTTTTTCATGTTGTGTGTTTTTGCTTGACTGTCTGATTTATTCATTTTAATTGCTCTTTGAACTTTGTTTCTTGTTCATGTTTTACACAAGTTTCATTTCTAATTGCCACATTTGCAATGTTAGATGTTAGTTTGTGTGTTTGGAATTTTCATTTTCCTTCATTCGGTGTCAAATATTCATTTTATGTGTGACCCTGCCCCATTGTTGTATTTAAATATCGGCTTTATGTTTGCTCTGCTTTACAGTATAGTTTTAAAGTTATGAAAGGTTATTTAGTTTCTCACCTGGGTGCTTTGTTCCATTATGCTTATGCTGAAAGCGATAACCCAGCATAGAAGTAGTAAATGCTTGAACGTCTTTTAACAGCACTCTGAAACAAACTTGTTCTGAATTTGGCAGCATAACCCAAATGAAGGGAGGATATTATAAAGGGATGTTCATGAACAAGATCACGTCTCGTTTTGGAAACAAACAAAAAAATAAACCCTGGTTAAATAGAAAATCCATTTCCTGCTGAATTTTTATTCTGCTCCAAATCTCTGAAGCTTTTTCTACAAGATTACTGTTTATTTTGTAAGGGGTAACATGATAAGTTGGTCTTTTTATGGACACACTGCCGGAGGCAGCCATATCCTCCAGTCCCCACCCTCTCCCCCATCATTCAGGCAAATTAAAACACCTTTACTCCTGGGATCATCAGTCAAAACCTTGCATGCCTCAGCAGGAGCTATGAGAGAAGCTTGGAGATTACTGTAACTTACACCTCAGGTGTAAAGGAGAGTCGCTTAACACTGAAAATGTAATCAATACTGAGGTACATTTTGATTAAAAGTATATTGGGTAAAGGAGAGCCTTTCATAATTATTTTCTTTGGCTAAATGTCCTTCAACGGTACTAAGTATAAAAGTATAACTGTATTTATACCCAGTGCTGTTGAAGATCTCATGATTATTTGTACTTATGATCCTGATTTTTGCTGACGTCTCAGCAGATGCCAAAAAAATAATGCAGAATCCAGTGGGAAGTCCTGTTCCCGAGCTCCATAAGATTAGGTAGCATTGCATTTAAGAACAAATTCATGCTACAGTTTTAGAGTTTCTATTGCTCCCATATTTTTACTGAGAAGAAAAAAAAGAATTGTAAAGGATCAACAACTACAACTGCACACAAAAAATCCTATATGCTACACGCCTGTACTTGAGTAAATAGGACCGGCACTGAAAACAGTATCAGTATTTGTAAATGATGACTCAGCAGACTTTTCCAGACCAGTTAGGTCTCACCAACACCCAAGAAAAATGAACATATACCCTAAAGCTGAAGCTGTTGGTAATTCTTACATTGTTCTTATCAAGTAAAGAATTGTCAGACACTAAAACCTCAGATTCTACTGGGGCCAGTGCATTAAATGCTGCATGTGTCATACTTTTCCTCAGACGAGCAGGATTTCCCGTGATGGTCTGTTTCAAAGTGACAAAGAGTAAGACTAATAAAGTAATATTTACAGCCAAGTAATATACAGCTGGTGTGTACATACCTGATAGACAACAGGCTTGCAGGCATGCATGGAGGCAGGTAGTGATTTCTATTGTACTGTTTCTCCTTCATTGCCTTACCAATAACTTTAGTCTTGAAATAGGTTTCTCATTTAGTTGGAGCCAAGCTGCAGAGACTCTGATAAGGCTTCCTGAAAACACACTGATCCACTCTGCTGAATGTATAGTGAGACGGCTCACCTTTACCCGGGGAGTCTTGGGGTGTCATTTTAAATCACTGTAAGTTATGCATTAGCTGAAGAATGTGGTAGTCAAGTTAAACTATGAATCGTCACTTTCACCCGTTTGATAGGAGATTACATTTGCAAGTTTTTTAAAATTTTGATACAGAATGCAAGTTTGTTGTTTAATTCACCACTTAAACATGAAACATTTTTCCATGGTCAGTTGGGATGGCTCTCAGCTGATCTTATTGGTTCATTCTACCAAAGCCCAAACATGTTTAGACAGTCAGTGACTTCTTTATAACTTGACATATCATAAGTGTAACTGTGAATTCAATTTGCCAGATTTTTCGGCTCGGATCACTACAAATTCCCTCCACCTTGTTGGTGTTTTGGCTACTCAGCAGACATGGATGCTAAGCTGTGTCAAAAATATTGACTGGTTTTGTGTTTTGCTTTCTCATTAGCTTTATTTGGTGGGTGTCCTAGAGGACACAGTTCTCACTATTAAATGTGTTTTTTTATTAAATTCTCTGCATTTTTTTGATGTGTGGGCTCTTTGTATGCCAACAAAACCATCCCCACAGCAAGGAAAAATTCAGGTTTTGAATTGTACACTGCACAAATATGGCAGGAATCCTGTCTTCCGAAACCTCTGAACTTTTAGTTTAAGCTGACATGAAAGGCAATTGTTAGCATCCGCTAACACTTATAAAAATCTGCCAGCAGCCAGAAGCTGCCATCACAAGGTTCTGCTGGGCTCTGGCAGTCATTTAAAAACATTGATTTAGTTCTTGTCAAAACTATTCAGAATCTTTTAAAAATTATTTTATTTTTGTGTTAGTCCAAGTTTATTGTGGCTAGGATATGTCATTAACCATCTCAGCCATAGTTAATGGTTAATGTTTCTCACTTGAATGAAATTCACAGAAATTGTCACTGCTCAAAATAGAGATAAACCCCTTTTTAGGAGAGAGATTGCATTTATGATGAAGCAGCATAAAAACACTTAACCCAATAAAACCAGACTACAGCTTTTACAGTAAACAAGATGGATTTTTTTTGGTACTGGCATTCACTTAACATCAAGTATTATTCATGAATCACACTTTGGTTGACAAATGAGGATTCAAGACTTTGCAACTGTTGATCTTTGTTGAATTTGTAAACTAATTGTTAAACTGGACCTAAATTATTTTCCTTGGCTCTCTGAGTGCTGTTGCAAATTAGAAATCTTGCCTGTGGGAGTGTCCAGCACTGCATATAAAATATAAACCGGTGCTAATCAACAACACAAACACAGGCAGCTCATTTTCTCCATTGGTTACAACAGTCTACCAGAAGGAGCACAAATTAGCACACGGTTTGTTGCTTGATACAGATCATATATGCATAAACCTGATCACCTTTTTAGTTAGGTTTAGATAAAACATGTTTACTTTGACAAACAACTTGTATGAGATTTCACTGCTGCAATAAAACCATAAAATTTAAAATGGTCAGAGATAAAGCATTTTTTTAATGTACTCACATTGATCAAAATCATTCCCATTTATCTGTGATCTGAATTTAATCATTCCCTCTAAATATGAAGTAATACAAATGTAAACCTTTTATTTACCATAGTACCATTTGAGCAATTTCTGTCTTAATATAAACAACAAATGCTTTTTTAAAAAACAGAAAAAAGAACTATTTATGAAACACAACTTAATAGATGCTGAAGCAAAGTAAGTTTAAAGGTTGAAGTATCTGTCACAACATTCTCAGAAGAAGTACTGGATAAACTATGAAGCTCACAGTAAGCCGATTTAAACAGCTGCCAACTGCGATTATGCAGTATGAGGCTCTTCTGTGACTTGTCTCACCCCTCCAAGATTGGCTCTGCTCTCTTAGACCTAGCTGCCCGGAGGAGCAAAAAGTGTCCATCATATCCATAATTATCTGGAAGGGAGGTCCATCACCACTGCATCTTGGAAGCATACAGGCGGCATGGCGGTAAATAATCCCATCATCTCAGTCAGAGGAGGTCAGGCAGACATAAATTTAACTCAGAGCAGTTCTACATGCTGCAGGGCATTGTAGGGAGGTTTCATCACATGAAGGATTGATGCCTTGGGTTTTCCTTCTCGCACTCCATGTTTTAGCTTGAGCCAGGAACTTGAGAACAGAAGATATATATTTTAGGGTTTATTTTAGGATTTGACCCATGCACATCTGACCACTGTTGTAAATGAGACTGCTTTGACCCATTTGTATGCCATCACTTCAGTTGTTTTAAACTTGCAGGCACTGTACAAGCAACAGTTAACCAATAAGCTTTTACAAAATATTCTAAGGCTTCTTTGTCTTTAACACAAATCATAAAATATGAATGGGTTAAAATAAGTTTTATTTAATCAATCTGAAGCAGTGACTTTATGGAAAAGACAATATTCTGAATAAGTAAGTTAGTTTCTTGTTATGTCTAGGTGGTTTGAAGGTGTTGCAGATTGAATATATCATTATTTTACATGATTATAAAACAGGCAAATTCTGAAAAAAACAGTAAACAGACCTTTCCATTTATTTTGGTTCTGCTGTTTTCCTCTGCCTGACATTTCAGACATAAGAGTTTAGAGGCTGTTTAGAGTTGAATAGCATCATCTACAGGACATTGGGTGTCCATGGTTCGAGCAGCTTCGGCTCACTCACTTAAGTAGCTAACATTCCAAATGGGCAATAAAGAGAGTTCTGTAGTCCCTCTAGAACAATAAAACACAGTCAGGGGTGGATGCACTGTAATACAGATAGATATTTCTCTGCCATTGCTGCAGCTGCTTCGCTCAGCAAAATGAGAGTGAATCAAAGGACATGTCGTACGCTGCAATGAAAGAGTATAATTCACTGCAACATCCAGATGTAACGTTCTCTCCGTGTTCAGGGACACAAAGGTCTTCAGGTCAATAAAATAATGTTGCCTTTTCAGCCATGCAGCATCAAAGCAACACAGTAAATACTGTATAGTTTTTTTGTAAAAAGTCACAACGCCTTTCCCCACAAATGTCCTTGCTGTCTACAGTTTGAATTTGAAGAGGAGGACAGTAAGTCTGAGTAAATTGAGGATCTTTCTCTCTCTATACGACAAGATCTAAATCAGCATGGATGTGAATTTATTTCTGTCGCTCCAGTGCGGGGACAGAGATGACGGTCAGGTGATGATCCCTAATGTTAGAGCCTTCTCACGCCTCTCTCTCCTTGCAGGAATAATATTGAACACGGATTTAGCCATGACCTTGACATGACTGCCTGCTTGTAGGAAGGGGTGTACTTCATCTTTGCTTTGTGTGTTGTTGTTTTTTTTTATTTTTTGTCTTTGAGTAGCTATTAAAGGGTCAACGTGTGTTGCTTTTATCTTTATATTTGCATATGGGTTCATATGCAACTCTATTCTGGTCACAGTTCACACACTCCATTTAAAATATACAGATGTAACTGAGATTTATTGCACTGATTATTTCCTTTTTACAACTTGCTGTTCCTCAAATTGACCTCCACCAACAAGCAAAACACTTTGATAAATGTTCTCAATCACCAGATCCGAGTTCCACAAATTATAGGCCCTGCAAAACACACTTCCATGCTTAAAAATTCATGTCTTATGCCTTGCTTCTGTGAGCAATTTATCACGCAGGTATGGCACAATAACATTCCTAGCAGAGTCTTAAAATGTAAATGTTATTTATAAATTATTGGACAGCACTGAACATTTTGAGCAAGTGTGTTATTGTCCAGTGCAATATGATTTGCAATAATCATGTAATTTCTGTTGGGTTGACATTTACTATACGTAGACTTTTTTTGTAAATCTTTTTTGCATTAAAGATTTAGACTGCCATTTGTACATATGACTTATTTATCCTAATTTTTTGTTGAAATTATAACACATTAACCTTTAACCATTACGTTTATTCTAGCAATAATTACATTTTTTAAAGGTTGTACAACAGACTTTAACTTTTATGTCTTTAACTTTAGGAAAAATACCTCCAACACAAGGAACTTAAACATACCTCATTTTTTTTGCCCTTTCGTTGTAAGTTTCAGCTCACAAACACATTTGAGGTTTGTTGAAGATTTCATTATGGGTGACCCTGAACGTTTCTCAAAATGAAGCTATTCTGCACACCAGGAAACCTTGTGTTTATGAGTGTATAGGTATGCATATGTACACACATGCAAAGAAACACAAGTTTGTGCATTTATATTCAGTTCTGACATTAACAGGAGGAGGTTGTCTCTTCTGTAACCCAGCTGGAACCTTGTTAATGCTGCAGTGAGGACAGTTATGGTAATAGTTGTAGGTATACTCTGACAGCAGTAAACTATGTTACAATATTGGAATCATAAAGATTTC